>JAJLRJ010000001.1:44120182-44392682 GCA_024195265.1 Dendrophyllia cribrosa | reverse complement strand
ATTAAATACTTACTGTAACAATTTTTCTTTAAATAAAACTGTTTTCTCCTTTCTCTAGACTTACAGAAAGATTATAGATACCTTTGCAAGCTATTGGCCTTGTCCAAAAGATTCATAGGTGATACCTAGTTTGCCTATACGATCAAGTCCATACTTGACCCTAGGATATGCCATTTCTAATAGCATGCAATCAAAGAAGAAAGCTTGTAGCTGGGGCAGATTCCTTAGTCCAAAACGCTTCATCATATCTCACAGTGCAAATAAACATTGAATGACCCTCTGAAGCTACAAAGTCTTCCACTTTTCTACCTGAGCAAAAGAGTTGTTGCTGTGTCTGATAGTAATAGCAGTGTGTTGGATTTAGTATAAGGTCTCCTGCACCATTTTTCTTGCATATACGCTTTCCAACAAGAGCCTCTAGTAAACCCTCATTTGCCTTTGGGTGGATTTTTTTTTAACTTTAATTAATCGATCATCCCCAACAAGTCCATCTGGGGAAGCAGCAAGGAATGGATGGGTTTTAGAAATGAAAAGCCCACTCTTCTGCACTTCCATACCCTTTTCCATTGAGTATTTTTCAATAATAACTGGCTCTGATTCAATTCCACCCTTCATAAAAACAGTAGACGCTTGTTTTGTATAGCACAGAATTTCAGCAAGGGCCTTTTTAGGACTTGTTCCATTTCGTACCAAAGCTCTTTTGCATTTGGATGCAGTGATTCTTGGAATTCGGTGTTCAAACCACATTTGACAATTGGACTGCTCACAAGTGTTCTTTTCAATTTATTCAGCCTCCTCTTTGGTGACAAAGAGTTTTTTCTTTATTCTTTCTGCACGATCTTTTATTTCGGTCAATGAAACAGGTTGCTGTTTTGGTGGACTTAGGATGTAATGATTGGTAGTAGATTTGGGAACGATCGTCCGATATTGTCAACAGGAGTATCCTGAATGTTTACATCAACTTTTTCACTGGTTTCAATTTCAAGCAGTAGTGCATGTGGTATTTCAATATCTTGGATAATGTCACCTACATGTACTTCCTGTGAAATTTGTTCAACTGATACAAGTTTATTTGATGACTTGCCAGTTATCAAATGAAATGCAGGTGGTAGGGAGGAGCGTTCATTGGCATTTAGAGGGTCATTCTAAAGTTTCATTTTTCTCTCGAAATCTTTATTGTCTCCAAAATGAAAAGAGTAATTCCTTTCTGCAACTGAAGGTGAAGGCTTAAGTTTCTTTTTGGAGGTTCCTTGCCAAATTTGACTTGATAAATGTGCATATACGCAGCAAGTTTTGGATCACAATGTGAGACTTTTGGCTCTGCCCAGGGACATGGAATATCAGTGCAAGATGGATCTGCAGGAAGTTCAGTGAGACCTTCTGCAACAATATCACACAATACATACCTACATGGGCGCAGTCTTTACGAAGCCCCACAGTGCATCTGCAGTGTCCAAACAATGGCTTTCCACTTTCATTAAGAACTACATGGACTGATTTCGCATCTATGTTAGTAGAAAAGGAAGGGTTGCAGGGGTTGCAAGATGCCCTAACTGCACAAACCCCATCCCAGTGGATTGAATCTAAAATCAAAGCAAATAAATTAAATATAAGGTACATGTGGGTAGGTAAAACTTCATTTATACACGCTTGCCCCGTCAACTATAATATCCTAAAAGCTGATTTCCACAAGGGGCGTGTATTTACAATAAAAGGATTAAATCTGTCAAGATTATAAACTAACAAACAAAATTGATTAGCCACAAAACCATAATATCATACTCTTTGAAATCGCGTCAAATCAATACATTGACAAGGGGAAAAATGAAATAAGAAGGCAGGTTATTATTAGGCGTAGTAACTTAAATTATCGATCTTACGTTAAGAGTTACGGGGTAATTACCTCAAAGAATGGATCCCCTTTTTGTGATCCCAGGCGCGTGTTGTTTTGTACTTGACAACTTGATCCTGGGTAAAAACCTCTCCTAGCAAATAACTTCCAGCAGCTCGTGCGTTGTCCAGTTTTGCAGGAAATCCATGACGAGTTTTAACCCAGCCTTGAACATTCTGAAGATATGCGGGTGTATTTTTTTTCAAGCCACCTGGTACATCACTTGTAAACCGGACGGTGTAATCTGCAGGTTGCAGGTGCAGGTTGCAAGTGCAGGGTGCAGGTTGCAGGTTGCAGGTGCAGGGTGCAGGTGCAGGGTGCAGGTTGCAGGTGCAGGTTGCAGGTACGAAGTTAATAATTTAAAGTCAATTCGACTTCAATCGTATGTAGCACGAGTCATGTTCGAGTCACGAGTCACAAGCTATTTCTCTTTTGCCTTTTTTATGTCGTAAAAAATAAAAAATAAATGAAAGCTATCTTTCACTACCCAACACTTCCCCTGAAAGAATCATACCTTGATAGTACACAAATCAAGCGGGGGTATTGTTTCCAAGTCAAAATCATGGAGAAAAAACTGCGTCGGCTTCGTTCGAGCGCCATCTTTGTTGTAATGAAATCAGGAACGCTGGAACGTCGGAACGGCGGATCGAACACCGGAAGTGATCGGGGGTGTAAATTGTTATTGTCAAAAAGATGAACAGTGCGATTTGAAATGTTTTATTGTGAAGATTGCGAGAGCTTAAACTGACAGTTTCATGATTATATGTACAAATCACAGTAACGGCATTTATACTGATGAATAGACAGTTGTCTCTAAACGTCTGTTATTTTGTTTCCGTTTTTTCGCATAACATATCATGTTACAGTTTAATGATTAACTGACCACATGCTCCATCCTGAACGTGGCTGCGGCTTCGACTCGATGGAAAGTATGAAAGTAAACATGATGTGAATCTTGTTTTAAACAAATTAGGAGCAATGCCAAAACTAATTGTGGCCTGAGTTACACAGTTTTTCAGCCCTTTGCGCCAGTAAATGTTCTTGTAATTACGTCATTTGCGTTTGTTTTGATTGGTGTACGGCATTCACCAGAAAAGTACTTTGTTATTTATCATTAACAATTAACAAGAGGATTAATTTATAATTATAAGGGTGCCAGCAGCAATGACTGGTTGGAGGCCTCCTCTTAAAATACTATTTGCTGCGGAACGAGCGTAGCGAGTGAGCAGCAACATAATCAGGATTTAAGAGAAATATATGAGGAAAAAATATAAGCTAGGAAAAATCTCGATTTGATCGCTTTTTACTAGAATTCACTGCGCCACGAACACATTTTGGGCCAGAATGCACTGCGCCACGAACAATAGCCTCGCTTGCTGCTTCAAGCTCAGTGTTGGCTGCGAGATTTGTAATACAGTATTTTGGTCCATCAACATGTCCCAGTCGAAATCGGAACTGAAGTGTCGAAGACTACTACGAGTTGAGCGGGGACTGCGAGGCATGGTGATAGGACCGTTGAATGGCAAAGATTTTCGAAGATTGTACGTATACGGAACAAAAGACAAATTTATTTTGAAATCACTCCGACAGGGGTCGATGAGACTGAACTGACCTGAGCGCTTGGGGACGCGAAACCTGAGCTGAGCTTGGAAGACGCGAACACACAGTAATTAACCTAAATTTTCACACCTTCCTCGTGGTGAACGCGTCCTTTACTCAACAATATTCTACAGACATTGCAGGAACTTGATGCGTGAATTGCAAAACAAAATTAGTCTTATCAGCTGGAATTTTCGTCGATTCATCCCGGTTACATTTGCTTTGCTTCCCCTCAAAAAACGAAAGAGAAAATTCTGTAATACCAGCGAGACGATAAAACAGCATTGTTACAACAAATTTACCGCAGCAATTACTATCTTTTGGATACACTAGTTTATTATATATGATATTATTACCGATAGATTTATTATTCTTCGCACTGCACCGCATATAATTAATTTGATTAATTTTATTTTCAATAAACTTCAAATTTTCATTACTACTTTATTATATATTTTTTGATTCAATCTCAAACTTTACAGTACATCCCCCGATATGACATGAGCACCAAAGGCGTTCCGGTGCTCCAGTGGTCCTTGTTGTACATGTATTACATGGCTACAACAAGATGGCGCTCGAACGAGGAATAGGTTTTATTGAAAAAAAGCCGTTGTCTACAGATGGAACAGGAATTTAATCAGTTTAAACTCTCACGATCTTCACAATAAAACATTTCAAATCGCACTGTTCATCTTTTTGACAATAACAATTTACACCCCCGATCACTTCCGGTGTTCGATCCGCCGTTCTGACGTTCCGACGTTCCAGCGTTCATCATTTCACTGCAACAAAGATGGCGCTCGAACGAAAACGACGCAGCTTTTCTCCATGATTTTGACTTGGAAACAACACCCCTGCTTGATTTGTGTACATATCAAGGTAAGATTCTTTCAGGGGAAGGGTTGTTTAGTGAAGGATAGCTTTCATTTATTATTATTTTTATTTTTTACGACATAAAAAAGACAAAAGAGAAATAGCTTGTGACTCGTGACTCGAACTTGACTCGTGCTACATACAATTAAAGTCGAATTGACTTTTAATAATTAACTTCGTACCTGCACCCTGCAACCTGCACCTGCACCTGCAACCTGCACCCTGCACCCTGCACCTGCAACCTGCACCCTGCACCTGCAACCTGCAGAACCTGCAATCTGCAGATTACACCGTCCGCTTGTAAACGATGGTTTCATGTCTCGAGCATTTGGTTTTTTGCTACTTGTCGGGATTTTAATAAATTGCAAACAATATTTATCAACGCATTTTTTCAAAGCTTTTCTGAAGGAAGTTAAAGTGCCTTGCAAATCTTGCGAAGATCACTTTTGTTTTTCTTCGCAACAGAGGAGTAGGAATTGAATTCCGGGAATCTACTAAAAACTTCCGCCATTTTGGATTTCTTTTTGCCCCCCAAGGCGAAAAGGATTATGGGGAATTCAAAAATTCAGCGATCTACGCGCGATCCCCACGCAAATCCACGCGACAAATTTATAAACCTCGCTTCGCGAGGAATAATATGATATCCGTTTACAGTCTATGTTTTTATAGTGTTTGCCTTTGCGATAAATCGCAAATAGTTTCCAGTTTCATTTCCGTCCGGTTCAATACCATTTCTCTAACCAAATGCAAAATGGCTAGTGAAAGCCAAAATCTACTGCCAAAACTGAATTTTTACTAGACTATATCTAGTTGGCTACCTTTAGTCTCGAGCCCTGTTAATTTTACAACATTTACTTCTCACGTTTTTCCATTGGCCGGAAAAGCAGATTTATACATGTTGCGACCCGAAGGTGAGAAGATGAGAATTGTTTATTCATAACTTTCGATCACGTGGGTCACCGATGACAGATATATAAAGCATCAACGTAACAGAACCCGGTAAAACGCGAGATATGTCTAAACCAAAATAGAATTCAGAACTTTCTAAACAGTGAATGCAAACCGATCTGCTCACGTCTGCAACATATTGCATAACAACTTATGCTATGAGGAAATAAAAGCAAGCCGAGAACCCTTTAATCAACTCAAAATTGTTTCATCATTCCATTAAATTACTATAAACAGCAAATACACGTTACATAAACAACCTTTCAACCAATTTATTAGCCTGCGCAGCAAGAATTAACGACAGCTACGCCACCTATTAATTTATCTACTCTCAAATCTCCAAAACACTGAAGGAGGACTCCCATATAAAAATGACGGCACTGCTCTTCGAGATTCAAGTACCTTTCAGGGTGTTTTTCGAAAATTTCCGACGGGCGCCCCGTCATTTTTTTAAGTGAGTTCCCCCCCCCCCCCACCCATTCACATGTGAATAAAAACTCATTTTCATATGAAAGGTTTCGCACCTAGCCTCGCTTTGATAGAGAGGCTAAGGGCAACTCGGAAATACGTCTCAGAAATGCGTCAGAGCAAGAAAATTTGGTCGATTTTATCGTCCGTCGTTTTGTTTCTCGAAAATGATCGTAACGCCCCGGGGTTTCGCTGGTATGTTTGACTGATTGACAACTGTAAAACAGTTTTCTATATATGGAAAACAATCCTCGAGAAAACATTTGAAGAAAGCAAAAGAGCTGTGTCTGAATTGGTTGGTATATATACACTGACAAGCAATAGATTGACAAGCGGCGTGTCCGCGGATCTGTATTTCAGGCGCTACGTGATCGTTGTCACAAGTTAATTTTAATGTGTTTCTTTCGTACGGGGTTACTGGTGTGTGTCGAATGCATTAAGGGGTAAAAAACATAGCAAAAAGAATGCATTTTCCTTAATCTTGAAATCCAAACTGGGCTCATTCTCGGTGTAAGCTTAAGAACCTGCCAAACTCACGAGTGACGTAAAACAACTAAAACAAAACGTCCTGAACTAATAGAATGCAAGACAACAAAGTTAGAAGACAAAGAAAAAGTCACAGGTTTTTACACCGAGGCAAACCCCCGAACTGATTGACAACTGTAGAACCGTTTTCTTTGTATGCAAAATAATCACCTTCATGAAATAATTTATTTGTTTTTCAACGCGATGCAAGAAAGGGGCGGAGTATTCTGCAGCTTAGCTAAAATCCAAACTGAGTGACAGCTGTAAGACCGCTTTCTTTATATGCAAACTGAATCCTTGGTGAAATATTTAAAAAAAACCTGCACCTGTCCAAACGATGTCCGTGATTCGCTAAGAAAACAATAGATTTGTCCCGCTGGGATAGGGATTAGGGATAGGGGCATTGTTCAAGTGATATATCAATTGTATCGTTCGCCAATCACAGACATCGTTTGGACAGCTACGTACGACCCCGCTCAAAGAAAGCAAAAAAGCTGAGTTTTAATTGGTTATAGTATATATCCACTGACATAAGCAATAGATTGACAAGCGGCGTGTTCGAGGATCTGTATTTCAGGCGCTTGGTGAACGTTTTCAAAAAATCTCGCCCTTCACTGTGTCAAGACAGCCACCAGAATACAGCAAAGAAGAGTTACAGCGCCAAAGAAGTCTGACAAAATGAAGATTCTGTTTGTTCTCGCTTTTCTCCTTTGCATCTCCTTCGGTAAGTCCTCCTGGCATTAAAATTGTAGTAACTTACGGGCGCGAATTGCATTTGTCGGTTTTGTAAAGAATCGAAGGACTGTTAGAAGGTTAATTTCGTACAGCGGGGCCTGTTGAGCAGTGCCGGCATACCGATGGTTAGGAAGATTTATCATTGCTATTTCCAGATTGTATCTTACAGCTTATTGAAGACATGTATTTCTTTAACTTGGCGGCTTGCTCGCTCATGTTCGAATTGTTTGCTCTCAGTTGAAGAAAGGGTGGGGCGCGTCATTTCACTCAGTGTTTCTCGCATCGGAAATTCGTCGTCGTTTACAGTATCAGTTTTTATTCTACATTTAAGATAATATCCGGATCTATTGGAAATTATAGTTTCTTGTGAAGATCACAGGTGAAATCGCGGCTGTGTTAAAGTGTCTGAAATGTAATTTATGTTTTTGGTATATCGAATGTTTCACCTTATTAGACCGTGTTGTCGTGTCTACATTTATCAGTCTGATTTATATTTCATTGATAAAAATTGATCTGATCGAACACGCAATGATTCAGCAATGTTTTGTATAGTTGAAACATGTTTCGAACTGAAGAATAAACGCGTGCTAGTGAACGCTTGCGTCGCTCCACTCTGAATTTCGTATAAAGTCAGTAAGTCAGTATATTTTTGTAGGCCTCACTGACTTCGACGGCTCTCCAGTCGAGCTGAGGCTTGAAGGAACTCCTAAACAGGATGTGGATTGGAAAATCATGCTTGATTAAACGGCCTCGGGATGTTTTTTTTTTTAATAATATTAACCTTAACAATAAGCGCTTTCATTGAAAACAGCATCCCTCGATGTACCCTTACTGATGTCGGCGAACAAATTTCGTTACTTTCACCGGCCTACTTCCTCTGGCGCGAAATAAAGGTTAATTGTTACACCCTCTGTAATCCAAGAATTCTAATGTCTCATACGTTTGGGGCCGCTCGCCACATAGTATTGTCCACCTCTAGCAACATCTCTTGCCAGCTCTCTTGTTCGCCATGATTCCCGCAGCAGTTTGTACACGTATTTATTTCAAATGGACAGACTGCAAATCACAGTAGTTGCTAAATATATATATATATCTGTGTCGTAACTGTTCATCAGTAGGATGCCTAAAATGTGTGCAATTCTACAATTGGTTTCGGCTCCATTAAATCCTATACCAGAACATTTTAGGAGCCACCCACAATGTGAGCACAGTCACGGACAACACAAATAAATAAGGAAAATAATGCAAAGTGAAATTAAGACGTTATTTAACGAACTAAATGCACACGTCAATTTAATAAACAAATAATGCACGCGCACAAATAATTAAATTAAAGAAATAAAAACGCGCGCGTACATGTGCCCAGATACAACTGAAATACAAATCTTACTACTAAATACGTAATGTAAGGATACGATGTTGCAATTCAAGCCTGGATTGCTAATCTCATCTCACGCAGGGCTGCACCATACTTCTCTACGATAGGACCATGGCGACTGGAGAATTTATTAAATGATTTCCGAAGTAGATTGGTTTCAAAGCCTTGTTGAATGAGACGTAATGAAATTGCGCGGAGTCTATCTATGAAGTCAACTTCTAGCATATCTCACTAGTTGAGATATGTAAACACCGTAAGCTGGATTGGCGGGAATGTTGCTGTCCATATGAGGAAAGTTGACAATCCGGAATGCAAAGTCATCTCTCTTATCATAGATGCTGATACGGAAAGGTGTGTTTGTGTCTCCAGTCTTGATATTCGTGTCGAGATAACACACTTCAGTAGATGATGTGGAAGTGTCCTTAAGTTCTAATTCCGACGGGTAAATTGCGCTGATGTAATTTCCAAAGTCCACATTGTTAATACTGAATAAATCGTCTATGTACCGAAAGGTGTTGCTGAACTGGACGGCTTTTGTAATGTCCTGTTTCATTGTCTTGACCATGAAATCGTACTCGAAGGTATGAAGGAAGAGATCAGCCAATAAAGGTGAACTGTTGGTGCCCATTGGTATACCTATAACCTGCCGGAAAACAGAGCTTCCAAAACGAACGAAGATGTTGTCGATAAGAAAGTCAATAGCGAGACAAAGCTCTCTACAGGAGTAGTACGTGTACCTTATGTATGTATGTATGTATGTATGTATGTATGTATGTATGTATGTATGTATGTATGTATGTATGCCACAGTGTAATATGACACTGGTTTCGGCCGCGCACAAATTGGAGCCACTTTTTAGGGCCAGCAACCTAACTTTAAGAGCATAAAAAAGGCGTTTCGCATCGTCTCTAACACTTTAAACTACGAGTACTCCCTCATTTTTCCTTAGGGACGTAAAGCGAGCGAAACACGAGCGCGCGTGAAAATCACCCCATGCGAGAAAGGCGAGACGCGGTGGGGAGAGAGAAAAGGAGGGACTACAGACAAGCTTTTGACTTATGCGTTGCTAATTCTGATTGGCTCTTTTATGGCAATCTGTCAACATCTGTCAAAAACGCGCCAGCCGCTATCAACACTCGACATAATTTCAGTTTCTGCCAATGGCTGACAAACTTCAGGCATGTCTTGAAAAAATTCCAAACATAACATCGCTGAAACCGGAACAGACTCAAGCGGTGGAGGCACCGGTTGGCGGGGAAAGATGTACTTGCGATACTTCCAATCTAGACTACGAGTAGTCCCCCATTTTTCCTTTATAAATCGAATCTTTGTAACACAATACCTCTAAAAAGAAATGGTCACGTCCCGGTTATCTAGTCTGATAGTGAGCTTGGGCCACCTGTAAAAAAAAAAAAAAACGGCCGAGGCGCTAATATCACGATTGTTTGTATTACAAATAATTATTCGCGTTCGATAAACGCTAGTCACCGAGCCAGTAAAAAAATTAATAATAAAGCCTCAGCGTTTAATAAGCTTTCATCAACACAACTAGCTAACAACTAGCTAACACCGAATTGCAAAATCTTAACGATTGGTTGATATCCAACAAGTTAACTTTAAACGTTGCTAAAACTAACTTCGTTATATTTCATCCTTACCAAAAAAGAATTACTTACCAGCCGAAATTGCACATTTTTGATAACGAGAAGGGAAGAAATGCTGCTCTTGAATCTAAAAACTATATTAAATATCTTGGTGTATTGGTTGACAATAATCTTTCCTGGAAATACCATATTGACGCTACCACAACAAAAATTAGTAAAACTGTAGGAATTATCTCCAAATTGCGACATTTCTTACCTCGTTTTGTTTTACTTCATATTTATCGAACATTAATTCAACCTCTTATAAGCTATGGTCTTGCTGTCTGGGGTCAGGCATGCAAGACTCATCTAAATAAACTTTTAATCCTCCAAAAGAAAGTTCTACGCATGATATATTTTGTGGATACTCGTGAGCATGCGATCCCGCTATTTATTGACGCTGACATCTTACCTGTATCGTTTATGTATTACAAGTCTATAGCTAGTATAATGCATGACATAAATAACAACATTTCACCACAAAATATCTTAAACCTATTTAAAAAAACTTCTAGTGTTCATTCATACAATACGCGGTCATCGACCTCTGGTAAATTTTATGTGAAAAGCTCCAGAATGGATAAACTCAAAAATTCACTCTCGATTTGGCGTTAAACTTTGGAATGAGATACCTTACTATATTAGAGATCAACCTAGGAAAAAAATTTCTAAAAACACTACATAATTCACTACTTAATATTTTACAAAACGAAAACGACTATATTAAAAAGGCCTTTAATAATAAAAAAAAAATGATTTCTAGTTAAATTCAACAATTATTTTATTTTTTTAACTATTTTATTCATTCTCTCTTAATTCTAAACTTTCTAACTGTAAAAAGTTATAACGTTCTCCGTGTACTTTTCTTTAATCTGCCCGCCTAGAATAGCCTTTGCTAAACGCGGGCAGCTAAAATGTAACTGTTTTCTGAAAATAAAGACTTTTTGTTGTTTGTTGTTGCTAACCACTGAGACGCTCAATAATCTAAATTAAAGTCCGTCTTCTCCATGTTCACTTCCTTCGCTCAAGCGGCACAGTCGGTTCGCCTCGCTACGGCAAAACTACAGTGAACACGATCATTTCATTTGATCAAGATTGATCTGAGACTGATCCTCTTCACCTTCATGGGACTGTAAAGAAACAGATTAGGCGCTGTCTGCATTTGTACAGCCAAAAACGCTGGCAAAAATGATCATCACGCTAAAGGAGCGGCTGAAAAACGATTTTTCTTCTTTTCCTTGGGAAATAATTATTATTTCGTTCTTTGGACATAATAAACTACTGAAAAACGAAGAAAAAATACATTTCATAAACACTTCAACAAAAAAGCTTAATTTAGCGCGGTCGTGTTTGTGACTACTTCGCTTGCGCAGCAGTCACTATTGCCATCGTGTTGGTTTTCCGAATGTAAGTAACAATAGAATATACTTCGGAGCCAAGCACACAAAGCGCCCTCGCGTACACTTCGCATCAACGATGATGTGCCGATAGTTCCAGATGACAAACGAAAACCTCGGCTGCCTCGTGGTATGGTGTTTTCTCCGATCTCCGCACACGTATCTTCATGCATCGTATCTTTGGCATTTGAGATGAGTTTTCTTTTCAATTTTACAGCATTTACTTCTCCCAGCTTTCATATTTTGTTTCTAACAGATCAGATGAAGGTTGCGTGAGTATTTGTCTGCTTTTAGGTCGATATTTACTGCGAATTTATATGGTGTTCTTAGCTCCTTTTTAACTTATTTTGAATTTGTAAATATAGAAATCAAATCGATTTCAAAATCATTCAAACTCTTGAACAAGAAATTTACTTTATTTTGGGAAAAATGTGTACGTGACCTCCTTGACCTCTTTATTTATGCTAAATGAAACGTGATGCCTTGAAGCTCCGCATGATTGTACGCATAAGGGACGGACCATTAGATTTTTGAGGGGGGGGGGGGGGGGGGGGGGGGGGGGTTGGGCAAATACCAAAAAAAAATTCGAGCACGGCCTTGAACTGCAAAAAAAAATATCTTGCAAAACAAAAACCCCAAGAAAAAAATTCCTGCAAAGCTTTATATTTTTAGAACAATATTTTATATCCAGAAGCAGATGGTCAGAACACAAATAAATCACACTGACGTTGTAGAATGTTAGCGACTTATATGCACTTGGGAAGGATCAAATGTTCTATCTTTTCATTGGCTTGTTTTGTTAGCCAATAACAATGGTTTATTTTTGACCCGACGTAAGTTGTGTTTCATAAGCATGTAAGATATTTTCTGACACAAGGAATGGCGCTTTTATAGTTGTACAGTGGCATTGTAGGTACATGTATATATCAATGGATGAGAAATACTTTGTTTATGTGTTGTACAACAAGCTTGTAATTGCAGGGGCGGCGCTACCGGTGGGGCAGGTGGGGCATTTGCCCCACCAACTTTCGATAGCTCAAAATGGCGGTGGGCGGAGATGAATAGTGTAGCAACATCCTTTGACCAGATCTGATGGTGGGGCGCTTTAATGCATTAGAGTTTGCAAAATAAATATTCCGTTAATTTATCAAAAGCCCACAATTTTAGCATCAGAGATATTGTGACTGACTTTAGACTGGAGATTGGATATTGTGAACGAAGCATTTCAATACCCCTTGCTACCGACATATCCATCAATGCTGTGAGTTGGCGCTCGGCCTCTGCCCTAAGAAGGCTCAAGACATATCTACGAACAAACTATGTCACAAGAAAGATTAAATCATTGCATTATCCAGACATTGCATTAACTGACAAATTGAACATGGCTGATATTGGAAATCAGTTTCTTTCTGCCTCTAAAGACTGAGAAAATCGCTTTGGAAAATTCGTTTCCAAAGCCTTCCCATACTGAAAAGAATTGACAGAGAATATTCGAGTGACAGTCGAATTTACTTTGAACAAACAACCAAAATGGAGTTACACCCAAGTAAAAAAAAATATATCATGCAAGCAAATCATGGCAAAAAGAAAAATCCTGCACAGTCTCGAGCGTAGAAAAACAAATCTTGCACCAAAAAATTGCCCAACCCCCCCCCCCCCCCCCCCCCCCCTCAAAAATCTAATGGTCCGTCCCTAACAAATTATAACTCAATGCAGTTTCATTCTTTCCTTCGGAGACTGCAAAACAGTCGGTTTTTCCCTCTTAAGGACGTTCGCGCGAAAATCTTCTAACATTGATTTTTTTATAAAACTTTTGCTACAGCTAGGTAATGAGTTACTCGTGTCAGAAATGCAACTGAAAATGAGGGGGTCACCGACTTCGTTTCTGAGACAAGCTATCTGAAAGGCGACCCTAATTTTGAAAAATTGGTCTTCCTTACGGGATGTGACCCCAATGTCTGTTAGTCTAAAAATATTGCAAATGAATCTCTGAAATGCAACTTTCTTTCCCAAATTTTATGCTAGTAGGTCTGTTCAGCAAATTCATTCAACTGGTGACGTTCCTTGAAGTAAATTTCAAATCAGTGCTTAACCCTAAACACTGCAGATCAGTGCTAAACTGGAGTTCTTTTCTCTCAGTTCTATGTCTAACGTCAGTAATATAAAGAATACTACTGTTAGGTAAATAGGGCCTATTTTACCGCTTGCATGCGGTAATTTGCACTGATAAAATAAGGATAGGTTTTTTATAATGAGATAACTATTCACCTCGACACTTAGTAATACATATTATTGATTTACATATTACATATCAATCAGTTGACTAGTCATTTCTGGTCCTCAGCTGGTCACCAACGGTGTTAAATCTGACCCTTAAGACTATTACTTAAAACATAACCAATAAGTAACCTTGCAAGGCACCGGCCTCGATTAGCTTGATGCTACCTGCGGGTGCCTATAATTTTGTATATAATTTATTTGTTTAATAAAATGATGAAAATGATGATGATGAAACAACCTTGCGAGGCATTTTCAATACTCGCAATATCTTTTATCAATACGGATAATTTATGATCTTAATTTATTGGTTCAATCTTTTCCATGTTATTATTATTATTATTATTATTATTATTATTTAGAATTTTTAATGTATTGTAAATAGTTATTTTAATTGTTAAATGATAATAAAGTGGTTGTATTATTATTATTATTATTATTATTATTATTATTTGCGTTTATTTTTACCAATAAGGGTACCTTTCTCTTTTTTCTAATCTTCCAAGCAAGCCTTTCAGATTTGAGAGTAAAAACTCAAAGACCGAAACAAAACTTTCGTGCCGGTCTATATAAATATTAAGCACAGCCAGCTCCATTTGCTAAATGACCGTCCAGTGTTTTCTAAACATAATTGGAATGATCTTTAATCAAAGTGCCCTTCGGACTATCTCCTGTAAGTTTTTCCCATCATGCAATGCTTTCATATTATGTCCTGATATTAATTTTGATGTTGCAATTGGGCATTTAGGCTAGAGTGCGTGGTTTCTTGAATTCAATTTCTCTCTTTTGATAATTTTGTTTGCATGTAATTGGTAATGGTTATGTAGTCCTCTTGTCATGTGTCTGTAGCAAGTTTCAGTAGTTTCAACTGGTCTGGATTTTCACTTGGTTTATTATCAATAGCCTCATACAAACATTGTTAGTTGTCTTCCCTAAACCTGCGCCAGTTTTAAAATAGTGTCAGTTGCTTTTCGTCGTTTTTAACGTTGTTATCATCCATACGAGTAATTACCAGCTTTACTTAAAAGATTGTACCTTGGTGATTTTTATGTAAACATGTATTAAAACAGTGAAGTGCTAGATCAGTTCTTCTGTACTGACTGGAACATTGTAATTGAGTTTATATGATAAAAACAATTTCAAGTCTAATAATTTTTTCGAACTTAGATCAGAAAATTCATGCTCCCAATTGGTAATACTGATTTATCAGTACTTATAAACAGTATTTCAAAACAGCAAGACAAGTACAGGAACATATTTTCAAGACGTAATCAAATTGTACGCGAAAATTCTAGTTTCCTCATTTTAAAAAGCACGAAATCTGGTATGAAGGAAGCTAAACAACTCCTTAGTTGAGTTTTAAAAAACTCCAACTAAACCTACGTGAGCTGTATCCACCTACAGTTACCTACGGATGTCTCAGTGGAGGGTCTCAATGGCGTTAACCGGCCGTTAGCCGTAAAACTTTAGCTAACCAAATTTTAGTCGTTAGTCGTAGCAACTGAAATATTTAAAGCCTTAGTCGTAAAAACGTTAACCGTGTCTTGGGGGCGGAATAAATGTTCCTGTAAATCTCACATTAAGCGGTTACAACAGCAAAAAAATATTCAAGTTATACCGTATTTTCTCGATTAAACGCCGGGCCCCGAATAAACGCCGGGTATAATAGAGGAAGTTGTAAGTAAGCCCCTCAAACGTTTATTTGTGGTATAATTAACTTAAGATTTAAGGGCAAGATACACGGCTGCCAAGAAAAACGAATAATAATCCTTTCTTAAAAAATGGCGGGCGAGAAACAACTGCTGATTCAAAGAAACGCCGGGTCCACCAGGCCAATTTTGAAATAAACGCCGGGGGCGTTTAATTGAAAAAAATACGGTACTTCAACTTCGATGGACAATCAGCTACGATCGATAGAAAACGTGTTGGACTTTGTCCTGGATTATTGTGCAACTCAGTTAATGTTTATAGTTGTGATTGAATCGTAATGCGAGCCGATTGTTGAATATTAAAACAACGGCACTAAGTACGGTAACAATATTTTTACCGCGAATCTTCCCATTTTTTGTAATCCCTGCTAAAATAAAACTACCCAAAGTTTCATTCCTCCTTTCAAGTAAAATTCTCACACAACTTTGTTCTCTGTTCTCATTATTGAGATCATCATCAATCTTATCATCAAAATCTTTTTCAGCTGGGAATCCAGTTCTAAAACCGCGGACTGGACTGGACTGGACTGGACTAGTAAAACGCGGACTAATAAAACGCGGACTAGTAAAACGCGGACTAGTAAAACGCGGACTAGTAAAACGTGGACTAGTAAAACGCGGACTAGTAAAACGCGGACTAGTAAAACGCGGACTAGTAAAACGCGGACTTGTAAAACGCTGAAAATGCGTAAAAAATGAAAATGCGTTAATACTTCTCTTTATTATTAACATTATTCGTTAATACTTCGATCTCTTTATTATTCTCGTTATAGAGATCTAATAATCAAAAACACCAATGGTGTTTAACTTAACATGTCATTTCCACAACGGTAACAAACAAAAACATTTAGTATATACCAAACCAGTAGTTTAGTGTTATTCGCGCGCTCTGAGTGGCTACTAAAATCCGGATAGTATTTTCTATTCACCTCTCGCAATTGTTCGTGGTTGCACGCGCGAGTTTTTTTCTCATTTTGTCAGAAAATAAGGATCTTTTTGGGGCTGGCTCTCTACTGGTTTGGTATCGCGGCGAGGTAAATATCTACCACTATTCACCCTTGTCCACAAAGTACCCGTGTTGATACACAGCCAAATGTTCCCATGCAAAGCCAGCAAGACAAGGAAAACGCACAACCCACGTACCCTCAGCGTCCAAAGCCTGCACCAGGAATCCTCGTCTTCGCCAGACTTGCATTTCTGGACAACAAGGTTTCTCGATGTTATGGCTGTGGCGATTCATTGAAACCAGGAGGCGCCAGTCCACTTCCGCCTGATGACCTTGTGTTAACCACAAGACTTCACCGACAGTATTACAAGGATGGCAGGCAGCACACATCACCTGATATTTCCTCCGTCTATTACCACGTAAGCCCTTACTGTGTCAGAGTAACTTTCCCTTCATTCCAACCAAATTTATGCCAAATACCGTCCGATCTACAACCGTTTCTTCTCCCTGAACACAAGCGAATGATTGTCCAAAGGCTTTCTGTTATGTTGTAGTTCGACTGGCTGCAATCTAAAGATCATGACGTCGTATCGTGTTCCTGTGGATGTTTGTGGAGACAGAAATCTGTGTAGTGTTTCAAGATTGGCAGTGATCTGCCAGAAAAAAATTCATAACTACGTATGTCATCAGTATGAACATTTTCGGCTCGAAATCTCGGACATTTCTCTCGCAAAGATAAATTAAGTACGTGATAAAAGACAATCGTTTAAAACTGTCCCATAGTCACCTTGTCAACCGTTGTTTATTTACGGTTACGGAACCACATCCGGCATTACAAATATTGATGTAAAGTAATGTCTTGGGTATCCTCTTTTCTTGTTGTTTTGGAGGTGGTTGTTCTCTTGAAATTCACAAATTTCAACTAACTATTATTAATTTAATCAAAACTATAACACAATTCTCGAATCTGATTGGTTATCAGCAAGCCCGATTAGAGCAATAATAGGACAGTTTACGCGTCATGCTTGTAATTGGACGATCTTATTGGACAATTAACAGTTATTTGCACGCGCTATCCTTTTTCCGTGCATGCATCTCGGTCAAAAACACACTCAATTGTTATGTTTTTAATCACCAAAACGGTAACCATTTAATGTTTTATCCTCGAATTTTGTTACAGTTATGATTAATTGGTAACAGGACTTCGTGTCGTCCAATTCTGCTGTCTAATCATATACGTGATTAAAATGTCGGACTCCCGTGATTTTGTTAATCACTCGTATGATTACAGACCGAATTGGACCCCACTCAGTCCTATTACCATTATATATAGTTTTCAGCAAGTTGGAGATCATGTTTTTGAAAATTTTTAATCAAGCCGTAGTCGAGGGATCAATTGCTGTTTCTAGCAAATCCCCAGAAATTCTAATTTTTCTTTGTAGTTACTGTTATGCTTTTGTATAGCGCGAGGTTACTGCGTCTTGGTATTATTGTATAATTAACAATTCTTCACTATAGTTTCGGTGAATAGTGGTAGATATTTACCTCGCCGCGATACCAAACCAGTAGAGAGCCAGCCCCAAAAAGATCCTTATTTTCTGACAAAATGAGAAAAAAACTCGCGCGTGCAACCACGAACAATTGCGAGAGGTGAATAGAAAATACTATCCCGATTTTAGTAGCCACTCAGAGCGCGCGAATAACACTAAACTACTGGTTTGGTATATACTAAATGTTTTTGTTTGTTACCGTTGTGGAAATGACATGTTAAGTTAAACACCATTGGTGTTTTTGATTATTAGATCTCTATGACGAGAATAATAAAGAGATCGAAGTATTAACGAATAATGTTAATAATAAAGAGAAGTATTAACGCATTTTCATTTTTTACGCATTTTCAGCGTTTTACAAGTCCTCGTTTTACTAGTCCGCGTTTTACTAGTCCGCGTTTTACTAGTCCGCGTTTTACTAGTCCGCGTTTTACTAGTCCGCGTTTTATTAGTCCGCGTTTTACTAGTCCGCGTTTTACTAGTCCGCGTTTTACTAGTCCGCGTTTTACTAGTCCTCGTTTTACTAGTCCGCGTTTTACTAGTCCAGTCCAGTCCAGTCCAGTCCAGTCCGCGGTTTACAGTATGCCGTTCTTGTAAACTTACTGAGTATTCATCCCTTCATCTTAACTTTTGTTTGAATGTCACTATTAACAAACAGTTTATATACCAAGAACAGAAATCAACTAAACATAGTTGCTCAAGCTGTCGTGGTCGTCTTTGGCATTTTCATTCTTGGATCTTAGACACTTATACATCTCAGTGTGATGAAGAAAGTTTCTCACAAGCCTTGCGCGTCGCAGACTATGGACACTAACTCACGGCCTATTTACTGATCGTAATATTTCCACAGTGGTAACATATTAACTTCAGCCGATTGCCATTTATTTTGCAATATGAGTCTGAGCCAAAGAAACCCTATTATTTATGATCATGGCCATGGCATGAAATTCTCCGGGATCCTGTCATCAGAGAGATTATCCAAAGATCAATGGGTCAATCGAGCAAAGTACACAGAAGTATAGATAGATAATTGCGACTTCACATATATAGTGATCTATAGCAAGGCGAAGCAAGGGACAAATACCTCGTAGACATACTGCTTGGGAAACTGGCTATTTTTAAAGGCTTTTATATACTTTTTGCGACTAGTGGGAGTCGTGTTTGGCCTGTGGTCTTTTTATACTACTATATAAAGAGTTCATGAAGCGTAAATAAGCCATTCCACAGATTCGAATACCAGATATATTAAAACCATCGATAAGAAAAATCTAAGGACTACCGGGGCGCCAATTTTCTGACCAAAAAAAAACAGACCAAACTGAACCAAAAATGAGGCCTAAAAAAGTAAAAACAAAAATTAACCAAAACTCCGAACCTCATTGAAACCTAACTGTTTGACACTGGCTTGTATTTAGTTTGACATTTTAAGCCTATTTGACAAGCATAGGTTTGAGCCTTAAAATTAACAAAAATTGAACCAAAATCAAAGCGGGCCAACCGGCAAAATACATGTAATCCTGACACCGTACACTGTACGAGAATCAGAAGAAATGTTCAACTATACTAATAACTCACTTTTTGTCGCTTAGTCTACAGTAAAACAGTCCTCTTGATGAAATAAAATTATTTTATTCACATCTTACATACACTGATACAGCGTTCGTGAAATTGTTTCTGATCACTTTTACAAGCACGCTTATTGACAAATTCCGCGGCTATATTCGTTTGTCAACCTGCAGTGAAATTAAAAGCACTAACTCATAAAACCTCTTGTTGTTTAGTCAGTCTTTTCTAACTTATAAGCAAATAAGGTAAATTAACCGAGGACATTTTTAACTTAAAGGGACACTGTCCCGACAGAAATATCGTGCCTGTTTTAATGATTATGGCCAGGAGCTTGCTTTAGCTTGCTTTATCATCTGAAAATAGGAAGAAAAAATCGCAAAAAGTGATGAACGCAGAGAAATATGAATTAAAAAGACAAAATGACGACTTTAAATCTCAAAATTCAACCAGAATCGAAACTTTGAATATTTCTTGACCGCCTGTCACGAAATAAAAATTGATGAATCGTTGTACAAGCTTACAACGATTCGTTCAGGAATTATTGCTTACCTCAAACTCTCTTTTCCCTTTCTTTAGAACGTAGTGCCATAAATAATACCAAATGTCCTGAAGCAACCAGTTTGACAAACCAGATTGGACGAACATTAAAACACATCGTAAAGGATATTAGCCAAGCGCACTTCCAGCGTGCCAAATATCTGACCAAAGTCTACATTAGGTCACGATAAGATTACATTTACGTAACACTTTTTGACGCTCGATACAATGACCTACATGCTTCAAGCAACATGTTCCCGAAAAAACGTAGAATTCATAATCGTACGCCTTAAAAATCATGGCTATGCACGAGATACATTAAACAGTAGGAATGTTACCTAACTGAAAAAAATATATATATGCCGAGGCATTTTCAAAACTGCGTATATGAAATTTAACACGCATATTTCTTCAGATGAAGGTCAAGTCAAGAAACCACTAACAAGTAATTTGCTAACAAAAATGCAAGAAGAATGCATGTTACCCCACATTATTTGTTTAACTTACAGGAGATAAAAATATGCCACTCGACTCTTGTGTTCTTATTGATAGCATCTAACAAAAATGTGCTAACAAAAATGCAACAAGAATGTCCCCACAAATTCACTAAAAAGTCTATTAATAGTATCTAACAAAAATTTTGCTAACAACTTACAGGAGATAAAAATGAATAATAATAATAATAATAATAATAATAAAACAATAATAATAAGTTACTAAAAGGGCCTTGGAAACATTAATGGCAAACTATCATGTAAAACTTTTTCGTTTATTGTTTTGTACATGTACTGCCGTTTCGAACTTAAACCTGTTCGGGTGTCTCTAAGTACTGCTTAAAGCTGAACCCTTTTAAACCCCAAAATGACCAACATCAAACTTCTCCTCACAAAATCCATACATAATCAGTCTCTTTTCGATTTGCTCAAGTTAGCCAGTACAATTTGTTCTTGCGACTCCTTTCTCAAGTCAGCTAGCGCAAAAATAGTAATTAAAAAAAATATATACAGAATGTTTTGCCAGCCAGCAAGAATTCCGCTGGGGAACAGATAAAGAGAGGAACAGATTCGTTGGGTGCCCCTGTATACTTGGCGTGTAATTTGATTGACGGCTCTGTCACTTGAAGTATACTCAGAATTTTAAATATGAATGCTTATCAATGTAAGTAAACATACGTGATCTAAAGTATACTTGAGGTCTTTGCTTACTTTTAAGTAAGCAAAGACCTCAAGTATACTTTAGATTAAAAGGTCTATTTACTACGCTAGTATGAACCCACCTATTGACTGGAGCGTTTCCATTTTAAAAATGGCGATAAGTGACAAATTGGTTTAGTCCCTTGAGATTTAGAATGAGTCTGTGGCCCCCGTCTTTCTTAGGTCTAATGAAGATGGGGAAAAACACTTCATAAGAATCATGATCTGTTGTTTCAATAATACTTCTAGATAGTAGTTTTGCTATTTCATTGTCAATAATGGCACATTCTTCAACAGAGAAAATAGCCCGGGGAAAATAGATTGTGGGCGTGTAGTGTTAAATGGCCTCGTGTCCAACTCAAGCGTTGCACCTCTGACAGATGTCAGAATTTCCTTATCAGAGGTAATCTGCCGCCAGGCGCTAATGGACTTGGTTAGTTATGCAACCAGCCCTATATTTAGTGTATCTAGACTCAAAATATTCCTTTAGGTCACGTACCGATTTTTTAATGTTTTTCAGAGATTGTATTATGTCCTCTCAGTTCGGTTCTTGGAGGTGGTTTTTTCTGGTCCTTCCCTAAAATTACGGCTTGCTCTCTCCAGGCCTGGAGTGTTTGCCAAAATTCTTTTGTGCCCTGAGTTTGTTATCATAATGGGAATTGTATGGGCGGGAAAAACGTGTCGCGCCAGATTTGCCTGCACCTATGGCTTTCCCAAGGTTGTTCGTATCTTTAGCATCGCGCACTTGTTTGGCTAAGTCGGCCCCAAATAGCAAATCTGAACGACTGGCCGACTCATTTGCCTGGGTGCAAAGCGAATGAAATTCAGCTTTAAGGGCCGGTTTAATCTGCTCCCGGCGTAAGCGGGAAAGCTCCCCGGTAAGAGTCAACCCAGAAATTTGGGATCAAATGAATAATTCTAAGCGCAAAGCCGACCTGAGAGTCAGTAACATACAACAAGCCTTACAGGAAGCCACTTTCGGCATTTTAAAAGCAAGTGATCGATTAGTGGACCAGAAACCGAACACAGATAGAGAAACACTGGCCGCTAATATCGACGCCATTGTCCTAATAGGACACGCTATCGGTGGATATGTCGGCGCAATTTTCAGGTTTGGCGTGTTTAGCCAGTAGTGCTTTGAGCTTATCGTTGGGAAGGGTGATGCCCCACCATTTGGACACTATGTTAGCCAAGCTTTGATTTATTTTGGCGCCAATATTTTTATCAACAATGAGGTCAGCCTCGAGAGATTTGAGAAGCTCGTGGTCTTCTTCGGGCTCAGTTGTTTTAGATGGCGCTTCGACCTCATTAGAGTTCGATCCCTCAAGGAGATCCGTGTGTTTTGGCGCTCAACAATCGTTTTTAATAATAAGGCCATTGTGCCCATATTTACGTTTATTTCTGAAAGTGTTTGCGCTAGGTTTTCTCCAGGTTGGCTTGTAGACCGACCTGCTTCAGCAGGGTGAGTGATCTCAGGTTGAGAATTATTGCCAGGTTGGCTGTCTGACGCACCAGTTTGGTGGCTAGCCTCAAGTTTATCGTTTTTAGCTGACATGATGAGCAATTAAGAGGTTACGGCACAATTTTTGGATGTAGATTGCTAAAGGGAAAAAAGAAAAGTAGCAACCAATAGTTAGTGATCTCTATTCAGATTGTAAATACTCACGACATTAAGTATCCGTCGTTTCGGCTCCGCAAGCGAGCGTACAATGGCTCAATAAGCTAGCGTGCGTGCGTCTCATGGTACTCCGTAGTGACGTAGGACTGATGACAGATAGAACAGTAATGTGCTAACAAAAATGCAACAGGAATGTCCCCACAAATTCACTAAAAAGTCTATTAATAGTATCTAACGCATTTTTTGGCTAACAAAAATGCATAAAGAATGCATGTTAGCCCACATAAACTCCTGTAAGTTAAACATTAACTTACAGGAGATAAAAAGCAGGCTTAAACCAGTTAAGGTAGTTCGAATTCTAAGGCTATTGATCAGTACTTTCTTACGATGTTGGTTTTTCATTTCCCTAATATTTTTAGTACAGCCCAAACGGGCACAGCAATAATGCCTTTTATAATATTGAGGGCAAAATTTCTGAATGCCGATTGGCTGACGAAGAGGGCATTTTTTCTTAATTGAGGGCAAAATTACTCGCTCCTGATTGGTCGATCATCAAAATTTCTCGTTGGTGAATGGTTGAGCGCGTCGTTCTCGTTGCATTCAGTTGGCTTGGCGGGATTTTAAAGAAAATTTACAAACAGAGCGCTCGCATGTTTCGCCGGAGATTTTGTTATAAAAAAGGAATGAAATCGGATGATACGTAAGAAAGGAATTCTATAGATGAATTACAGCATTTTCGGTAAACTGGAAGCGATTATTTATGCACAGGGAATCCAAACGCTCTATTTGCTATAACATAATCATTTAATAAAAATATTGTTATTCAAATGTGTTTCTGTGTCTTTTTGAGTTGTTATGGAGGCGATTTAAATCAGAGCGAAGATCTGAAGACGGTTGACCTTGCACATTTAAAATATTGTCTGCCTCTTTGTAAATCCGACGCGTCTATTACATGTACGTTTCAAGTTTCCATTATTGCGTTCGACGTTAGAACCGGATTTGGGTATCCTGTGGTCGATGGGATACCTGTGCATGCCAGGCGTGAAGAATCGAGATTTTTTGGATGGATGGACGGGCGATGTTCAAAATCTGCGCCATTTTGAATAATTATTATGCGCGCGCACTAATTTTAAGCCCAAAAGTTGGCCAAAGAAATTGCGGGCTCACTTCGTGGACATGTGCACGCAACTATTTTGAGCTGAAAAATACCGTCCTCGTGCGTCCGTCCGTGCGTTGACGTCTATCAAGCGTGGATATCTTTGGATTATTCGGTAAGTGCAATCATTTTTCTCAAACTTCATGCGATATTTCTTAAAAAGTTCGTCGCTTCAACTTGTCAAAGCCTTACCAGGAAAGTTTTTAGTACACCAAGAGCACGTGGAAAGCCTGACGTCGGCGTCCCAACTACAACAAACCGAAGACCTTCGCTGCTGTCCTGCTTTAAATTGATGTCCTCGAGTTTGCCGAACAACAAAGCAAATCAACCGAATATTCTGACCCAAAGTTGTCTCAAAGCAAATCAACCAAGCCATACACCAATATCACGCTAGCATGGCATGAAAATATATTTAATTTAATGGGGAAAAGAGTCCAGTATCAAAATCAGCACATCAATATTAGTAAAACTGTAAAGTTTCGTAAAGATTGCTCGTATACTGACGGAGATATGAACTTTTGAAACTTAGTACTCTGGCCTAATTTTTACAAAGAAATGTATGGGAAAAACACGAAAATGAGACTGGACGGGATCATACATTTCTTTGTAAAAATGCTTAGTTTCAAAATTTCATATCTTCGTCAGTTTTCTAGCAATCTTTACAAAACTTTGTAGTTTTACTAATATCGATATGCTGAATTTGATGCTGGGCTCTTTTTCCCAATAAACCAAATATATTTTTGTGCCATGCTAGCGTGATATTGGTCTATTGTGCTTTGACCCATAGCGGTCACAAATACAAACCTTAAAAAACCGAGTCATTGTACTCGGTGGCCATTGCGCCAAATGACACGTTGTGGTCACAAAGCATTCATATTACTGTTACAAAATAGTCTCTCACGATCAGTATCTGAACTACATTGTAACTAAGTAGATAAACATGTTTTGTAAACGCGGGCATTCCTGGGCTGGTCTGTGGATTCATTTGATCCAAAATTGAGATAACTTGTATGAGAATTTTCCACCGGCGTTGTGTTTGCGCTAAAAGCTTCTGATATCATTGCTTTAGCGTCAAAAACTCTTGACACAATGGCAGCTGAATCGTCAATTTCCTTTTCGATCTCAAGCAGTCTAGATCAAACACTGGTACACGAGCGGTAGATTTATCTCGCGCGAAGACCAGGTATTCCGCGTGGTATGTTCTGTTTTATATTTCCGACACATGCGGCTGTCAAAGGAAAACAGAAGAGTCTGTCACGAGAACAATAGATCCACTTTGATGAAGGACATGCTCACAAGTATAAAATCACTTCCGGTCACAGTTCTGACGAAAAGCTGCATCCAAAAACAATCCAAAACTAAGCAGGTAAACTGGCGTCCAAACAAACAAATCATGCCTCACATGATTATTCACCCTTTAATTAATCGAGGTGTGAAGTTCTAGCCGATTTTGTTCAGTAACAAGAGAATTACGCTTCAAACTAAAACTGCCGTCATTTCAGTTTCATCCCTTGCTCTCCTTCTCTTCCCCGAGGAGACTCGGCTAAGACTAGTTGTAATCACAGATTAATAAGTGCGTTCGAAGTTTATAATAATGAATTTAGCTAAAATCATAGGAAAAAGATAGGAGCAAATTAGTTGAGACATTAATTGAGAAACACGAAGTATTTAAACAGCAACATGAACAATAGTAACTTTAATAGTGAAACAAAGAAAATGTTCGCAAAATTCGGAAAATTCGTCACATCGCGTGAGATCCAAACTACTGAAGCTGGTTTGCACAAATTCAACGGAGATGTCACACGATACCGTTCCTTTGAGACAGCTTTAATAGCGCCGTTTACAGCAATCCCGAGCTGTCTCAAATTGACAAATTTAATTATTTGAACTCCTTGTTAGAAGGACAAGCTCAGCGAGCAATACAGGGGATTCCCGTGACCGAGGACAATTATCTATCGGCTATCGATATCTTAAATCAACGTTTCGGCAAGCCGCAACAGATTATCTCTGCCCATATGGACGAGTTACTGAAATTACCCGCATGCCAAGGAGATAAGCCATCTCAATTACGTTTTGTTTACGATAAGGTGAGCCTACATGTGCGCGCGAGGATTAGAGGCCCTTGGAATTAACTCAAAACAATACTGAAGCCTTCTTGTACCCGTAATTATGGCCAAACTACCCCAAGACATCCGAGTGCAAATAGCGCGAAATACAACGCATTTAAGGTTACTGTAAACCTTCGAGGGTGCCTTCCTGAAAATCTTTCGTGCTCGCGCTATTTTTAACGAAACCCCAGAAAACTACATATCACTGTAAAGCTAATAAATTGTAGATTCCGAAAATAGAAATTATTTTTCCTTTTTTTTCCTTTAGTTAAAAGTGCGCGAGCCTTAAACGCAAAACCGACGGTGTTTGCTTCACTGAATTACCAGTCTCCGTGATAGCGCGAAAATTAAAACAAACTGGTCCATGTCACTCGAGAGTTAATGGCCTAACAAAGTGTGTGAGGCTTTTTCGATATTTTTATTGGTTCCCGAGTAAATCCACTTTGAATTTGGACAATAGAAAATTGTTCTTTGCGCGTCACACTTTGGGGCGCCACGAGAAAAGTATTTGGAATTTCGTAAAAGCCCCACACGCTTTGGTGCATAAATATCCAGCAAACAAACTGGCCAAATTTCGTGAAATCTGACAAATCTACATACCCTATTAATTCATTTGAACAGAGGCCATTCTCGCAAAAACAAACCTCGAGTTTTTGGCCTCGAAAGATTTTCACTGTTTTCACACCTCATTTAAGCGGCTGTCATCGTGGTCGTGCCGCCAACCAATGAAATAAAACAAAGAACCCCCCTGACGAGCATCGTCACACAGCAGTATATGTGAATTCAATTAACCACCGATTTGTCAAGTTATTCAAAAGGGAAAATTCAAAGGGAAAAACCATAGAAAAAATGCCACTTCATCACTCTGCAACACGACAACAACCTCGGCGAAAGGAGAATGCAAGGTTCTTTTGCAGACGGCACTTACGTACGCTCAAGCCCCCAACGACGCAAACTCAATCCCTGTACGAATCTTGTTGGACTGCGGCAGTCAGCAGTCGTATATTACAAACGCGCTAAAGGAAAAGCTTGGGTTGGTTTCTACAAGAACTTAAAGGGGCAGTATCACGAGGTTCCACGCGCGGCACTGTTCATTGTTCTTGCACCGGAATTTTGGACATATCACTGTTAAAAGCGATTTTTTTTGTTCCGGTTATCAAAACGGATTTTTTTATTCAACAAATACCTTTTGTAGAAAGTTTGTCTGTACCTACATTCCCTCGAGTCTTTCGACGTTTCGCAGCTCGCAGAGGATTACCTGCACGATTGTTGTCCGATAACTCCAAAACCTTCAAGTCTGCAGCGACACAGGTGAAAACAATCACAAGATCAGCCGAAGTTAAGCGATATATATCTGGCAACTAAGGGAGTCACTTGGGATTTCATCATCGAGAAGGCTCCATGACACGGTGGCTTCTGGAAACGAATGATACAAAGCACCAAGCGTTGCCTGAGGAAAGCCCTGGAAAGAACTTCGCTGAGTTTCGAAGCACTGAAAACGCTCCTTGTAGAGATCGTGACAACACTGAATAACCGACCATTGACTTACGTCTACGACGACGAAGGTATTTCGTATCCTCTGATACCTTCTCGCCTGACTTCTGGAAGACGAATTGCGACTGCGCCCAGCGACCGACAGTTCAAGATTATCAGCACCAATCAATCTCTATCGAAGAGAGCTTTATACCAGAAGCGCTCACCAACTGAATTCACCAAGCAATGGAGAAAGAATTCGTTCTAAGTCTCCGAGAGGCATCAAGTACGTTACATGGACCAACCGGGAGAAGATTGCTGTAGGACATGTGGTTATTTTGAAGAACGATTCCGTACCACGTGCAATATGGAAACTAGCGACAGTACAAGAGCTTCACCGAAGCAACGATGGGATAGTACGATCTGCCAGAGTTCGAGTAATAAGCAACGACAAAGGAAGACCTGCTGAACTACGAATGCCGATACAACATCTAATTCCACTGGAATTACAGTCGAGTGCTGAACCAACTCCCACTTTGTGCTCAGCCGATGCGACCCCGCCCAGTCAGTGATGTGAGAACAGGCAACCGACCGAGACGAACAACAGCCGTTATTGGAGAACTTTTGCGAAAGCAACATTGAACAAAAAATAAAACATTGATTTGATTAACATTAACATTGATTTTGATATATGAAATAAGTTGATTTATTCAATGAACTTGATCACCGCTATTAATCAACCCCGGGAGTGTCACGAACGTGATATTTGTGTGATCTTAAATACAGTCGTTTTTAGTTTTCTATTAATTAGTTTTTACCGCGAAATCGATACGTCAGTCTAAAGTTAGATTATTACCGATAAGATAGATAATATTTGAAACGTGCAAGGTCAACCGTCATCGTTCTGATTCAAATCGCTTCCGACTCAAAGATACAGGAAAACAAGTAAATAACAATATTTTTATTAAATAATTATGTTAGCTAATACAGCGTTTGGATTCCCTGTGATTTGTGTTAAAAAGTGGATTAAACTAGGCGCCAACATGCCAGTTTGCGACGTTGAAGACCTTGAAGAAATTCATGGCCACAAAAGCCGGTTAAGTTCCATTCTTCACTGAATATCTGCGGACCTTAAGGAAAGAACTTTGACAGATTTTGCTGAAAGGGACAATTTACATTTAACAGGAGAAAGAATAAGGCTGAAAGAATCGAAAGAAAGCAATTAAATCGCCAAACGTGCAAGTTAGTTTGAACTCGCCATTTGTTGTTGTAATCAAAGCGACAAAAACGTCACAACACAGGTACGCTTAAATAAAATTAGCTTTGTTTTGGTCGTCAAGTGTCTTTTATCGATAAATTAGGCTATGTTTTCTAGACTCGTAACAGCCAAATGTATCTTTGATATAAGAAATTTATTCAACAACAGTGAGTTGAAAAGTTTTTCTTGTCAGTTTGCGAGAAAGTATTTTCATTTCGGGTCGGTTTCAAGTCTGAGTGACTCTTAAAGTTTGAAAGGTTTCCCTATAATTTTACCCTCTACGTTATAAACAAGTAATCGCATGTTCCCTCGTAAAATTAAGGATTAATATCACGCGTTTTTTTCAGAAGCTGTAGAAATTGCCCGAGTTGGGAAGCGACGAGGGTAATTTCTACAGCTTCTGAAAAAACGCGTGATATTAATCCTTAATTTTACTCAGGCCCATGCGATTACATATACTGAAAACGTACTACTTTTATTTATAGCAGGAACTCATAAGGACCCTATGGGTTCCTGTCATACGTACAACTTGCCATACTTTTGAAGTAGCAGTGTTCTGTTTCGTTTTACAGGATATGGCCTGAAGTGCTACAAATGCCAAACCACAAAAAGTTGGGATGACTGTGCTTCTATCAAGAAAGAGACGACTTGTTCTAGCGGGACCGACACCTGTATGAAAATCTTTTTGGATGGAAAAACTGCAGACATATCCTCGGAAGTGTTTGTCAAAGGCTGTGGTCTTAAATCGGCTTGCAACAAAGATGTATGCAAGACCTTAGCAGCACAAGGGATTACTATCAACAAGTGTGAAGTGAATTGCTGCGATGAAGACCTGTGCAATGGAGCCAAAGTGCCAATGGCCAGCGCCTTCCTGCTCTTGGCATGCGCTTTTGTAGCTTTTTTCCGTTAATTTCAAAACCATAAAATGTGAAGTTTTGAGTTCAGGTTACAAAAAGTAGGATTTAAGTTACATCTTGTAAGGGTTCAGTATATAGCACTTAATACTTTTTTGTCCCGATTTTGCTTCATTAAACTAGTGTTTTCAAAGAGTTGATCTTGTAGTTTCACTGGCTTGAACGACCACTTTCCTAAGTTAAAAAAAAATATAATCCCAGCCCACCAGAGGAGTTTTGTCTCAACCGGTACAATTACACTTCCTACGGTACATACACTTCCCATGGTACATACACTTCCCACGGTACATACACACACACTTCTCAGTAAGGGTTATTTTTAGGCAACGAGGGGATACGTGATTTATTCGCCCTCGGTGAATAAATCACGTATCCACGAGGTGCTTAAAAATAACCGGCTTATATTCCACATGGGCGAGGTTGACTCCCCAATGACAAACAAACGCTTTTGTATAATGCATATATCAGAATGCCTTTGTATGTGTGGAGAACAATAGAATAAAAATGCTGAACGTATGCACTGGGATTTCGACGTGGTAAATTCGTACAGAACAAACATGTTTTGCGTCGTGTCTGAGCTTTATTCACTCCAACATGAGAAGACATGAGTGACTCAGCAGACGACTTGTTTCTTACTCAGAACAGTTTCAGTGGTTCGTTAAATATAAGCAGTAAGCTAGACGAGGAGCTCGCGACTAAACAGCCTCGAGGTGCTTATTACGCTCAGTTTAGCGTTGCAGAAAAGAGTAAAGGCCGGCACACTTGCGTATCCATCGTTTTCGGTCAACATAATTACACATTTCTTCGTCTAGTAATATCAGACAGTAGTAGAAGCTTGTTTTTCCTAACTATACAGTCCGCCATCTTTCTTTGCTCGTATACTAGTGATCACTAGTTCCCAGGCGCCCTAAGTGATTTCTGTGATTTTTATAGCTCAATCATATCCGCTTTGTGTGCACCAGCTTGCGTACTGTCCCTGCAACATGCTCCAGTATGCTATGCACACGAAGGGGCTTGTCCCCGCAACATGTCCCCTAGTGTGTGCCGGCCTTAAGAAAGTGCCGAGCAATGTCAGGATATCGCAGCAGTAAAGAGAATCCAGTATTTCGGAACGATCATCGTCTGTGTTCATTTTAACAAATTGCTTGGTTGTGTTCAAAATGTAAAAATCTTAAAGTTGGTGACAAATTTTTCTTGCTTTACTGTGATTTTTGTTTGCAACTTTGGGTGTTGAGAGGGAAATATGTCGGGGGAACATGTTGAGGTGAATACAGTCAAAACTGTATATAACGGTCATCCTTGGGAAATTGCCAGGTGACCGTTATATACAGGTGACCGCAATATACAGGTTTCCTTTAAACTCTACTGGAAGTTAATGAATAACGTTTTTATATGGAAATGATCAATCAATTTACATTTTATTGACAATAACAATTAACAGCAACGTTCAAAATACGGGTTAAAGGCCCCTAAAATGTCCGTGGAGGAAAATAAAAGTAATATAGAAATAAAATGTCTGATAGAAGAGGAATTTGACGCGGAGCGCTATCATGGTCTATAAAACAACAGCTGTCAACTTGACAAGTACAGTGTAATAATCAAGGAACTACGCAGAATTCGAAAGTGAATATAGTTTGGTACGGAAAATACGGGTGTTAGTTCGAAGAAAGAAACTACCGTATTGTTTGAAAGCGATATGACCCGCTTTCGAGAGCAGAGCATCGCCACTTTTGTTGCTATCTGTCGCAACCATGTGTTGGACGCAGGCGATGACATGTATTTGACATGTATTTGTAGTTGTATTTCGTAAATATTTGTATTTGTGTGCGACCCCTGCCCTGGTAGCTACAATTTAATGAGCTGTTGAATAAAGCTTGTCATGATTGGCTAATGGTTTGATCGTAATCCAATTTGGTGACCGTTATGTACAGGTAAAAAATAATGAAATTGTGGATTCGGGAAGTCTAAAGGGTGACCGCGTCGGACGTTATATACAGGTGACCGCTATATACAGGCAAACTTTACAGTAAATATAAGGCATGATTTTCGGGAAGTTGTTCGGTGACCGTTATATACAGGGTGACCGCTATATACAGGGCCGTTATATACAGGTTTGACTGTATATTCCATTGTTTTGCTATTGTTTCAGCTCCGCACTCCCCTGTAACAATCAAAAGCCGCCACCAGCTTTTCAGACAGTTGATAATTAGCAGGGATTACTCCATATAATCCCCTACGAGAACAAAGGAAACCAAGCCATGTGGAATATAAGGGTAAATACACTTCAAACTACAACTGCAAAAAGCACAACACCATCCCCTCGGTATGGCCAGTACTTTACGCATGCGCACAACGATATCACCTTGGTAGTGGCAGCCATGGACCGCAAAACAGTGGGGACTGTTGGTTGAAGACCGCAAAACAGTCCTTGGCATGCGTATGGAGAAGTGGATCCGTATTTCAGGACCTTGTGTTCAATAAAGAAACCATAGACAAACTATAACCGTAAAAAAAAGCACATAACACCATCTTCTCGGGATGGTGTAGCATGGCATGCCAAGCAGGGTCTTACATAAGGTCATCGACCCCGCCACTTTACTAATAAGGCGAAAGCATTAAGCATCCCTTAAAGCGAAGCTCCACATAGGCCATGTCGTAGCTGGTGCCTGGGGACCGCAAAACAACAACAACAACAACATTTAGCTTTATTTGCATGACTGTAGATTTTACAATACATGTATTGCAAAAGCTTACAACTAACTAACAAAAAAGAAAAGAAAACAAAAGTGATAATGATATTCACGTTGGAATAATTAAACTACATTGGTAACAATTTTATCTCGAGAATCAAAACAAGATAAAATAAATTTAATTAATTGCATGTGTACGAAGTAAATAGAAGAATTCATTAATTCTATGATCAATTCAGTTACAGGTAAATGGCTAATATTTGGTATAAAAGTCTGTATTTTATTGTAAAAAAATTATCTCTTATTGTTGCGTATTTTGAACAATAGGAAAGAAAATGGATTTCGTCTTCGATTTGATTTGAACCACAAACTGGGCAAAGCCTTTTGTCTCTGGAAATTTTGTTATATCTGCCCAGTTCGATCATAAGTTTATGATTACTTATACGTAATTTAGTTAATACCCTCCTATCAGATGCTCTTCTAATTAGGCCTAGATAATTTGAGGGGGTATATTCGTTCTTAAAACTCTTATTCTAGTTTTTGAGAATGCTGAAGTATATGTTGCCAATAAGAAATATATTTCTGTTTCATTAAATTTGCACAGTGTTTGACTTTAGCGGTGTTTAATAAATCGGGGTTAAAATTTCTGAAACTAAAATATTCGGATATCTTCATAAGATTAGAGTGAAAGCTAATTTTACCATTCGAGTGAAGATCTAATGAGATTAAGAAAGATTGTTTAACAAAAGAGTCTCTGGGTTTATTTTGAAGGTATAACAAGTAGTTGAGGATTCTTAGACTAATGGCAATATTTAGAGGAAATCGACCAAGTTCAGCTCTGCATGCAATATTAGAAGCCTTATTACTCACTTGAAGGTAGCGTTTACAAAACTGAAGATGCGTTCTTTCAATTTGTGAGCTATCCCAATCCTTAAAATCAGATTTCGTATACCCACCCCAAATTTCACTATTATAGAGCAAAATTGAGGATATATCATTGTATCAAAAATTTTACAGGCAAGGGACGGATTTAGCTTACTAAAATCTGTGTGTCGCCTCAGACTGAAAAGAGCGTTAAGTGCTTTCTCTTTTAGATGATCAAGTACAATACAATACAACATCAATAATTTGATTATTCACATAAAATCTATATTCAGAGCATTTTCTTGCGCGTTTTTGAAAAACCATAATCTTGGGTTTTTTTGGGGGGATTTATGCATAACATCCACGTGTTGCAGTATGATGATAATGCATTAAGACAATTTTGTAGACCTGTTTAAGAACGTGATAAAATGATTAAATCGTCCGCATATAAAAGAGAGTTTAATTTTGTGCCGTTTGGTAGAACAAAAGGATCAGACAAAATATTTTCAAATGAAAAAGGTAAATCGTTAATGTAAAGGTTGAAAAGTAGTGGACTTAAAATACAACCTTGTCGTACAAATCTCGCGTATTGAAAGGGTCGTGTTTGGCTTTGACCAATTTTTATTGAACAAGAAGACTTGGAATAAAGGTTTTTTATTAAATTGTGAAAGCAGCCTCCTACATTAATTTGCAATAAATTATTCACCCATGGTGCCAAACTGAGTCAAAAGCTTTTCTAACATCTACAAAACATGCATAAATTTTTTCATTGTGATTATGAACGTATTTGTCTATCAAGGTTCGAAGTGTGAAGACATGGTCTGCTGTACGATTATTTGGCAAGAAGCTAATCTGTGATTTGTGAAGTCTATTATTTGAGGCGACATATTCGAGAAGTCTTTGGTTTAAAATAGAACAAAATAGTTTTACCAGACAGCTTGAAACACAGATACCACGGTAGTTTGACGGATCGCTTCTTCCGCCTGATTTATAAATTGGTGTAATGAGACCACCACACCAAAAGTGCCTAGTCTGTTGATATTTATTGATTTTGAAAAAGCATTTGATTCTTTAGAATGGAACTTCCTATTTAATTGTCTAAATGTCTTTAACTTTGGTCCAAAGTTCAAGCGTTGGATTAAAACTTTTTACACAAATATTAAAAGCTGTGTGGTAAATAACGGATTGTGTTCTGACTATTTTGAACTCACACGTGGCGTCAGGCAGGGTGACCCTCTTTCCCCGTATCTTTTTCTTTTAGCTGTGGAAACTTTATCGATCGCCATTAGAGCAAAATAAAAGGAATAGTAATAAATCAAGAAGAAACCAAACTTCTCCAATACGCTGATGACACCACTGCTGTACTCTCTGATTTAGAGTCAGCTCATAAACTCTTCCAATTGCTTGCTAAGTTCAAGGAGCTTTCTGGTTTAAAAGTAAACAGCTCAAAGACTGAAGGATTGTGGATTGGATCATTGAAGAACAATGAATTAAATGGCCCACAGAGCCAATAAAAGCCCTCGGTGTCTTTTTTACCTACAACCAAAAATTGTCATACATCAAGAATTTTTCTGAGAAAATCGACGACATTAAAAAACTGATCAATATTTGGTCCTCGAGAGGTCTTTCTATCTACGGTAGGGTTACTTTAATTAAATCACTCCTCATACCAAAGATCGTTTATACCTCCTCTTTGTTACCTACATCTGAGCACATTGTTAAGGATTTAAGTAATGCTCCACTTAAGAACGATAGCAAACTTCATTGTTCTGCGGCATTGGCTCTTTCCCACATAGAATATCTTATTTTGGTTCCAAGAATAGAGGAGGAGCTGATGGTTAATAATTATATTTCATTATAAAAATAAAGAAAATCCATTTGCGTCAAATAAATTTTAGGAAATGTTCGTGCTTAACCAATCAGAATAGCAGAAGACAATAGCTAATAATTTTGCTTCTTTGATGGAGTTCCCCAAATACAATTGCATGTTGTGCGACTGGGTCTCAGATTACTTGAAACCTTAAAAAAATTAGACAAAATGTACCTTGAAACTTAACTTTTTAGCGGTTTTTTAGTCTAGGCCAATGAGATTACAAGTTGTAACAATGAAAAAAGTTGACATTCCACCGTGCATTGCCGTTCAGTGCCATCCTTCTTATGCGGATTATTACTTAAATCACTCATTGTATAAGTTTTTATGGAAAGGTAAAGATAAAGTAACAAGAGCGTCAGCAATAAATAATTTTATTACACGACTAAGACAGTCAGAGGGCCAATAACTAAAATCAACCAATCAGAATGCTCGATTGCCGGTCCAATATTCTCTAAGTATTGGACCGGGCATTGTCCCGCATGATCCCACGCGATCCTCCCGCCGGCAGGAGTCGTGTAATAAATCTCTTATTAACCAAGCTTGCTCGGGACCGTACTGGGAGAATATCGGCCCTCGGTCTTTTCTGTACGGACCTCGCTGCGCTCGGTCCGTACTGTCAAGACCTCGGGCCGATATTCTCCCAGTACGGCCCTCGCGCTTGGTCAATAAGATATATATGAAGAAGGGGGCATCAAAATGGTGGACATTGAAAGTTTGATAAAGTCTCTGCGCCTTTCCTGGCTTAAAAGAATATTTGGTGACAGGTGCATGGAAAAACTACCTAGAATATATTTTAAAAAACTATGGAGGTTTAATGCTTCTTAAATGCAATTATAATGCTAACGATCTTCAAATTACCTCCAGCTTTTATTTAGAACTGCTTAAATGGTGGTCGGAATTCCGAGAAGAAAATGCTCTCAATGACGATTGGCATTACATAATTTGGAATAATCAAGATATCAGAATAGACAACAAGCCCTTTTTTTACAAGAAATATTATGGCATTGGTGTCTGGAATATAAGCGACTTACATTCTGACCTGAGCAATATGGAATTCTATGAACAGATCACTCAAAATGTTACAAAGACAAACTTCCTGGAATGGACTAGTATGCGACATTCAATACCAGCTAACTTAAAAATTCTTAATCGCTCGGATTCCAGTAGCTTTAATGCAATTCCTTACTTTAAAATCAATGATGGCATGTTCGACATAACAAAAAGGAAGTCAAAGGATCATTATTCTTTTTTGATAAAAAAAGAAGGCTTGTTTCCCAAATCATGCGCAAAAATTGAAGTTGGATTTTGATCTATCTAACGACGATCTTAAAAAAGCATTTCTCTTGCCCCATTCTGTCGCTTTTGAACCTTATGTCAAAGCCTTTTAATTTAAAGTACTTAATTCTATACTTTTTAACAATTCGAAGTTGTTCAAAATCGGGTACAGGACAGATAATTTGTGCTCTTTTTGCAAAAAGGAATCAGAAACGATTAAACACTTCCTCTGTGATTGTCCTTATTCGAATTCATTTTGGAAATATGTTGAATCATACTATTTTGTGTTAAGAAAACAACTTGTTCACCTAACTTTAAAGGAAATTTGGATTGGCATTCTAACTTCCGAATGCCCCTTGCTTAATTATCTTATACTTATAGGGAAAATAGATAGTTTTATAGTTAGGGTAAATATTAAATATGAAACAGAAAAATATATATGTACCAAGAATAAAAGTCTACAAAAATTAATGGACAAATGGGCTTTGTAATCTAATTTGTAATCTAATTAATCTAAAACTTTGGAATTAATAAAAAAAAACACGGTAGTTTGACGGATCGCTTCTTCCGCCTGATTTATAAATTGTGTAATGAGACCACCACACCATGTCTAGTGGGGCATGGTACCTAAACTTAGAACTGCATTAAACAGTTTATTGTAAACAGGCATTAGGTCATTAAGACTAGCTTTAATCATTTCATTTCTAATTTTATCTGAAAAAGAAGATTTGTTGTTCTTTAACTTTTTGGCAGCTTTTCGTATTTCATTTTCGGTAATCAAGTAATCTAACGGACGAAATTGTTGTTTACGATCTTCTTCTACTTTTAGTTCATCATGGATTATCTGCTGGGTGGGATTAAGCGGTTCATTAGAGTGAAGAGATTGAAAGTGTAGCAGCCAATTTTCTTCCGACACTAAAGGAATATCTTCCGCTTTAATGGTGTCATCATACATACATGTACATACATATAACTTTATTTAAACTCGGTAAAATCATTCAGTATATAAAAAGTGACAATTATATCATTAAAAATATATATATACACTTCACTTACTGTTTTACAAGGTTGCCGAGTGGGAAACCGATGATTGAAATAGTCGGTTTATTTCCCATTTAAATTGCCCTATTGACTTGATATTCCTTACATCTTGTGGTAAGGAGTTCCACAACTGAGCCCCGCTATAGCTAAAGCTACGCTTTAGATAATTGGTGCGTGGCTTGGGCAATGTTAGTTTACTTGCTGTTTTCAACAGCCTCAATCAAAGAGCTAATTACTGCAAAATAATGCTTTCCACAGACATCGAAAGAAATCCTGGTCCTGGAATTGTCGATCCTACTAAAACCATTGCTGCACCTTACAGTCTAGGTCATATGGAAGTATTTGTAGTCCGTGGGCCAGTAGACGAAATTCCCCCCCCCCCCCCCCCCCCCCCCCCCGCTTCGGGGAATTTTTGGGACATATACCATTTTGAAGCATAGCCTGAGGGTGTTTCAAATCAAGTTGTTCGCACTTCTCAAGTGGAGGCGTTTGGCCGTACGGCCGCATTCTTTATCTGAGGCAAGAACCACAGGGTACCCAAGTCGTTATAGTCCGTGGGGGCCAGTAGACCAAACCCTCCCCCCCTCGGAGAATGTTTGGGACATATACCGTTTGAGATACCACAGCAAGTGGTATCTTTATTTACAAGTTTGTGTAGTTTTACACTTCATATCCAGCAGAGGAGTGTTACGGACCACCAAAAACGCCCCATAACAAACCCTCTCATGATCAGTGCTGAGACGTTTCTGTCACATGTAGAAATTGATCTTATTGACTTCAGAAATCTGAAATGTTCCTGTGCTGATAGTTCACGCTGTCATCAGTGGGTACTACACATCACCGATCACCACACAAAGTACTCGTGGTTATATGCCTTGTACAACAAAACGGCTGAAGAAGTCTTAGAAAAATTGGAAGAGTTATTTTGGCTTTTTGAATTTCCCCAGATACTCCACAGTGATAATGGGAAGGAATTCGAAAACAAAAAAATTAAGGAATTCTGCCAAAAGCATAGAATAAAACAGGTACATGGGGCACCACGAACACCCCAAACACAGGGCCTGGTAGAGAGAAATAACAGAACTGTGAAAGAAAACTTAACCAACATTCTAAAAGAAAACCAAGCTGACTTCAGTACATGGTGTTCACGACTGGGAGAAGCAGCATATAAAAAGAACATCACCACTCACAGAGCTGTCAAAGAAACACCATACCGACTTGTGTTTGGAATTGACCCCAAAAAAGGAAATCAGGATGAAATTCACACCAGATGATACAACTGAAATTTCTGAAGAACAAGAAGAGAATCAGCCAACAGAGATGACAATAAAATGAAGTGAAAAGAAAGAAAAGAAAAACCCCACCGTTTAGTGAAGCTGAAAGTAGAAAAAAAAAAGAAGAACCGAAGCAAATCGCCATCAAAAGGATTACAACGAAAAAATGAAAAACTCCAGGGCAAAGGCTAAATTATGTGAGCATTAAAATTGATAGAGTGGATAAAACCCCATTTCATCCAAATGTTTTTTTAGGAGAAATCATATGTTTTGAAAACGAATATGCAAGAGTTGCATGCAAATTTGGTATTATTAGTACCCTCATTTCACCGGCAAGATTAATTAAATGCCAAGCAACAAATATTCAAATAAGTAAAGAGAAGGAAATCACTTACACAAAAGCATGTAAACTGGCAGTAAACCAGTAGTCTACTGGTTAGTTATTGCCATTTAAATGCTATTGTGAAAAAAGTTAAAATCCTTGTTTTTGCTTATTTGTAGAGGTATGAACTTTAATCACATTTAATGAAAAGTTTGAATTTCAGTATCATAATGGTAATCAATATAAACTTGACAAGTCATTCAAGGAGAACATTACGTAATTATTGTAAAGAGAGTCAATTGGTATTAATTGACAGCATGTAACTTAATTAATACAAATTGTACATGCAGTGTGAAATTATAGTTGACCAAACAGATATTATTAAAGGGGCATTTATTTATTTGTTGTAGTTGTCATAGATAGTAAGTGTCCCTAACCCCAACCTGACCCTAATCCTTAATCTATAATGCTTAGGCCTAATCAGTATACCCTGGCCGCTTTAAAGGGGGACATGTCCACAGCTTTCTTAACATTTACATCGAATTTACAGTGCTAGATATATCCATTTGAAGTAGGTACGAGTTAAAACGCGCTTTTTAACACGTTAATATAGCAAGAAAACAAATAAAAAATAGTTTGAGCAAAATGCTCCCCCGTCTCTGCTCCCCCTACCCCCCTCATTGGGTACTCACTAGAGTTACTGGGCGCAGAGTCTCTGCAGAGTCCCACCCTCACCGGTCCACCCGCACGAGGGAGCTCTTAAATAACTTTATGTTGCTGAAAACATTATATGAGGGGGTGTTTACATGACACCGGGGCGACTTTCGCGCCGGGGCGAGTTCACTCCGGTTCCCTCTTATGGCTCTACATTTGTTTACATGATACCACCACACGTCTTTTCCTCCCATGTGGGACACATTTTCTTAGATGTGTACGAGGCGCAGCCTCGTTTTGGTGCGAAGCTTGTTTTCCTCCTATAACGTCATAAAATTACTGTTTTCATTCACAACTCTGGCAGAAGTCTTGAACTCGTGGATTTCTTGACATCTTTTAGCTTGATGTCGATTACATCAAGGATTTTCTTGAAAATGTCCGTCTTAAGGCGGGGGTCTACCTGAATGCCATTTTTCCGCCACTTAGCATGGCTTTAATGGAAATATCTCGTTCACGTTTCAAGCAATCCGAAAACCCTTCATTCATATCATGAATCTATGTTATGGGATGTTTTGTAAATTTTTGGGTGATTTTGGGGTATTTTTGGGAGGAAATAGTTTTTCTTAAAGGATTTGTAAAATTTAGAGAAATAAGAAATATTGAAGATTAAGTGAAGTTTTAAAATTAGAATTTGTAGTTAATAATTAATAGACGGACACCAAGTTAGTCTACTAACAACCTGGGGTGCTCTTGCATGGGTATCGACTGTCTGTTGGTGTTCCAAAACTCATTTTCTTTCTCCTATCCCTTCTTAAAACCTCTTAAAATTTCATTAAAATTCAGGTAGACCCCCGCCTTAAGAACTCTTACAGTTGTGATGGTAAGTCACCAAAACCCTAACCTAACTCTAACTCTTAATTTATAACACTTAGGCCAAACCAATAACCCTAGAAGCCCAACATACACTTCATCCACAGAAAAAATACCTTGGATTGAAAATACCCAGAATGTTTGAAAAACTAACTAGTCATAACAATTTTACTAGTTCAGAAAAAGATTAACTAGTTAAAGAAAAATAACCTAGTTGGAAAAAAATAAACTGGTTAAAAAAAACTAAACTAGTAAAAGTTACAGCAAAAGTCATTAGAAAAATAGGGTGTTTGCGGAACACTGCAAGAAATCTGGTCAGCAAGGCTTGTGAAGGTGCTGTTATGTTATGCATAGTCTGGGTACCCTGTGATATTCGGGGGGCCCAGGGGCAGTCGCCATCTTGATCCTAGAATTGAGTTAGTTTATATCTTAACATGGTGTCAGAAGTAAAGCAATAATATGGATAAGTTACAGCCTCCGAGTGTCCTTGTACTCACAGGAAATTAAGCGGAAAACTGGCGGCGTTTTAAGCAGCAATTTCAGATTTACGAAGTAGCATCAGGCCTAGCAAGAAAAGATGGAAAGGTTCGAGCGATGACACTGTTACACGTGGCGGGACCAGAGGCCTTAGAAGTTTATAACACGTTTCAGTGGGCCAGTGATGGCGATGAGAATAAAGTGGATAAAATAATGGAGCAGTTTGAGCGGTACTGTAATCCGAGGAAGAACTTAACTTTTGAAAGACATTCATCCTTTTCAAGGAATCAACTTGATGGGGAGTCGATTGACGCGTACGTGACTGACTTACGTAACAAGGCAGCAAGATGTGAATTCGGTGATTTGAAGGATGGATTGATGCGTGATCGGATTGTTTGTGGCATAAATGATGACACAGTGAGAGCCCGACTTCTAAGAGAAGCAGAACTGACCTTGGAGGGCTGCCTTGATATTTGTCGAGCTGCTGAAATAAGTTCTGCGCAGCTCAAAGTTTTGAACGAAGAAAAGACAGTGCACGTGGTGAGAGATGATGCGTTGAATAGAGGAGACAGTCAGAAAGATGAGCGTGGGAATGCAACAGATAGCAAAGCAGGTATGATTTCATGTCAATTCTGTGGATATCGTCACAAACGAGGCCGTTGTCCTGCATATGGAAAGACTTGTATTGCTTGCCACAAGCCTAACCATTTTGCAAGTGTATGCCAGGCTAACAAAAAAGAGGTTCATGCAGTGGACCAAGAAGGTGCCAGTGACGAACGGTCCTTCTTCATTGGTGCTTTAAGTGGCAACAAATGCACAGATAATGAATGGTATATAAATTTGAAAGTTAAGGAAAGGTACATATCATTCAAGATTGACACTGGAGCTCAGTGCAATGCCATCCCCGAAAGCATTTGTAAGGAAGTAGGTATTGTTTGTGGCAGTAAAAAGGGTTCAAGACTTGTTTCCTATTCTGTTCATGAAATCAAAACAGTGGGCAAGAGTGATGTGGCAGTTGAGTACAAAGGAAGATATCAGGTGATTGAGTTTCAGGTGGTTGACGCAGATGTCATACCGGTATTAGGGCTGCAAACCGCCACTGGCCTTCAGTTAATACAGAGATTATATACTGTGGCATCAAGCGGTACACAGGAGACCAAACCAGAAATACTCGGTACCTATGCAGATCAGTTGAGAGGCATTGGAGCACTTCCAGGTGAATATGAGATAAAGACTGATGAAAGTGCAACTCCAGTAGTACACCCACCAAGGCGGATCCCATACATGTTAAAAGACAAAGTCAAGGCTGAACTATGTTGGATGGAAGAGATGGGTATTATCACAAAGGTTGAACAACCTACCAAGTGGGTCAACCCAATCGTTGTAGTTCGAAAGCCAAATGGAGATGTCCGTATCTGCCTTGATCCTGTTGATTTAAATAAAGCGGTAAAGAGAGAACATTACCCCTTAAAAACGGTGGAAGAGGTAGCTGCAAGTATGTCAGAAGCAACAGTTTTTTCAACCCTTGATGCTACATCAGGATTCTACCAGATCAAGTTGGCCGAGGAAAGTACTTGGCTTACTACGTTTAACACACCCTTCGGCAGATTTAAATTTGAGAGGTTGCCATTTGGTCTGGTATCAGCCCCAGAGGTTTTTCAAAGGGCCATGTCTGAGATGTTTGAGGACATTGAGAAATGTGAAGTGATCGTGATGATTTGTTAGTGTGAGGCAAGAATACAGAGGATCATGATCACACTCCGAAGCAGGTGTTGAAGAGAGCAGCAGAGAATGATTTAAGATTCAATGAGCAAAAGTGCAAGTTTCACAGGCAGGAAGTTGAATATGTGGCCAGGGACATGTTTTTGGGACTGATGGCTTGAGACCAAGTCCAGACAGAATTCAAGCCATTTTGAATATGCCACTTCCACAAGACAAAACAAGCCTACAAAGATTTATGGGTATGGTGAATTACCTGCATAAGTTTATTCCTAATTTGGCTAGCATTAATAAACCACTTCGTGAGCTGCTGGAGAAGACAGTGGAGTGGCACTGGATGGAAGCACAGCAGAAAGCGTACGAAGATCTTATCACCTGTATCACTCAAGCACCGGTTCTTAAGTATTTTGATGTGAATGAAGAGGTCATTGTGTCTGTTGATGCCTCCTCAGAGGGTCTGGGTGCCTGTTTGCTGCAAGGGAACCAACCAGTAGCGTATGCATCAAGAGCACTGAACAATGCCGAGCGAAGTTATGCTCAAATAGAAAAGGAAATGTTAGCTATTGTGTTTGGCACCAGCAAATTTCACCAGTACATTTATGGGAAAACAGTTATGGTAGAAAGCGACCACAAACCTCTAGAGAGTTTGTTCAAGAAACCATTGTCTATGGCCCCGCAGCGCATTCAGCGAATGATGCTTCGTGTACAACAGTATGACCTGATAGTCAAGTACAGACCTGGTGACCAATTGCACATTGCAGATACCCTTAGCCGTGCTAGTCAGTTGGAGTCTACATCACAGGCAGATGAGGTTGAAGTCCATTTGCTTGTACAAATTTCAAAAGAAAAGGCTGATGAGTTTAAGAGAGAGACGGACAGTGATCCAGTGTTATCCAAACTGAAGAAAGTGATTTTAACAGGCTGGCCTGAAAACAGATCAGAGGTGGGGCCAGAATTACAAGATTACTGGAACTTCAGAGATGAACTGTGTATATGTGATGGACTGTTGATGAAAGGTGATCGTCTTATCACTCCATATAGTTTGCGAGATGAAATGATTGAGAAAATTCATGGCAGTCACCTAGGGGTGGAAAAATGTCTCAGCAGGGCAAGAGAGGGTTTGTTCTGGCCCAATATAAGCAAGAACATTAAAGAAAAAGTTGCCAGTTGTGGAGTTTGTAATAAGTACAGGAACTATCAAGTCAAGGAGCCCTTGCTGCCACATCCAGTTCCTGATCGACCTTGGCAAGTGTTAGCTGTAGACATGTTTGTCCTTGCTCAAGGGAAATTTGTTGTGCTCGTGGATTATTACTCAAAGTACTTTGAACTGACACAGCTCAAAGACAGCACAAGTGCCTCTGTCATCAACTGTCTAAAACAGCATTTGTCAAGACATGGAATACCGGAGGTTCTCCATTCAGATAATGGCCCTGAATTTAGCAGTTTGGAATTTCAACAGTTTGCCAAACAGTATCAATTTCAGCATGTTACTTCATCACCGAGATTTCCTCAGAGCAATGGCTTAGTGGAACGTACAGTACAAACAGCCAAGAAACTGCTCAAAAAAGCATATGAGGATAACAAAGATCCCTATTTAGCAATCTTGGAGTTACGCAATACTCCAATTCCTGGAGTTGGACTTTCTCCCACTCAGTTGCTTATGGGACGTCGCACAAGAAGCATCATTCCTATTAAGAATACTTTGCTAAAGCCAATGGCCTACGACCCCAGTGAAGTTCAGCGAGTGCTGAAAGGAAAACAGCAAGTTCAGAAGAAGTATTTTGATCAAAGCTGCAAGTCCCTCGGACCATTAAAACCTGGAGATAGTATCAGGGTGCGTCAGAGAGGAACCTGGGAACCAGCAGTGTTATTGGGGAGATCTGACAAAGGCGAACCAAGATCATATATTGTGAAAGCGAATGAACATCATTACAGACGAAACCGGAGGGATATTCTGAAGACACAAGAAACCCCATTACATGAAGACTCGTCCAGTGAAGTAGCGGAGGACACCAACAGCAGAGACCCTGTTGCAGACCAACTACCTAATCACCCTAGGGACGAGTCTGATAGTGTACTTACATCAGCTACATCTCCCATTATCAGTAGAGTCAGTGGTCGAGTCATCCACGTACCCTTGCGTTACCGAGAATGATTTCATTGTTCTGAATGACATTGAACACTGAACATTTTAATAGCAAACTGAGGACACGTTTCTAACATTTAGTTTTCTTTGTTATAGGACTGCTCACAGTTTTGCTATATTTGTTATTCAGTTAAGGGCTACAGGGAAAGATGTTATGTTATGCATAGTCTGGGTACCCTGTGATATTCGGGGGGCCCAGGTGCAGTCGCCATCTTGATCCTAGAATTGAGTTCAGTTTATATCTTAACAGGTGCTACACGAGCAAAGTTGCTAAGGGTTTACAGATTTATGAGTATCTTTAAAACATTTCGTCAATGAGATTCCATTTCTTTGGTGGAACAGCGGACGTGGATTCAATATCGATGAACTGATTTAAGGTATTTCATAAGCCTTCTATCTTGGGGGTGAATTCTCCTTTGTTACAGATCCAAATGTAATATCTCGCAAGAAGGCAGCAGAAATTTATCTGGTTTCGATTTTTTGAAGAATCAGGCCTCAGACCAAGTGCTACTAAGATATGCAATCAATCAATTTCAATCAATCAATCAATCAATTAACTTTATTTAAACACGGTAAAACGGCGCAGTAAAACTGCTCAGGTGTAATATTATAAGTGGCCATCTTTGACGTCAATGAATTCCAAAAGGATGCAATTTTAGCACAATGAAAAAGTGTTTCTACTTCATTTCCACAGAAAGTACACTCACCGCATTCATTCGATTAAGCGCCCAACCTCGATGTACCTTATTATAGGAAATTAACAATGCACGTTGACAACGCGAAGAAAATTTGTACACTATATTAACGCAAATTTTTCAAAAGTTAGGTTTACATGCATTAAATTAACGCGAATTTTTCTAACCCTAAACCCTAAAGCATCTTGCTTTATTTACTGCGACTTTCATAATTCTGCAAACTCGCACTTTATGCGCCGATCAATTCGAAACGTCAACATCCCCCCCCCCCCCCCCCCCCCCCCCCGGGCATGCCCCGGGCATTTGAACATTTTCTATGCCCGGGGAGTCGGGCATTTGATGTGAAAGGCCATCTCGGGGGTGGGGAATTTGACTTTGCCCAGGTGGGGTGGGGAATTTGAACCGGAAATGTCCCAAATATCGTTTTTGTTTTAGTAGAGGCCTATTAAAGGAAAAAATATCGTTTTTGTTAGTGGCAAGTAAAAAAGGGGCTAACAAAGCTTTACAATGTTTTTGAAGGTTTGTAAATTGTAGATTTTTAAAATATAGCTTCAACTGCCATTCAACGCGTACTAGAGATTTCGAAGTCAAGGTGGCTGACTGTATTGCCAGTCCGCAGATCCGCAGATCTTAACAACCATTAATTAAAAAAGAAAAAACACTGTAAAATCAGAATGAACAACGACCTCTCTCTCAGGAAACATTTGTCAGTTGCTATAAAATGCGTTTAGATTAATAAATTTTCACTTGGTGGAATAACGCTTGCAAACGATTTGTTGAAAACCCAACTTTACAACCGCTTTGCTAAATATTTTTTGCAACATTTGTTGATCACACGAAGAATTACTCAATTCAGAAAAAAAATATCGAAAAGTAAATCCCCAAACAATAACAAATTTATTTCGACGTGGTGTCCACAGCGGAAGTACCGTGCAGTGAAATATCAGTTGTAATACGCGGTTCAGTTGAGTATATTCTCGAGGAAAACACTCGGTAGAATAAATCAGAAAAACTGAATGCAAAATGTGTTTTTTATTCTCACTAAAAACTTTTGATCTTTAGGAGGGGCATTTGACCATCAAATCCTGTGCTATGGTGGGGTATTTGAATTCAATTTTCGCCCAAGGGGGCGGGAATTTGAACAAGTCGATCTTCAAAAGTTCAAATGCCGGGAACATTGCCCGGGGGGATGTTGATGTTTCGAATTGATCGGCTCATTACATATCTAAACGCCAAACTGCGTTTTGGCTTCCGTCAATAAATCCTTCCAAGACAAGTGCACGGATGTTTCTAATTTTTTTTTTTAAAGTCGAAAATTTGGTTTTGAAGCCTAACTAGACCTTATCAATTCAAAAGATCTTCAGTCAAGCTTAAGGCCTCCGTGAAATCACCAAGAGCTGCTCACTCGTTTGATTGACGGAAACCAAACACGACCGGTTTGCAGTTACTGCACAAACAATTCTGAACGATACACATGGTAATTAAACCTGTGACGAATTTTAAAGTAGAAGATTCGTACGCCATAATTGTGCTTTCTATGCAAATAAACACAGACGCCTTTTGAGTCAGCCACGCAGTACGCATTTATTTACGGCGAGCGTACTACCGACGGAGGAAACACTCTTGCTTCGAAGACGGGAACCCACTTCGATTTTAAACGAAGACGTCCTGTCAGATAGTGACTCTGAAGAGCCAATAGAGGAGTCATGAACTAATAAGGTTTTGTAATGAAATAAAGGTGCTTTAAAATAACAATGTTGTAAAATAGCGTGCATTAAATTTACATCGACATTAATTAAGATACATTAAATTAACGCGAATTTTGTAAAATCGCGTTGATAAAGTGCATTGTTAATTTCCTATAATAAGGTAATTTGTTTCTCAAAGTTTATCTCTGCCCAGATTGTAAGTACCTCTCTAATGAAGCAGTTCTTGGTCGCTATAGTCTTTGTGATGTCCTTTTGGCTAAGATTACTAGTAAGTGCAATTTTTCTCCCACCTTTCTCTATTTCAAAATCGAAAAAAAAAATTCCACTTTTCCTGGTTTTCAGAGTCTAGATACTTTTTTATCCACATGGCTTTCGCGGAGGATTTGTTGAAAGATTGAATATCTATCATTTTAAGGCCTCCACTTGAGTAATCGTCAATCATTACATTGCGTTTAATTTTGTCTCCTTTTTTATCTGAGGAAAGAGTAAAAGATATTGTTGACTTCTTTGATAACTTTTTCATTTGTGCATAGAGGAGATAGCACATATACAAGCTGAGAGGCGGCTAGACTCTTTATAACAGCAATTCTTTTCCCGACCAAAATTAGCCTACGATATTTTTAGGCGTTTAATATGTTCCGAACATTGTTCAATTTTTCGTGATAGTTTAGATCTGTGGCTGTTTCTGGGTCAATTGAGAACCAAACACCTAAAGCTCTAGCCTAAAATTTAGGCCATTTAAAATTTATTCCAGGAAGTACGATTCCTTCCTTCCCGCAGTTTGTTCCAATCCAGAGTGCTTCGGTCATTTTGTCGTTTAGTCTGAGGCCGGATGCTTCATGAAAATCGTCTAATAATCTCAGGGAGGATAGCACAGATTTCTTTGATCCATCTAATATGAGGGTTGTATCGTCCGCATACTGACTGAGCTTGATTTCCATTTTATCCACGTGGATACCCCTGATATCTTTGTTTTTCCGGAAAGCTTTAGCAAGCACTTCCGCTACTAAGACAAAGAGATAAGGCGAGAGAGGGCAGCCTTGTCCAACACCTCTTTGGATGCCAAAAAAACCACTGGCCCATCCGTTATTCAAAACACAACTTTAAGGGCAGCCATAAAATAGGTTCATCCATTTTATGATTCCGGTGCCGAAACCGAAATGTCTCGAATGAAAGACCATTCTATTGTATCAAAGGCTTTTTCGAAATTTGAGGAACAATAGTAAGCCAGGTAATTTTCTCTTGCATAGCAAATTATACCATCTATAAGTCGAATGTTTTCCCCTATAAATCTGCCTTTCAAAAAACCTGTCTGGTCATAATTGATAAGAATAGGTAGAACATTTTTCAATCGGTTTGCAATAGCCTTTGCTGCTATTTTGTAATCACAATTTAGGAGGGTAAAGGTTTCCAATTCTTAATAAAATACGGTTCTGCGTCCTTTTTGGGAACAAGTTTGATGATACCTCTCTTTTGAGTTATTGAAAGTTTGTCTGTTTCGTAAGCGTAATTTAAGGCGTTAACAAGGGGAGTCGATATATCTGCCCAAAACATCTTATAAAATTTCGCCGGTAAACCATCGGTGCCAGGTTTTTTTTCTGATTCCATGCTTTAAATAGCTTCTAGGCATTCTTTTTTAGTTAATAAACCCTCGCAAGATTTCTGTTCATGTTCTTGTAAGACTGTATCGTTTTCAGTTTCAAAAAAATATGTTGCAGCTTGGCGACTGGTGGTAGCATCCTCAGACGTATTGAGATGTTTATAAAACGATACGCATTCGGTTAAGATTTTTTGTCCGAGGTAACAAAATTGTTATCATCGATTTTAATTTGACTGATTGTGCGTGCCTTGCTTATAATGCCGCTTTTCCATATTAAGAAAGTATTTTGTGTTTTTCTCTCCTTCATTGTACCATCTAGTTTTAGATCTTAAAATAGCACCTTTTGTGCGAAATTCAATTATTTTTTCAAGTTCGTTCTTTTGTTGATACAGTTGTTCTTTCAGGCGAGAGCTTTGTGTATCTGTGCCCTTATCAATTTGCTCCTCCAATTTGGCGATCGTTTGTTCAAGTTTTGTTCGTCGTTGTTTCCTTTGCTTATTTCTTATCGCAGAGTAATGTAGCGATTTCTCGCTTACTTTCAGTTTTATCATTTCCCAGAGGAGTGACGGGTTGACCCGGAGTCATCATCCTCGTACTCGTCTTGTGTTTCTTGAATCGTAATTTTGATTTGGTTAACATAGTCCATTTCAGTTAGGAAGGATGTGTCAGTTAGTTTCCAAAAACCCGGTCCTCGAGGATTAGAATGCAATGAAATACTAAGCGTTATCATAGAATGTTTTTTTTGTGCAAACATAAAGCGTAACACTCTTAAACCTGAAGTTTTAAATAAAGAAGTTTTTTCTTAGTTCAGATAAAGATAATTTCTTATTTAAGAAGGATGTTCTTAATTTGAGGTGCTGTTCTTGATTTAAGAGTTTTGCCGAAAATTGGCTTCTTACTTTAAGTCTTAAGATATTGATTTTAAGGGGGAAAGTTTTCTTAAAATAAAAAAAGTCAGTGCGCACCAGAAAAGTCGGCGAGCGAAGCGAACCGCGGAAAAACCCACCCCCTCCACGTTCGCCGTTTTTTTTTTCGCCCTTTATCCCACCAGCCTGTTCACAGGCTAAAGTATTCAAACAACCATGTTACAAGCCATCTGTGTGCAACTCCTCTAAGAAATCTTCATAAAAATCAGACAAAATGAACATGAGACTAACATAAGAGATAGGAATTCCCCACAATAGCAAAAATAAGTCAGAGTTTCAATTATACAATCATACAACTTTCCTCAATCAAAATAACTCTTTGTTTCAACAGTCAATACGCTGGATAGGGTTAGCACGATTTTAATCTGGTTCTCATATACCACCTTTGTGCCTGCCATAACAACAACAGTATTTTGGCCAATTTTTATTCCAAGTTGGCTTCTCAGTGGTGTACATATATCCCAATTATTTGGTAAAGTACCAGTGCTAGGGAAAAAGTAGCAAAATACAATGGGAAGTTGAGCAGTCGGTCAGTGGTGATCCATCAGGTAGCAGGCTTACCAGAAGAACCACTCACATCATGTGCTGCCAGAAGTCGCATGCATGTTTGGCGGCATATAAGCAACTGATCTTATGCAGGTGATATAATGTGGAACATGGCTAAAATAAACTTCAGTGGTGGGTCCAGTTTTTGGAATAGAAAAGCACATTATGAGTTCTTTTTTTCGATTTCATTTTATTGTGATTGTTATTTTTTAACAACAGCAGAGGATTTACCCAGGGAAAAAAGTGATCTATGAGAGATATCCAGCTTAGCATATTTTTTAAAACTAGTAGTAATCATAGATTATAGTGCGTCTCCTTATACCGTAGCACCTCGTCTTGACCTACGTAGTACCTCAGTTTCAGCCACTGTTGAAAGGGGCTATGTCACGAGATATGTCACGCAGGCAAAAACGTCGGGCCGTCATCAAACAAATTCACGCTATCGCCGTGTGGAATCGGGCAAAAATCCTTTAATTCTGCCGTGCTGTTTACTCCGAAAGGTCTCAGATTTTCCCGACATAAATAGTATATTTGTCTTGATTTCATTTCGGTCTATATTTCTCCGATTCTGAAATGATACGCCTCAGTGTGATATCCGCAAGGATTTTACCGACTAAATAAATGTAGATATCTCAATGTCTGGAAGTTGCATCCAGCATATGTTTAATCAAGATGGCGCAGATTTGGTACCGACACTTTTCTCGATTCGTTCCGCCTAGACGACACGCTAAGCATGCTGGATACTATTATGACGTTTCAAGATGGCGCAGATTTGGTACCGACACTTTCCTCGATTCGTTCCGCCTAGACGACAAGATTAGGAAGCGTCTCCTTCGTCGACGCAATTATCACCAAGTACCGGAAACTAAAACTGAATGGGAAACGCAAAACCTTGTGAAATACAAATTTGAGACAAAGTTTATGTTTTAGTTAATAACTAATCAAGCAAGGCTGACTGTACAACTGGGGTTATGTATATCAGTCTGTCCCTGTACTTGAACTCTGCTTTAGGGACTGGACTAGCATGGAGACTATGTAGACGTGTTGCGATGTGCTCCGGTTGAAATGACTCTTTAAACCCTTATGTCTGCTAAGAGAAAAGTCCGAACATCATCCTCTGACGTTTCTACTAGCTGTTCACCGAATGAAAAACGTACACGGGAAAATATTGAAAGTACAAGCGAAACAGACGAAGCCTTTGAAACGCTCAACATGGCCGAAGATCTGGGCAAAAAGATCGAAGACGTACTCGCCAAACTAGGAAAGTTAGATATCATCGAAAGCCGACTAAACGATGTCTTCACGTCGCTCTCTAATATAGAGCAGTCCATTAACAGGTTGGAAAATGACGTTAAAACCTTAAAGGTCAAAACCAAACGCCTGGACGAGTCTTTCAAAGAGCTTGATGAAAGTGTTAAATTTAATGAAGAAGACATTTCCGACCTAAAGCGCGACACGAAGGCGATCAATTTTGAGGTCAAAGAATTAGAGAAACAGATGCTTTATATGGAAACGTACTCCAGAAGAGAAAACATCAAATTTATCGGAATCGATGAGGAATTTGTTACTTCTCAAAGCGACGCTGCGTCTAATAGCCATCAGCAACAAGGTGAGGACACTAAGGAAATTGTATATAAGTTCATGGAGAAGGAACTTAAAATTAAAAATCCTCGTGACAAGATCGAATTCCAGCGTATCCACCGACTAGGCAAGCCTAACAGCTCCAAATCGCGACCAATAATTGCCAGGTTTCTCCGTTATTCGGATAAAGAACTCGTTATGGATCATGCCCGCAAAAACCTACAAGGCAAGGATTTCTCTGTGTTCGACGATATCCCGAAACCACTGTACGAAGAAAGGAAAAAACAATTAAAAAAACTTAAACAGGCAAGGGAGAAAGGCCACACCGCCTATTTTAGTAAGGCTCATCCTGATAAACTTTTTATTAATGGTAAATATTTTGCCCCAGATAAACCATTAGATTAAATACTTTTCTCTATGGCGATATATTATCTTTCTTTTTCCTACTGCGCTATAGTTATTCCCTTGCAAACTAGAATTATATCGGTTTCGCTAAATTTGCATTAAGTCAACAACTCTGTGACATAGGCATTATTCAATGTGTTAGGTTCTTTTCTTTTCAAACCTAACCTTTTTTTTCTCATTGCTTATTATGTTTGTCGTTTCTTTCGGAGTACAAAAAAAGTAACACGTTTGGCTAGGTAGAAATGACGCCCATACATCGTGTTATGGGGCATGTTGTCGGCTCGTTATGTATTGTTTTATGTTTTGTGTTATATGTGTTTATTCCCAGTCGCCAAATATTTTTATTCATATTCATCACTCTTTTTTTGTTGTTGTTATTTTTGTATTTTTTAGGTTTTTGTTTGTCTGTCTTGTTTTTATATGTATGTAAACTTTCCAGATGCTTTAAATTTCAAAAGCTTTATATCCTTCATTTGTCTTTCACGTTATGGCACCATTTTTCATTGTTTAGGTTGATTTTAACACTATTATATGAATATGGCTAATTACAATTTCAATTTATTATCTTTGAATGCTCGAGGGATTCGCGACTTTTTTAAAAGAAAATCAATATTCACATGGATCAGTAATCAAAAAGCCGACATTGCGTGCTTTCTTACAAGAAACCTACAGCACTCGAGATATTGAGAACGAATGGAAGTTTCAATGGCGAGGTAAAATGTTGTTTGCACACGGCACAAATCATAGCAGAGGTGTCCTCATTCTAATTAATGATGAGCTCCATATGGAAATTAAAAATGTATTACAAGACACCGACGGTCGATATATAGTTGTAGAAGCAGTTATTCAAGACTCTCCCTTCCTCTTGGTGAATCTGTATGCACCAACAAACAGTTCTGATCAATGCAGGTTTTTCGAAGGCATTATAACAACATTAGATGATCTTGACGTTGACCCAGACTACCAGATTATCATAGGTGGTGATTTCAACACTCACCTTGATGCCAAACTCGACAATTTAGGAGGAAGAATTGAGACAAAATCTTCTGTGAGATGTATAAAAGAGCTGATGCTGGCGTACAATTTAATTGATATTTGGAGAATGCAAAATCCTGAAAAAAAGAATTTTACTTGGACTCAAAAAACCCCGTTGATTAGACGTCGCTTGGATTACTGACTCATCAGCACAGAAGCTCAGGATGACATAGCTAAAACGGATATTATTCCAGCTATAAAATCTGATCATTCGGCAATTACCTTGTCACTCAATAGTCTAGATAGACAACCTTTCGGCCCCTCCTACTGGAAATTCAACTCTAGTCTCCTGGATGATGCTGTTTATGTTGATTTAATCAGTTCAAAATATCCTGATTGGCTAGCGAAATATGATGAAGTTAAAGACAAACGGATCTTGTGGGACTTAATTAAGTATGAAATACGACAAGTAACTATAAAATATAGCAAAGAGAAGGCTAGAGAGCGTAGAGCCCGTTTGGTGGATACTGAAAAGAAACTTAGACAATGCGAATTAGATTGCAATATGGATCCGTCCAAAAGAAACATTGCTAACCTTGAGGCTGCAAAATATGAGTATGAACTTCTGTATGATTACATAGTTCGTGGAAGTATTCTGCGATCTAGAGTAAATTGGTACGAGAAAGGTGAAAAAAATCATAAATACTTTTTGAACTTAGAAAAATCTCGATTTGGTAAATCTGCTGTTCGCCGTCTTTTCGATAGTCAAGGTAAAATAATCGTTAATCCACATGCTATAATGAAAGAGCTTCGGGAATATTACCAAAATCTGTATAGTTATCAGGAATCCGACGTGAGCGAAGAAACATGCATAGATTTTACTAACAACAGCGATATACCAAAACTAGCTGAAAACTTAAAGGGGCTATGTGAAGGGAAGCTTTCCCTCGCTGAGTGTTATGCTGCCCTTAATAAGTTTTCAAATGGCAAAGCTCCTGGAAACGACGGTATTACACCCGAGTTTTACAAACGCTTTTGGAATTTGCTGGGTCAACGACTAACTGATTCTTTAAATTATTCTTTTGATCATGGAGAAGTATCTAATACACAAAAACAAGCAATTATTAAGTTGATTGATAAGAAAGATAGAGACAGAAGGTATATTAAAAACTGGCGTCCAATTTCTCTCTTAAACGTTGATGTTAAAATTGCCTCCAAAGCCCTCGCCCTCCGCTTAGAAAAAGTTTTACCAAACATTATACATGCAGATCAATATGCTTATGTCAAAGGCCGAACGATATTTGACGCCGTCCGTACAATTGATGATATCATGGAATACACCAAACTTATGCAATTACCTGGATTGATGGTTGCTTTAGATTTTGAAAAAGCCTTTGATTCCTTAAGTTGGTCGTTTTTGTTAAAAGCATTGAAGTCATTTAATTTTGGCGAATCCTTCATTAAATGGGTAACCGTGTTATACTCCAATATATCGAGCTGCGTTCTGAATAATGGTTTTTCAACCCAGATTTTCGAGGTACACAGAGGCGTGAGACAAGGCGACCCATTGTCCGCCTACCTTTTTATTATCGCTTTAGAACTGTTGCTCATTAAAATCCGAAATGACAAAGACATAAAAGGTATTATGATTGATAACAAAGAAATCAAATTAACAGCTTTCGCAGATGATTTAACTACGTTTCTACAAAATCTTACTTCTTTCCAATGCCTTTCGGTAACGCTTAACAAATTCGGAATTTGTTCTGGTTTAAAGCTAAATAATGAAAAAACGGAAGCTTTGTGGCTTGGAAGCGATCGAATGAATATAAATCCTCCGGACGTTTGTATTAAAAATTTTAATAAGCCTATTAAGATCCTAGGTATCTTTTTTACGTACGATTGGCGCAAAAAACAGGAACTTAATTTCGAAGCTATTTTGGAAACACTTACTAAAACTTTAAAGGGTTGGCAATGGAGAGGTCTTACTTTGTTTGGAAAAATTCAGATTATAAAAACATTTGTTATACCTAAATTTATGTTCCGTGCTTCCCTTATTTGTCTCACCAAAGATATAATTAAACAAGCAAACTCTATCATATATAACTTCATATGGAGAGGAAAGGATAAGATTAAACGCCTTGCTTTGATTAGTGACTACAATAATGGAGGCCTGCGAATGCCTCATATACAAACATTGATCGATACTCAACGTATCATGTGCCTTAAGAAATATTCTGAAAATTATAACAGCCCATGGAAACAAGTCCTTTCTTTTTTTCTAAAAGATTACGGTGGTAAATTTATATTACATTGCAATCTTAACATCGCTGACTTACCTAACACTCTTCCAAAGTTCTATGTGGAATGCTTTACTGTATGGGCCAATTTTTCCTCGAAACCCATTCTGACTAAAGAGCACGTCCTTAGAGAGGTTATATGGAACAATCAATTTCTGCGTATCGGAGGAAAACCCTTTTTTTGTAAGAAACCTTATTCCAAAGGTATAATATCCCTTGCCGATGTTTTAACGAATAATGGTAAGCTAAAACACTGGTCCTTTTTTGAAAGTAAAGGCCTTAATGTCAATGACTACCTTATCTTCTTGGGCCTATTTAATTCTATTCCATCTTCATGGAAAAAGCCTACTTAACTCCACTGCTGAGAGATTTGATGCCTCAACTATTGCCCAAGGTTCAGATCTTGATTACTCACTGTATTTTGATGTGAATGTCTCTCTTGACTCCCTTACCTCCTCGAAACTGTATTGGAAATTAGTTGAGCTGATTCAGGTTTTCCCATCGGCACGTTACAAATACACATCTTTGTTTCCTGACACTAACTTCGACTGGGATGTTGTTTACTTAATTCCGCATCTAGTTACCCTTGATACCAAGACAAGAATCTTTCAGTATAAACTACTCAATCGAATAATCTATACTAATACATCCTTATATAAAATGAAATTAGTTGAGTCGCCTCTTTGCACTTTCTGTAAAACACAAGAAGAATCTCTCGAGCATCTCTTTTGTCGCTGCAATTTCGCTATAACCTTTTGGAGGTCTGTTGTTCTCTGGATTAGGACGTTACATATTGATATTGATTTTTTGACAGATAGTGACATTATTTTCGGCCTAACACAAAAGAGGTCGCATTGGTCGCTTTTGAATCACATCATTATTACTGGGAAACAGATCATATACCAAAATCGTTTAAAACTATCATTACCGCTACTGTCTCATGTCACTAATAAATTAAAGTACATAGAATGTATTGAACGAGCAATTGCAAAAAAGAACAACAAACTTACAATCCACAGTGAAAAATGGAAGCCGTTAATAGATATTGAACGAACGATTGTATAAGCTTGTGTTTAATTACTTTTGCACTGCTGGAATCTACTGTTTTTTTAAAACTTTCCTCCACTGTAACGTAAAGTTAGGTATCGTAATGTGTTGTAGAGTAATGTAATGTAGTCAATAAGTTAATTTATTTTCTTTAATATAATTTTTTTTTTTCCTAATTCAGTAGTAAATTGTAAGTTAATGTAAGAATAAAAATAAAAAAAAAAATAAAAATGTACTTGTTATCTATATTCAAAAAAAAATATATATATCAGTCTGTCCGAACAGTTCGTCAGGCACGGCCTGACTTCCTTTCAGGGAATAAAATGACTACAAGAAAAACATTGCAATTTAAATCACCAAGAAACAAAAGAATACAAAATTATTTGCTGACTAAATCCATCAGGATCCGACGCCTTTGTATTGTCCGTTGGCTCTTGTTGCATTTTAGTACAGTGCAATGACTTAATTTATTTCATAAAATACAAATATTCTTCTAGCTAAATGGTTAAACGTAACAGTGTTTTCCATTTGCGAACTTAAACGAGAACACACGAGAAAAGATCTACTGACTACTCTACTCTACTCACTTACCCATTTTCATTGAATTTCGCTCCTCATCGCCGGTATGGTCAGTTCGTTTAATATTCCTTGAGCCACGAAAACAGGACTGTTAGTTGTATTTGTGAGTACGGAATTCTGCATATGGTTTCGATGGAGCCATCGAAAGAGTCAAAATGAATGCATGTATTTTGATTAGTAGTTTTACCTCCAAAACACAATCGCGTTCACAGGACGAAATAATGAATTTACTAATCTTTAACGAACCTTTACTTGCACTTAAAATCGTTATTTCGTCCTGTGGATCTTTTGCTCAGTTTCAACACCTCAAATGATTTTATATTGCCAAATGAATGGCTGAAATGTTAAAAAAATGTCTCAGGGCATCACTGGGGGCATTATATGCCTTTTTGTGTTATTTCCTTAGTTAAGGTTACAGTGTACCTTCAGATCGAAAATTTATTGAATTTTTTTTTGGCGTCAAAATGAACTTTCATCCAAAAAAAAATTATCGAAAAATAGTAATAATTGACGGAGAAATGACGGTATAACTTTTGTGGGCGGAGTTTGTTTATGAAGCGATATGTTTTTTTAAGCGCTGTTTTCTCAAAGTTAATTTTTCGCTTGTAGGGGACACTTTAAAGAGCTACAACTCAAGGGGAATTTGTTCGATTTTCCTCAAATTTGGACAGAAGCTAGGCTAACATAATTAACAAAAATGTGTCGGCGAATTTCTTATTTCCGAAAACGTTTTCGCCAAGAGCCATTTCCGTGCGATCACTCCAATTTTTTTTCTCCCTTTTTCGAAAACATTCTGTAACTTTTCACTGCAATTAAATATGGGAAATCGCCGACACGTTTTTTTAGCGCTTCGTGTCCGGAAATCCGAGAACAAATCGTATATCAAATTAGCAAAATACAATAATCGCTTTGAGTTATAGCGTTTTAAAGCCGATTCGGACGTTCGAATTTAGACGTCATAAAAAATTCGACAATTCATTTTATTACCAAATGTTTCCATATTTAAATAGCCAGCTCTATAAGCTTTAATTTGATATCTGGGTTTAGGTATACTAAGTGTAATCTTAAGACGCCACAGCTGTTATACTGGAGACACCCCCGAAGGTACACTGTAACCTTAACGCTCTTGGGATGGGCCACTAAAAACTCAAGGAAACTGGCCCGACTGGCCACCAAGCACTGGAATTAATTTTTAGCCCTGCAGTTAGGGGTTAAGGCTACACTAGGGCTAAAAATTAAGTTAAGGTTAGAATTCACACTTGCTTTGGTTAAAAGGGCTCACCTCACAGTTAGTTTTACTATCATTATAGTAAAAGTGTTACAGGCAAGCCTCTCTTATACTAACATTACCTGTAAAAGAAGAGAATAAATCGTGTTAAAACCGTGATAAGACCTATTAAGACCTATTGATGTTAGGTTTAGTTTAGATCAATAAACTTTTTAGTAAATTGATCATATGTAGTTTCAGATAGTACTTTACTATGTACAATTTCACCACTCAAATAAAACCCCGTCACTACAAGGCAATGTAAGATTAACACAAGCAAGAATTCAAGGCAAAGTTAAATTCAATAAAGCTATCTAAAATTTGAAAGGTAGGAGTCATTAACCCATTCGCTCCTACACCGGCCAAAACCGGCCGTACAATACTCCACTGCTTTAAAAAATTGCAACTTTCTCAATCGCGCGAACATTGCCCTAACTAGCAGTTCTGAGCATTGACTAGAAAGTCCCTCAAATTGAGATACCCAATAAACACAAAAAAGTCAGCGATTTTTGCAGAATATCAGCGTTTGAATTTGGACAATAACAAAAATGACCGTTTTTAACGTCATAGAAAAACAACAAAAATCACGTTTTTGCCTTTAGTTTTTTTTATTCAAATCATCATGGCAAACCCAAAAGTCAACATTCACAGCAAAATTCAGTCCTAGTCCTAGCTTAGCAGTGAATTTTTTTGCTCTTATTCGTTGCTCGGGCCGAGCTCTAGCCTCTTGTTCTAATGCATACTGACCTTGCCTCGATTTTCAATATCACCACCGCACTGCATGCTGGGAAAAAGCCAAAAATTTTGACAGCGTTCGATTCTTTCCGCACACATTTCATATTTATACTAAGTCCACAGCCACTCCGACCCACCGCCGAAATTTCGCGCTTGTTGTATTCTCCTGTGGTCGCAACTTCCAAAATATGCCGCGGTAGGTCGAGAAATTCATCCAGAGTCGAGTCCCAAAGCCACTTCATTTCCAGGCGGCCATTTTTCCAGTTCAACAAGCAACGAGCCAAATTCGTAAACGAAGTACAACACCTAACTCGCTTCATTGAGAAGTGGACTCTGAACTACCTCCAAGCTTAATGATGCTCATCAGGCAGCTACTAAAGATGAAAAATGGCTGTGAACTTACCAAAAATCGTAGATAATTCAATTATCTACGATTTTTGGACCCTTTATTGCAAATCAACCAAGCAAAATGAGATCGTCACAATGACGTTTCCAGTAAACTCGAGCCTTCAGTGTTTTAGAACAGCAGCACTTTCAATGGTAACTTTAAATATGGAGTCACGAAATCCTATGGGGCGTGTGTATGCAGAAAATCGCTCGAAAACGTAAAAATTCTCAGGAGTGAATGGGTTAACGAACGTTCATTTGTGAGCACATGTGACCAACACTGGCGTGACATGAACTACTTGTACATGTATTCAACGAAACCATGATGGAAACAGTTCCTCTCAGACACAGCCATTAAACTACGATAAAATCGCAACAAAGAAAACTTTGTTGTGAAAGTAACGTCCCTCCGTACGTTTAATTAAGAAGGAATTAATATAGTATAACATAGATTGTATTTTTAGATCGTATTTCTTCCGCACTGCATTCAGGGCATCATATTTCTCCTTGTGTTTGTTTCAAAGCGATCATGCACCAACTAGCATTCCGTCGACCGGCTGGCTTTTTAAATGCAGCACCTTTTATCCGTGAAGACAAGTTTAATAACGTTTGAATTCAAAGGTTAAAAGCTTCGAAAGGAAGCGACACCATTATATGCCTTGACAAGCATGTTAAGATTCTATGCTCGCGGTTCACGCTTAATTGTGTTCATTCGAAATTCGTTTCTGTCTCAGTAACGTAACAATTGATCGATATTTTGATCTCCTTTGGTCAATGCAGTTCACATTGTAAACCTGCAAGGGAAATGATTCACTTACGTTTTCTTTGGCGATCAACTCTTTTTATTCCTCCTCCTTTCGATGCAGGATCTGCTTGCGAAATATTAAAACAACACAGTCACATGTCTAGTCAGTCATTAAGAGCGATATTCCGAGAAGATCGAGAATCGTAAGACACTCACGAAAAATCGATTTTTTTTTTCTTTTTTAGCCAAAACATCCCTTTTGGTGAACTAGTTTAAGGAAAAATAGTTTTAGGTTCCAGCGATTTATTTAAAAGCCGAAATTTAGAAAAGTTTGAAAAATGGATTTATGACGGTTTTCGGCACGCAAAAACAGCAGAATTATTACGCAACTTTGAGAAGATGGTGAACGCGTAAAAGACATCGTGTAAATTCGAAACTTGGCACAAATGTTATTTTGTTCTTGCTCTTTTAAATGCTATAATAAAATTAAAAAAACATTGCTTGCAACTTTTTCAACGGACACATTTATTATGTCAACATTTGTAGCTATCGATAAAACAGAAAATGTAGGCCAACTTCGACAGCTATAAATGGCCTCTGGTATGTATCATCTGATCATAACATCTATATGCGAGGAAACCTTAGTTACTATGCTGTCCTACTGGAAAGTTTTAGCTCTGGAAATAAAATACCATTCAGACAGTGAATTAAACGGTTATGGCATCTGAGCGAGAACAAAGTTATGCAAATTAGTGGGCCAGGATCGGGAATACATACTAAATGGTACAATTAACACGAAAGAGCGACTCACTTTTACTTGTACCTCGGTTCTGTTGCGATAGAAGTAAATTCCGGCTTTCATAGGTCGTTTTTGCTCGTATAAATCCACTGACGTTGAATTCGGCAAGCCCGAGGAATCCGCGATTCCAATCACAACACGGCTGCTGAGGTACTTTGTTGAGGCAGCTTTGCCCTCCTTTTAAGCTACTTTTAGCTGCTTTTAAAAACAACCATACGATGAAAAAAACACAACAAACCGCATAGCGTGAAAGCCGTATCAATCTTGAATTGCCTTTTAGTTAAGATATCCATCATCATTCAGTTAATAAACGACAAGAATGACCTCGGCCTACTGACTGCTGACCCAGAAAGCGTCACATTACAGCGGCGTGTTGAATTCGTAATGAGTGTCACGCAATCGCTTCAAAATCGTTTTATGCTATTGCAAAATAAATAAAGGACAACTCATCCCGGTTTGTAGAAAGTTTAAAAAAAACACAAGTTTATAGAAAATTTATTTCTGTCCATATCCTGGTGGCCCTAATTGTTATCATATCTTTGTTACGTTTGATATAAGAACCGAAATATTACGTTTACTCTTGTTTGTTTGTTTGTTGTTTTCTTGCTTATACGTATATTTTAAGTTTGCAAGATGTTCTTCGGAGTTGTCGTCATTTTTCAGATCTTCATGAAGGGGTTTACGTCCTGCCTCTTTTAACAAATCAACTTTTATTTTTGAGTTTAACTGCAACCTCCACTCCTCCACTCTGCCACCACCCCACCCCTATGAGACATGAGACTCCAGACTGCACATGCGAATAGTGGTTTTTCAAAGATAAAGAAATGCGGACTATTCGTAAAAAGCGTAAACATCTGTAGCGAATAAAGATTGCAGACTGCAGAACAGTCCATATTTTTGGATGAATCCTTCAAGAAGCAAGGCCGCGTGAAGGCGGCCGAAAAGTTCGACAGTGAGTGAGAAGGGTGCTCGTCGGAAATTTATAAAAAACACCCTAAAAGGTACCAGAATCTTGTTACACCTAAGTGGTACCAATTCTAAAACAACACTTGTTATATTCTGTCATATTTTTTCGGCTTTATACCGTAAAAGGTACCGCGATAATTCTAACTGTTGTCATTTTAGATTTAAGCACCCTAAGCGGTACCAAACTGCAAATTTTGACCCCTTAAAGGTACGACGAACCCCCCCCCCCCCCCCCCCCCGTCATTTTTATATGGGAGTCCCCCCTCGGAAGACTTGCGCGCTCAAGCCAGTCGACGAGGCTCGCGCGCAAGAACACGTCTCGACGCGTGTACTGGCGCTTCGCATCTCAACCATGATCCAAGACTGGGTCCCTGCTGCAGCCATTGAAGCTAGGGATGCGGCAAAACATCTGTCAGCAACTGGAGTTAGAGGTGCCTCCAAAACCTGTTCGCCGCAAGGGACTCTACGTGGAACTTCTTAATAAAGCTGTGGCTAGTTGCACGTGTTAGTTCCATGCAAACAATACTGTTGTAAAAACATAATTTATCATATAACCAGTACGGCCCTGCGAACCTTTTCTTTGCAAAACCATTGATAAAAGTCCCGTATGAGGGCCGTACGCATTGCTCGAGCGGGGCCGGAAAAAGCCGTACGGCCCTACTACAAAAGCGGACGGCCTCGCGCGTTAAGATTTCAAGTAATTTTGTCTCCAATTTGGTCATATGATAAAATACTTATTGACTAAGTTAGGTCGTGTAGGATGGGAAAATATTTGGCTCTCGGTCATGGCGCACGGACCTCGCTGCGCTCGGTCCGTACACCACCCGGGGTACACCATGACCTCGAGTCAAATATTTTCCCATCCGGCCCTCCCACTTAGTCAATAAGTACATAGTATTTTGTTTTATTTCATTGGTACTATGAAAATCTCTCGTTTCCGTAGAGGCCTCTTTCGCGCCGCAATAAGAATTCATCAAGGAGAGGCTGGGGTGAAAGAAAAAGGGAAGCGCGCGATTTTTTGTTATTGTTAGATTGATTTTTTTTATTTCGGTGTTTCTTTACTGACTCAAAACCTCTGCATAGAAAAGAGTGCGTAAAGCCTGATTTTCTCTAGCGATATAAGCATAAGCGGAAGCATTACATCGCTTATGTCCAGTAAAAACGGGCCCAACACTGCATTGTCCAGTGAAAACGCGTACGACATTGAGCAAAAGCATAAGCGTAAGCGCAATTGTATGTCGGCAATGTTCGTTTTCACTTGACGCAAATTCTTATGCTTATGCTAGGGGTTTAACATCAGTTACAATGGAATAAACAAATTACATCATTGAAATAGTACGGCGTTATTCTTATGTTTTGGGTTTAAGCACGCTCAATGTATTTTTGCTCGTTGCGTTGGAATTTAGGCGTCGTAATGGAGATTATGCTATAATGCGTATCGCATTTTGGCGTGTTTATCACGCCTATTGTTTGGGTTTGTATAAATAGTTTTCACCACGTCCTGTGGTCTTCACTTTAGGTCATCTCAGTGCCTTTTAATCAACCGTCACTTAGTTTTCTGTCTTTTCTTCCATTTCTACAGGTTGTTCAGCGTCCGGGTCCGTCAGCTGGTTTTTCTTCTACTGTTGCCTCTATTACTCCAAGGAATTTCAACAATTTTCGTCCTCAAACGTCAAAGGGCGCCTTCGGTAAATCCCGTTATGACATCTGTTTCTCCTGCGGCAAGACCGGCCATTGGCGTGCCAACTGCCCCAACGCTTACTTCACAGCCGGCGCCGAATCAACCTACAAACAGCGCCAAAGTTTCCCAAGCAAAGAGAGCGGCTCTTCTGGGCAGCAGTGATGCCATATCTGACCATAATGTGGTGAACGATACTATTGAAGGTATTTTAGACGACGGTTTAGTTATTGAAGAGTGTTATGAATTTGAGAATTCACCCAATAGTATTCAAGCAGACAAGGGTAGGCTTAGAGCTCATTTTGGTTTTTGGTTTCATACTCTAGGCGCAAATGATTTCATTCTCCAGGTTATTGACAAGGGGTATACCATTCCTTTTATAACAGTTCCCCAGTATGCATTTTTTGATAATAACCATTCAGCCCTCGCGCACTCTGATTTTGTTTTAGAGGCAATTCAGGAACTTCTTTTGTCAGGCTCAGTTGTTCAGGTGAATTTAGTTTTATCGACTGAGTCGATAAGGTAAATTGACCACCGTAAAAAGATTCAAATAGCTGACGTTTCGAGCGCTAGCCCTTCGTCGGAGCGATTCGCTCCGACGAAGGGCTAGCGCTCGAAACGTCAGCTATTTGAATCTTTTTACGGTGGTCAATTTACCTTATCGACTCAGTCGATAAAACTAAATTCTCGTGTTTCATCCCCCCACCGACGCAGCACCACAGTTTCTCTAGAAACTAACCCCATTCATCAGTTGTTCAGGTGTCTAGCCCTCCTCATGTTGTGAATCCTTTGTCTGTTTCCATACAGAGTTGCGGTAAAAAGAGGTTAATTCTAGACCTCAGACATGTTAACAAACACATCTGGAAGGAGAAATTTAAGTTTGAGGACATCAGAAACGCCTGTGTTTATCTTCCCTTTGATCATTTTATGTTTAAATTCGACCTTAAATCTGGCTATCACCATATTGATATTTTACAAGAGCATCAAACATTTCTAGGGTTTTCTTGGGATGTGAACGGGGCAAGGAGGTTTTTTGTGTTTACAGTTCTCCCTTTTGGGTTATCTTCGGCTCCATATATTTTTACTAAGGTTGTTCGTGTTCTTGTCAGGTATTGGAGAAGTCATGCTATAAGAATAACAGTTTACCTTGACGATGGGCTCGGTTCTGCCCGCGATTTCGCTCGCTGTGAAGCTGCTTCAACATTTGTTAGGATTTCGCTTCAGCTCTCTGGTTTCCTTCCCAATGACAGTAAATCTATTTGGCAGCCAACTTCTTGTTTAGTGTGGTTGGGTTACTGTATTGATTTATCCATTCATACTATCTCCATCCCATCAGACAGAATTCTCAGTGTTGTTCTGGGGATTGATTCAATTCGTTCGCAGTATCCTTTTAGTACTGCTAGGAAATTGGCCCAGTTTGTTGGAAAGATTATCTCTATGGGTTTTGTCTTTGGTAATATTACTCGTATCATGACAAGGTATTCCCATTTTGATATTTTGAGAAGTCCTACGTGGGATGGCAAATTTTCCCTGTCGGGTTCGACTCTGAACGAACTTTGTTTTTGGAAAGAGAATATCCCTTTCCTTAACTGTAGGCGCCTGTTGTCTGTTAAGTCTCATTATACCCGTGTATGTTATTCAGATGCGAGTTCTATGGGTTGTGCCAGTTATATTTCAGAATTTCATAACACCATCTCTCACAAGATGTGGAGTGTCCAGGAGGCTCAGAAGAGCTCCTCCTACAGGGAACTAAAGGCCATTTCCCTCGGCCTGGAATCTTTTTTGCCCTTAGTCAAAGGGCACACTATTAAGTGGTATACGGATAATCAGAGCGTCTCTAGAATTGTTGAAGTGGGAAGCATGAAGGAAGATTTGCAACATTTAGCTTTGCGCATTTTTAGTATGTGCTTGCTCAATTACGTCACATTGGAAGTTGAATGGATCCCGAGATCGGCTAATGACAGAGCTGATTTTTTTAGTAGAGTTGTGGATTATGATGATTGGCGGGTCGAGAGGGACTATTTCCTTTTGGCTGAGGAGAAATGGAGTCCTCACTCTGTTGACCGTTTTGCGAATCATGAAAATACTCAGTTACCCCGTTTCAACAGCAGGTTTTGGTGCCCTGGAACAGAGGCGGTTGATGCCTTTTCTGTTTCTTGGGCGGGAGAGAATAATTGGCTCGTTCCACCTATTTTTCTCATTCCTAGGGTCATCAATCACATTGTTGCCTTTGGCGGTCGTGCTACTCTTGTTGTTCCACATTGGCCTTCCGCTCCATTTTGGCCACTGATTTTTACAGATGAGGGCATGTCTCCCATTTTCTCTGATTTTTTCGAGATCCCCATGGGTACTGATGTTTTCGTTTTGGGTAATTATAAAAATGCCCTTTTTGGATCACATAATTTCCGTTCAGGGGTTCTGTTCTTGAGGTTTTCTTAGAGAGGCCTTGTGGACTTTGCTACGCTAATACCACATGGTTTCCAAGTATTGTGGGATGCACTTGGATCCCCCCGTTTTCGGTGGACCGCTTGGTTTTTTCCATTATCCAGGGACCACTTGGGCCCGTCGTTGGCAATGTTTTTTGCTCCTTTTGGGACCACTTGGACCAAATGTTATTTTCTGTTTTGCTATATGTTTTTAATATTCTCTGTTTAATATCTTGTTTTTTGGCTGGGTTTTACATTTTTTATTTTTCCTATTTTTGCTTCAGATGTTAGAGCAGCTGCCAGCCGGACGTTTGGCGTTCTACTGTGTGAGAAGCTTTGGCTCTCCGTCTTTAATTCTCGAGCGGATAACACAGTTATTAATTATTGTAGATCATTTTGTAAATTTAAGGCGTGGTGCTTGCGTAGTACCGGGGAGTTTTCTTTTCTCCCAGCTACTTCAGTCACAGTTTCGTTGTATCTGCATCATTTACTTGAAAGTTCAGTAGGTAGCTCTACCATTCAAAGTGTCTTCTACGCTATTAACTGGGTGCATAAGTTAGCAGGTTTCGAAAATCGTAATCCATGTGACACGTTCGTTGTCAAGTCTATTGTTGAGGCTTCCCGTCGTGTTCCTCGTAAACCTGTTAGGAAGGCAGAGCCCATCACACCGGAGATCCTTGGCTTAATTATCCGGCAATATGGGGAAAGTAGTAATTTACTTGATATCAGGTTTGTCTGTATGTGTTTACTCGCTTATGCTGGATTTTTCCGCATTTCCGAACTTTTAAGCATTAGGAGATCTAACATTGTAACTGAAGATCGTTATAAGATTTTTGTAGAAGTCACCAAGATTGATAAGTATAGAGAGGGTTCCTCGGTCTATATTGCTAAGACTGGGAATGTTACTTGTCCTTATTCATATCTTATCAAGTACTTAGAAGCTGCCAGGATTCCTTCGTTTTCCCAGGATTTCGTTTTCAGATGCTTACGGTACGACAAGAAATTGAAGAGCAATGTTTTGTCTTCCAAGCCCCTCACTGCCAGCAGAGCGGGAGAAATTCTGAAGGAGAAGCTGAAAACCATCGGTTTAGACCCCCATAAGTTTAGTAATCATAGTTTTAGGTCCGGAGGAGCTACTTCCGCGGCTAATCTGGATGTCCCCGATCGGCTTTTTAAAGTACATGGGAGGTGGAAGTCCGATTCAGCTAAAGATGGCTACGTTCGCGATAAAGTCGAGTCGCGTCTTTTTGTTCCATTGCATATTGGCGTGTAACTTATCCAGTCTTTGTTACAGCGAGTTAAGTTTCTTTTTGCATTTTACTATTTCTTGTGTCCTGTAGAGGGCGTGTGGCGGTTTGTATTTTGGCACCGCTCGACCTATTCCTCCAATACAACAATAAATTCATTATTGTGTATTTGCTAGTGTGTGATGTTTATTACAGAGTTTAGAGCATAAATAAGTTATTTTCGGTACGCAGTTTAGAAAATAAGTCTCATTGTTGACCGTTTTCTGATTCGTTTTGAACTACTTGCGTGCAAATTTAACGTCCGACAGCAAAAGATGTTTGGTAAAAAATAAGAAGGAATATGTAGACATATCCCGGCGTAGCCAATCGATAAAAATCGGTACCGGTAAAAATCGATAGTAAATCAAGTGATTTTTATCGATTGGTTACGTAAATCGGTAGAATTGATAAAACAATTCGGTGTGTCAAATCGATATTATCGATTTTGTTTGATTTTATCGACGATTTCTAACGGAAAACGTTCTTTGTTTGTTTTTGGTTTAAAAATTGCTGGTACACAATGAACAAAATGTACTTATTCAATAGAACATTTTTACTTCACCATTTGTAACGTGAAGGAGTTGATTTTCACGTTCACAAGAAATACGAAACGATAAACAAAACAAGGCAAACGATAAATGCCGAAAAAAATTTACATTGTCAGCAACATAGAAATAACAAAACAGCAACTACTATTATTCACAGGTTAATATCAAGGGAAATATTTTTCTAGGTCTCCTAATACAAGTTATATATGAATATATGAATATAAAAATTACTTGTACTTGGTGCCGAAATTGTGGTAAGATTCGGTCAGCTCCTTTTATTTTCCTTGGCCTTGGTAACATAGATCTACTACCATGATGGCTACAATTTGGCACCGAATAGATTAACAAGAACAAAAACTATAATATAACAACAATAATAACACTAATAATTCACCGTTTAGATTAGCTTTAGATGGATACGCCTCAGCTGAAGCGAATTGCGTTGTATCTTCGAGATGAACACAGGCAAGTTGGAAACAAATAGCTGACGCTGACAGTTTCAGTAGTGCTCGAAAAGAAAATTCTATTCACTTGTTGTCTCTTGATTTTATAAAACAAGGCGATTATAATCGAATTTAAAAGGCCAAAAATTCACTCGTTAAAAATCGATAACAATCGGTAAAAATCAAGAAAAATCGATAAAACAAATGAGTATGTCATCGATTTTTACCTATTGGTCGATACAATCGATACCAATCAAATCAAATTTACCGATTTATCGATTGATAAATCGGTACCGATTTTTATCGATTGGCTACGCCGGGACATATGTAACGGAAAATTATACAAACTCCCCAGTATTTGTACAACTGCAGAATGTTTTGTAACCTTTGATATAATTTGTTCTATCTCATTTTGCTTTAAAAAAAATGCGAATCAGTTCTCGATAACAGTTTTTACTTACAATGCCAGAAACTGTTTGCCAAAATATAACATATGCCGGCAACATGGCATGACTGTTCGCTCCCTGGGGGGGGGGGGGGGGGGGGGGGGGGAAGGTCAGGGAAGCAGCGTTCCAGCGTATGAGATGTTTAAGCTTAAACAAGAGTCTCTCGGCTTAAACTAAAGGATGGATAATTGCCTGAGATCTTTTTGATCTTACGTCAGTCGCAACCAACTGTTGACTAGACCCAGCTCCATTGCCTTTTTGAGAACGAAGAGCGAATCGCGAATCGCGAATCGCGAATCGCGAATCGCGCGAGGGGAGGAAGAAATAAGTCGTCGAATGCTGTGTGAATACTTATCTGCGATTGGACCGTCTGTCGGAGGAATAAAATCGAAAAAAAAAAAACCGGCTAATCGCAGGTTAGTTGAACACGAGCTTTTAATAATTTGCAAGATGCCTTAATTTAATTTTCTATTTTTTTTTACAGCAGAGCTGGCAGTGAGGGTGGGGTGGGGTTGAAAATTTGGGGAACACCATCATCAACCTATAAATTACCGTTTTTGTGCAGTTTATTTCAGATTAGAAAGTACAAACATATTCAACTAAAAATAAACATTTGGTTACAATTTAAACGAAAGAAACTTGTATTTGTTTACAGTTAGTGACACAAAACGTGACTTACGATGCGGGTGGCTTGCGTTACTTAGCTAGAGGTTATCTTGAGGTCACATATGAATCAAATTATCTTGGGACGAGGTCCCAACGGCATTTCTGTGGGTCATTCTTTCCTATGAAAAAAAGCGAGAAATGATTTCTGTATAACGGAAAATGAATACCAAAGGTCATCGTGAGCTATGGTAAAAGGTCGGCTGGCAAAATGCATTGATCCTTTGATCCCGACGAAATTAGAAGGAATTCCACATCGGCGAGTTCAAAATGACATCAAGAATTTTCGTTTGACAATACCGCTATTTAAAATATATTCGACTCTTGGCAATTCTACGGCTAAACAAGACATATAAAAGCTGAAATATGCGTCTAATACAAAAGAAACGATGAACAAGCTGTGGTAAGTCGTTCTTTCTTCTGTTTATGCTGTTTTTCTGAAACTAGCTCTCAAATTAGCATAAAGTTGTAGTTGCTCAAATGCCATAATTATTTTATTTACTGTCGGAATGGTATTTTATTTCCAAAGCTAAAACTTTCCGAAAAGAAAACACGGTAACCAAGGATTCCTCTCATATAGGTTTCATGATCAGATCATACATACCAGAGACCATTTATAGCCTTCGAAGTTGGCCTTCATTTCCGCTTTTGTTGATAGACACAAATGTTGACTCACGAAATGTGTCCGTTAAATAAGTTACAAGCACATTTTTCAAAATTTTTAAACAGGGTTTTAAAAAGTAAGAAGAAAGTAACATATTTGTGCAAAGTTTCGTTTTTAGAAGATGTTTTTTACCCATTCACCATCTTCTCAAAGTTGCGTTATAATTCTGCTGTTTTTGAGTGCCGAAAACTGTCATAATTCCATTTTTCAAACTTTTTAAATTTCGCCTTTTAAATAAATCGCTGGAACCTAAAACTATTTTTCCTTAAACTAGTTCACCAAAAGGGATTTTTTGGCCAAAAAAGCATCGCGCAGAATGCCTATTGTTCTCGCGACATTTACTTACAGCGCCGAAAGTTTCTAGCTCTGACATATCGCTCATTATTATTCATTGACGCTCAAAAAGCGGCTTAATTGATTGGTTGCCAGGCACGCACCGCTATACTCATTAACTTGAAGTGGGCGGGCAAAGCAAACAATGAACGATGCGCGCTATTGTTGTCAGCTTTTGTTTCTTAAAATCATACGATTACTCGCATATTACGTGTATTTTTCAGCATCAGAAAAGACAAAATGAAAGGGTTTGAGACTGCTCGATGCACATACAAAATTTAGATTGGTGTCAGCAAATGAATCTTCGATCAAGTTTTCAGATTGCTTGTATTTTTTTTTTTGCAAGGAAAATAGAGCGAGCAACGATTGATCAAGAATTGCCGCACTCGCCGTGCGGGGACACCGCAACATGACATTTTTTTCAGTTCTTCGGCTTGATAATTTTGTTCGTTCCTCGTGGCTCACCCACGCGTCATTTTAAATTGATCGCCACGCTCTACACTCTTTTTGAACAAAAGTAAGCTGCGAGTGCTCTATGTCTGCAATCTTATAAATGATAAAGTATCACTATCTTCAAGTGCGCGAGCGCAAGCGAAGTGATTATGATCGAACCCAATCGCGCAATTAATCGAACGTTCGATTTGTTTCGATTACCAACTAATGACCAACTTATCGAAGTTAATTTACCATTTCCCCTTCCCCAGCCCCGTTATAATAATGATTTATAATATGTCGCTGTTTCTTTTAACTTCCATGATTATCATCTGTAACAACAAGTAAGTTAAATTTGCATAACTTGAAAATTTTGCAACGAACGGTGGAACCAAATGGACGAGTAAAGGTTGGACCAGGGGTTCAGCGCGCTCTGAAAAGAGCTCCTGGTCCAAATCGTTTACACTTGCATCGGCCATCTTACGAACAAATTTACTGTGACTTCGCGAACGCAATCTACACGCGTGCTTGAAGTATTCAAATTTCGCGCACGGACAGTTTTTCTGCTTATTCAGCTGATCATTAACAATTCAAAAAGCTGTGTTTAACAGATGACTGCATTTCTTCAATAGAGTTTTGCTAGCTATTGTTTGTTTATGGCAACCATTGTCATTCCAAAGACAATGACCACACTCCAGAACACGCGCGAATTTTGAACCTCAAATATTCTAGCGCAAAAAACTACAACTTCATTTGCTCGGAATTTAAAAAAAAAACGATCGACGTATAGGTAATACGTTTCTCCGACAAAAGCCGCTCTATCATTCGAAGATTCTTGATTATTTTGCGAGAAAATCAAAGTTCAAACTTGACAAGGGTGGTTTCCCATACTAGAGTAACCGTAATAACTACAATTTTCGAAGTGAAAAGACTACAACTTATCCTCGTTCGATTCACTTAGTTTTTGGCTTAAATGGTAGAATAACCCTTTAACTACAAAAAGCCGCCCTATCATCTTAAGAAAGTCATATCTTATTACTTCAAAATGGCTGTTTTAGTCAGTGTACTTCACCAAATTCGCCCCTTTTCTCTGTAATTGCGGCGCTTTTATTGAACATTCATGCTTGAATAGTCCGCCGCGATGGCTCATTAATATGCGCAAATGTCTGGCCATTCTGCCCGATGAAAAAATTCGATTTTTCGTGAGTGTCTTACGATTCTCGATCTTCTCGGAATATGGCTCTTAACCACTAACAACGTTTGCCCGCTATGAATTATGGGTATTTTTACAGCAAATTGTGAAGGGAAGCAATACATTCTGTCTTTAGAGGGATTTTCTTAACACTGCAGCGAACCAAAAATCAAAGCTTAAAACTTCGCTTGCCGTCTATTCTAAACCCGAAACTCACAGAAATGTACCATTTGGCTCGCTGCAGTGTCGCTGCAGTGTCTTCACAGTTTGCAGAGCGAGGCTGAAACGTTTTGGCACCACCGGAGTAGTCTTTCTTTTATGCTCTCGGATCGGTTCATCGGCCTGATTACACCTCTTTAAGCCATCTCGTACTTAGATGATGTTCCAGGCACTCTGCAAACAGTGGATTTTTTCGAATTTCAGCCTCTGAGCCGTGATTCAACCTCTTGGTTTGCCCGCAGCTCTCATCGAAACGTTTGCACATTCGTACATAACGTTCGAAAAGAGGAAGCTTCAGCGCAGGCTCACGGCTTTAAAATCTGATGCCCACTACTTCGCGGACGAAGTAACGCAATATTGTAACGCAAACTGATCATGCATGAAAGGCAACTATATACACAGGACGAAATAACGACTTTAAGTGCAGGTAAAGGTTCATTAAAGAAAACTTAAAGAACAATTTCGACTATCTTTAAGTGCACCGTAAATTACTTAAATAAGCCTTTACTTGACAACACTTAAAGCTAGTAATGAACAATTTAAGTTGCCTTTAAGGGTCTTTAAGTTGTTGAAAAGTTGAATTAAAGATAACGTAAAGGTTCTTAAACACATATTAAAGATACTTACTTACTTTAATACATTTAAGAGTATTTACGTCTCAACTTAAAGATTTTCGATACCTTTAAGTAAAATTTAATTTTCTCTTAAAGATTAGTAAATTCATTATTTCGTCCTGTGAGAGTACTTTTACTCACTGTTAAGTAAATTATCTCATGCCGAGTAAACTTATTCAAACCCGTGATTATTAATCACTCAACATTTCTGCTACACTTTATATTACACCCTGTAATACTGTGGATTCATGCAACGCCGGATTTACCCAGTATTTTGAATTCAGTTTATTCGTCTCTTAAAATTATTTAAGAACGTAAAAATAAAGTAAAATGTAATCCACCTTTTTGAAAAATGATTGCTTAGAGTAAACGCCTCGAGTCTGCCAATTTCACAATAGCCTAATCGGAAAGATCTGAGGGTAAGATGTTTTCACAAAGCCGGTCTATTTGCACAAACGTAAACTAATAGGACAGAAACAAAAGCATTTTGTAATTGAAAAAGCTCAATGGTCCATGTAGCTTAGCAACGGGCCATTTTATTTATTTTCGGGGGGTAGGGTTCAGCACGAATTGTTTTCGCAACCAAATGTGCAAGATTTTTCTTCTACGTCGCTTCGTTGTGCTCGATATTCGAAGGAATTTATTTTTGCAATTGCCCAACCCCCCTATCCCTCCCCAACCCCCCCCCCCCCCCCCCCCCCCTTCTCTTAATTTTTTTTAATTAGTTTACACTCCTGGTTTACAAGGGTTAAATTAGAGGTGGAAGACAAGCAAGTTTTGTTGATAGGAAATGACTTTCAACTTCGGCTTTACGGTGAAGTTATAAGGAGGGTAAACTTGAACCTCGTGAGTTTTGGTGAGTTTGAGCCTCTCTATACGACATTGATATTGACAAAAGAAGCGACGATTTACAAATGATGAGGGTTGTCGGAAAGATCTGAGGGTAAGATATTTTCACAAGCCGGTCTATTTACACAAGCTCACGTTAACTATCAATAGAACTAAAACAACAAAAGCTTTTTGTAATTAAAAATAATCAATGCACCAAAGAGGCAGGTCAGTTCCACACAATTTTTCTTTTGTAACCAAATATTGTGCAAGAATTTTCTTTTACTTTTTGGCAAGATATCTTTATGCATCGTTTCGTTGTACGAAATACTTTTCTCAGCTACAAACACTTTGCAGGATTTTTTTTTTGTAACTGCTCGACCCAGCACAACTCCTCTCCCGCTCCCTCTTCAAAAATAAAATGGCCTGTCCATTAGTTTACAGGGGTAAATTCGAGGGCGGAGACAAACAATTTTTGTTGATAGTGACTAATCTTCAAAAATAACATTTAAGTGCTAGGAATAGGAGTGAAGTGAGAAAGAGTATGAAGTATGAAGTATGAAGTATGAAGTATGAAGTATGAAGTATGAAGCCTGGTGAATTTGTGAACCTTTCTATGCGACATTGACATTGATAAAGGAGCGACGATATCATTTACGGCAGCGACGATTTACAAATGATGATGGTCAGATAAATATTAATAATAAATCTGACCAATGCACCAGAGCAAGAAAATTTAATCGGTCGATCTTATCGTCCGTCATTTTGTTTTCCGAAAGTGATCGTAACCCCCCCCCCCCCCCCCGGGGGGGGGGGGAGCTCCCATATAGATAGATAGATACATAACTTTATTTATACACGGTATTTCCATCAGCTTAATTTATCATAATCAGCTAGCTACCTAACTTCCTAACTACAAATATGAGGTACAATATAAAAAATAAAAACTGCTTTTCATGGAGGCCGTGTTCAAAAATATATTTAAAAGTTTACTTAAAAACAATGGCGACTTAGTTTTGTCTTAAATTCGCTAAGGAAGACGCTTGTCTTAATTCTGTGGGTAAGTTGTTCCACAACTGAGCTCCACTGTATGAAAAACTTCTTTTTAGATAATCAGTGCGAGGTTGTGGAAGAACTAGTTTGTTTTCAGTATTCCTTAAACGATAAGCATTCGCGTTATCGCGATAAACAAATCTTGATCGTAGATATTCTGGTGTCATCCCATGTAAGGTCTTATACATCATGATAGATTTCTTTTCTAATCTTTGATGATAGAGTTTACGCCACCCTAATGCCCGGAACACATCATCCAAATTACTATCGTAGCTCCCAGACATTAAAATGCGGACTGCGCGATTTTGAAGCCTTTGAAGCTTTTCAAAAAGGCCTTTGTTACAGTTTCCCCACACCACACTGCAATAATCAAAGTAAGGCTGAACAAGGCTATTATAAACTTTGATTTAAATATTAAATGGGATAAGATGCCGTATTCGTTTAATTGCACCAATGACGGAAGAAATCTTTTTACAGACACTTTCAATATGGCATTCCCAGTTTAAGGTTTGGTCGATGTAGACTCCAAGGGATTTAGTTGATGCTACATGTTCTACAGCGTTATTATTTATAGTAAGAGAAGGGCTTTCTGAAAATTGCGATAACTTCTGCCTTGATGCAATAAGTATAAACTCAGTTTTTGTCAAATTCAGGGTAAGCTTGTTAGCTGATAACCATGTGTACACTTTACTTAAGTCATATAAAAATGACGGGGTGCTCATCGTACTATTTAGGGGTCAAAACTAGTTGGGTGGTAAATTCTAAAATGACCACCGTTATAATTAGAATTATCGCGGTACATCTTAGGGTATTTAGTAAAAGAAATGTGACAGAATCAGTGAAATGTGTTGTTTTAAAATTGGTACCTCTTAAGGCAGGACTTAACCAGAACGCCATTGTATTTCACATAGCTTTTATAATGGCAATATCATGGCTTTAATGGAGATATCTCTTTCACTTTTCAAGCAATCCAAAAATTCTATGCTCATCTCATGAATCTATGTTTTGGGTATGTTTGGGAGGAAATCGTTTTTCTCAAAGGATTGGTAAAATTTAGAGAAATAAGAAATATTGAAGATTTAATGAATTTGTAGTTAATAATTAATAGATGGACACTAAGTTAGGCCACTAGCAACCTGGGGTGCTCTTGCGTGGGTATTAACTGTCTGTTAGTGTTCCAAAAATCATTTTCGTTTTTTTTATCCCTTCCATAAAACCTCTAAAACTTTCATTCAAATTTCGGTTGAGTCCCGCCTTAATCCATTTGAGCGACGCCCATAAAACGAGGACTTCTTGGGGTTTTTTATATATAGGAGCCCCCCCCCCCCCCCCCCCCCCCCCCCCCCCTCCCCCCCTGGATCGCACCCCGCCATTATATGGGAGTCCCCGGGATCGTAACATCAATTTTCGTTTCAGCGGCGAATGAAATGGATTAGATGCTCATAGAGAGGATAATTCGTGATATGCACGCACACTCACGTTTACTCCACACCGGGATGGAGAGGTAGACTGGAAGGCTCTGCCCCAAGGTTGAAAGCCCTACATTTTCAAATACCTTTTTCGTTATAGACTGAAATGGTACCCTTTTTTGCTATCTACGGAGTATCCCAGGGATATTTGTATGGCCGATTTGCAGCAATCAGCACGATGTTCATGATATACAATATTTATACACATTTGATATGTACCCAATTTTTTTGTCCTGAATCAGTTTATCACAAGCACGAAGAATACTCGGCCACTTTAGTCCACCTCATTTACATGTGTCAGAACTCTTTGTAGAACGCGGACGCATAGCACATTGGCAATTGGCACTGGTGTGTTTATGACTGATTGACAACTGTAAAACCGCTTTCTGTATATGAAAAGTAATCCTTGATTAAATATTTGATGAAAGCAAAAAAGTTAATATGTTTTAATTGGGTAGTTTTGAGCGTTTTCACTCAGTCCCGTGGGATTCAAATGACAAAGGCCATGGCAGACATGTTGGTGTTCCTAACAAAAGAAGTTAATTACAATTATTTTGCACGGGAACATCAATATGGCGGCTATGACGTCGAGTGAAAACGCTCTATATAAACTGAGAAGCAATAGATTGACAAGCGGCGTGTCCGAGGATCTGTATTTCAGGCGCTAGGTGAACGTTGTCACAAGTTTATTTTAACGTGTTTCTTTTGTACGGGGTTACTGGTGTGTGTTGGGGGGGATCGAATGTATTAATGGGTCAAATACGTAGAAGTAGGCTCCCGGCACAGGAAGCAGAGGAGCCAAATTTGACCTTTACGCCTTCGATCTTCGTTCTGTTGTTTACGAGTCTGTTTTTCCGCCACCCGAACGGGACCCCAAGCGTAATAGGAGCTTTCCGTTGGGTAACCGCAGACTGCTGACTGTGGGAGCCACAAAATCGTTACGCAGCAAGAAGAGAGACCTTGTCTCTTTTTCTTCTCGGAAAGCTTACGCTTTCCGGAAAGCGCCGATTACGCTTGGGGTCCCGCTGAGGCAAAAACTCGAAAACAACAGATCGAATAACCGTTATTCGATGTAATGTACCAGTCAATTCCAAGACCGCCTAACCCCCCCCCCCCCCCCCCCCCCCCCCGGGCAAACCCCCGGGCATTTGACTTTTTTAAAAAAAAATTGTCAAATGCCCCACTATGTGGGCAGTTTATACGGTCAAATGCCCCACCGGGTAGGGCTTCACAGAGCGTCAAATGCCCCACCGTCCGGGCATGGAGGGATTAAAGTAACTAGTTACAGTGGATTTCAGCTTACTTTTGCCGCGCCAGTTGCCAAGTTCGTTGGGAAATTGGATACTACGTTGCAAAGTTGTCAATTACATTTGTCAGTTTGCCAACCAAATTGCGAACTTTGAAACGAAGTTGGTAACTTCGGTGCCAACGAAGCCTGTATGTAAAGTCTGAAGTTGTTCTTAAACGCTATTTGCGAAGTCAAAACAATTTTTACCGATCTGGATGGTTTTCTTTAACATTATTTTGTAGACTTGCCAAGACAAATCTATAAACTAGTGCTGTTCGGATTGTTTTCGAGGTGAGATCACGTACGCTGTAAGATGCATACCGCTATTTTAGTTGTGGTTTTGAATTCGACCAACATATAAATCATATATTTTCTTTCATGTTCACTTTTAATATCTTGCAATCTTTGCTTGTGCTGTTGTCTGTTGTTTATATATCTCTTAGCTAGATTTAGTTCACTCCAGAATTTAAATATTAATGAATATTTATATTTTTTAATACGACAAAGGTCAACCGAGTCAACAAACACGTGGAACCGGAAAGAATGGATTACGAAATCTTTTACCTTGCGACTGCTGACCAACGTTTTTGTTGAAGTCAAATGCCCGCCCCGTCGGGCCTCGTTTCACGTCAAATGCCCCACTATGCGGAGCTAACCTCTCGTCAAATGCCCGGGGTATGCCCGGGGCGGGGGATGGGCGGTCTTGGAATTGACTGGTACATAACGCAAGACACAGCGCGCGTATAAAGTTCAAAGATCGAACGCGTATTAGGTCAAATTTGGCTCCTCTGCTCCCTGTGTCTCGGTAGCAAAACATATGTAAAAAATGTATTTTCCTTTCATCTTGGAATTCAAACTGATTGACAACTGCAAAACCGTTTTCTTTATATGCAAAATAATCCTTGATAAAATATTTGACGAAAGCAAAAAAGCTGTATTTCAACGAGATGGGAAAAAAGTGGCGGTGTATTCTGCAGTTTAGCTAAACAAAATGTATTTTCCTTTCATCTTGGAATCCAAACTGATTGACATTTATATGCCAAATAATCCTTGATGAAATATTTAACGAAAGCAAAAAAAACTGTGATTTAATTGGTTAGTATATTTATATACTGACAAGCAATAGATTGACAAGCGGCGTGTCAGAGGATCTGTATTTCAGGCGCTAGGTGAACGTTTTCAGAAAATCTCGCCCTTTAGTGTGCCAAGACAGCCACCAATCTAGAGCAGAGAAGATTTACAGCGCCAAAGAAGTCTGACAAAATGAATTCTCTGTTCGTTCTCGCTTTTCTCCTTTGCATCTCCGTCGGTAAGTCCTTCTAGCATTGAAATTGTAGTAATTTTACGCGCGAGTTGCATTTGTTGGTTTTGTAAAGAATCGAAGGACTGTTACGAGGTTAATTTCGTACAGCGGGACCTGTTAAGCAGTGCCGGCGTACCGATTGTTAGGAAGAGTTATCATTGCCATTTCCAGATTGTGTCTTACAGCTTGTTGAAAACATGTATTTCTTTAACTTGGCGGCTTGCTCGCTCATGCTCGAATTGTTTGCTCTGAGCTGAAGAAAGGGTGGGGCGCGTCCTCTCGCTCAATGTTCAATTCGCATCGGAAATATGTCGTCGTTTAACATCAGTTTTTATTTTACATTTAAGATAATATCCGGATCTATTAGAAATTATAGTTTCTAGGAAGAGCACAGGCAAAATTGCGGCTGTATTAACAAAAAGAACTTAATTCAGCGCGATCGTGTTACCGAATATATGTAATACACTGTTTTTACTTCGCAGTTGCTTTAGCAACTGAGAAGTATAGGGACAACTCGATGGGGTAAAGTGGAAATATTCTTTTAGCATGACGTGGTGCATGATCAATCGAGCGAGGCAGATTTTTTGAGCACTTTTCTCAAAGTTTAGCGTTGTTTGGATAATGATAAGTGTCGCATGCGGTCGTTAAATATGGAAAGTTGCAATGCTGCAATTAATGCAGTCTGGCGGTTTCTTCAGTTTTACAAAGAATTTGATTCCATTTGGTTTAAGTGTCCCTTTTTTTTTCGGTTTTGTTTTTCTTCTAAAAGAGATTCGAGATTAGTTTGTTGTCAATAATTTACACGCCATTTCGCGGTCGAATTTTAAGCACTTTCACTCCCCCATCGTTTGAAGTTCGCAGTAATGTACACTTGAAGTACTGTATATTTCATTTATACTTATACTTTATACATTTTTACTTCAATAACAACGGAGCCACCTTAAGTATCAAAAGATCATAATTATGGAAAATCGGTTATAAAAGCGAAGCGAACGGTTTCTCTTCAATGCAGTGATCGGTCGTCAATTTAATGAGTAACTATGCAGCTTTTTTATGGTAGTATTAAATGAATTTAATAAAATCGCTTTACAAAGTGAGCATTGCCAACAAATTAAGTAATGCTTCACATAAGAACTATAGTAAACTTCATTGTTCTGCGGCATTGGCTCTTTCCCACATAGAATATCTTTGGTTTCAAGAATAGAGGAGGGGCTGATGGTTCATAATTATATTTCAGTATAAAAACAAAGAAAATCCATTTGCGTCAATTAAATTTTAGGAAATGTTCGTGCTTAACCAATCAGAATAGCAGAAGACAATAGCTAATAATTTTGCTTCTTTGATGAAGTTCCCCAAATACAATGTCTTTTAAAACTTGCATGTTGTGCGATTGGGTCTCAAATTACTTGAAACTTTAAAAAAAATAGACAAAATTTACCTTGATCCTCAACTTTTTAGCAGTTTTTGAGTCTAGGCCAATGAGATCACTAGTTGTTACAATAAAAAAGTTGACAATTCCATCGTGCATTGCTGTTCAGCGCTATCCTTCTTATGCGGATCATTACTTAAAGTAATTCCGTCCGTGATAAACAAACGGCATTATCATACGCGCAATATATTCGTAGTAGTTTTCGAAATCTAAACAGTTTGTGCGAAATTAATTTAACTTCCTAACAATAGTTTGGGCATTAAAATGGGTAAATGCATATCAATTTAAAAGAAACCTCTTACACTTTTTTTAAATGACATGAAACTTATTAAATTGGAGTAAGTTTTGTGGTTCTAAGTTGCATAGTGGGTTATAACTTTATTGCCACCATTAACAGCAATGTTCTGTTTTCTTTTACAGGATATGGCCTCAAGTGCAACAAGTGTATGTCGACAAAGAGCTGGGATGACTGTAAAACAACAGAGGTCACTTGTACTTCCCCGTCTGACTCCTGCGGAAAGCTGTACTTTGACGGCAAAGTGGGAGACGTATCCTTCGAAACCTTTTACAAAGGTTGTGCCATAAAATCAGGTTGCGACGATAAAGCGTGCAAGGCTATAGCACAAGCAGGAGCTACCGTGGCTAAGTGTGAAGTCAACTGCTGCCAAGACGACCTGTGCAATGGAGCCAAAGTACCAATGGTCAGCGCTCTTATGCTCTTGGTGTGCGCTCTTGTAGCTTTTTTTCGTTAAGTTCAAGACCTCAAAATGTGAAGCTTAGGGCTTAGTTAAAAATGGTGTTCAAGCTACATCATGTAACGTTTATAGCATAGTGTAGGCTTAAGTGTTTGTCCCTAATCTGCTTCATTAAAATCTGTTTTTAAAGAGTTTGATTTTGTTGTTTGACTGGCTTGATGTGACCTAAAGGATTAATGTTTATGACCAATTGTATAATTTTTTGACCACAGAAAATATCCTTTCTAAAGAGCAATCGGGTTTTCGCTCATTTCACTCAACTGTAACTGCTCTTCTGGAAGCTACTGACAACTAGGCGTTTAATATCGGCTGTGGAATGTTAATGCTGTGGTTTTTCTTGATTTAAAAAATTGATGGTCCAAAATTAAGATTCTAATGTTTTCCATATAAATGAATCGCTGTGGCCTTTGCTGCTATTTTATAATCACAATTCAATAGTGTTATTGGGCGCCAATTTTTAACATATAGTACGGTTCTGCGTCTTTTTTAGTATTAGTTTAATTATCCCACGTCTTTGGCTTACTGAAAGTTGTCCCTTTTGATAAGCATAGTTGAACGAGTTTAAAAAGTTGTCTGAGAGATCATTCCAAAAAAACCTTGTAAAATTCTACAGGCATTCCATCGGTGCCTGGCGTTTTTTCATTATTCATACTTTTCAGAGCTTGTAGACATTCTTCCTTAGTTAACAGGCCTTCACAATTCTCTTTATCCTCAGAGTTACAACAGGTGTAAAATGTGAATTATACAAATACCATATTTACTTGAATAGAGCCTGGGGTGTTGACTACAAACTCAGTTCCCGTAGAGGTGGTAGCAATTCAAAAATCAGTGACAAAAAATACCAGTCAGTGACACTAATATTTATGAAATTACAGGGTTTTTTTTATATCTGAATGGCTAAGAACCATTTTCCCCTCACAAACACCTAAGCAATTTTTTTACCAATTCTTAGAATTTTAAAATAAGAGGAGGTGTTTATTCAAGTAAGTACTGCCACTGTAGTATTCATACTTAATTTATGGTACATTTGACATTTTATTTTCTCTCCTTCCTTTGATACAAATCAACATTTGTATATCTCAAATGTTTATTAAGTGAATTCCACATCAAGAAAGGATTTATGTGGACTGCACACAGAGTCTCCTATCAGGAAGGAAACATTGGAGACATCAGAGCATAGGCTAAGATATGCCCTTTTTTGATGTAGTTATATCTCATGATCTGTGATTTTAAGCCGGCATTTTAAGATCAGGGACTGTACAATAGCAGGAGCTCCAAATTAATTAACAACCTGCCCCCCCCCCCCCCCCCCCCCCCTCCCCAACCCCAAACAACAACAACAATCTTTATTGTGCTCTTAATACAAAAGTGCAGAACCATTAAAAGGAAATAACTGTGAAAGAAAAAGAGCACAACCACTCAGAAATAGCAAAAGCTAATCGCGCTGAGTGGCTGGGCCACGCGAAGAGTAACTAGATATCAAAGTTCTAGTAAAAAGACAGATACACAAAAAAAAACACACAAAAAATATATATATTTAAGCTGTAATTAATAAACAAATACACAAGCGAATAGACAATAAAAAACAAGAGAAAACAACGGCTATAGACTACGAGCAGTCTCTTTTTCCCAGCTTAGTCCACCGAGCGAGAAACGAAAAAACATTAGCGAACGGATAATGGCCGCGCGAAACTGGGAGCGAGTTTCGCGCGGCCATTATCCGTTCGCTAATGTTTTTTCGTTTCTCGCTCGACGGACTAAGCTGGAAAAGAGAGACTGCTCGTAGTCTACAACGGCTATGAAACAATTAACTGCATATAAAGTACACCAATCAATATTCGGAGATGACAGATTCTTTTAAAAGCTTTTCAGTAAGCGAAATAGATCTTCTTTAATAGCATTCCAGAGTTTAGCCCCACTGAAACGGATATTTAATTTTCCATAATTCGTTCTAGCTTTCGGTAAGTAATAAGACTTCTTAGAAGCCAGTCTGGTTGCATATTGGTGTATTACTTTAATTATTAATGCTATTAGAGAAATTATTGAAAGTACTTGGAAGTCTATTAGAATAGAAGTCATGCATAAAAGAGCACTGTCTAAATATATTAAATCCCCTAATTTAAGTAGCCCCAACTTGCTAAAGAGCGGACTAGAATGAGAATTAAAATCAGAAAAAGTTATTACTCTAACTGCTTTTTTCTGTAAAGTAATAAGAGGCTGTAGAGAAGTTGGATATGTATTTCCCCATGTAATTAGGCTGTAAGTTAAAAAAGGATAGAAAAATTTCTAAGTGTCACAAAATGAGTGAGAGTCGCTCGCGTGGTATACAGAGACTCGGCAAATTAATCTGAGCCAAATCAACATCGCTTACCAGAAGAGCTTTGGAAAACTAAACGAACTTTTAATATTGTGGATCAATAAAAGTGAAGAATAACATCGAAAATTGACGAAAGTTTTGGACTCCCGTACGAATAGCAAATCGAAGTCCGCCTACGGGTGCCGTACGAATAGCCACTGCGTTAACCAAAGCCAAAAATTTCAGTGTCACGAAATGAAGCTAAATGAGTCGCTTGCATAGTATAGAAAAACTCAGCAAATTAGTCTGAGCCAAATCAACATCGCTTACCAGAAGCGCTTCGTAAAGCTAAACGAACATTTAATATTGTGGACTGTGCACTGTGCAACGTGACGTGACAGATCTCGCTCCTTGTTCCCACGAAGAGGCCGACACCAGAATCATGCTTCATGTGCAAGATGCCGTCAACCATGAGTATTACAAGATTGCTATCCACACCGTAGACACAGATGTCCTGGTCCTTGCAGTTGTAGTCCTACTCAACCCGAGCTGTGGCTTGCTTTTGGTACTGGAGGAAGCCTTCGGTATATTGCTGCTCACACTATCTGCATCAACCTGGGTCCACGAGTCTCTAGAGCACTTCCTGTATTCCATGCCTTCACAGTTTGTGACACAGCAGTGTCCTGCTTCTCTGGAAAAGGAAAGAAAACCGCATTTGAGACATGGAAGGTCTACCCTGAGATAACCGATGCCTTTCTTTTCTTGGCCTCCACGCCTAGTGAAGTGAGTGATTCCTGCATGGTCGGCATAGAGCGCTTCACAGTCCTTCTCTATGATCGAACAAGCAGCAAGATGCAAGTGAACAGGGCCAGAAAGCAACTATTTGCACAGAAGGGGCGGTCTCTTGACGCCATTCCTCCTTCCAGAGCAGCTCTGGTGGAACACAAGAAGCGTGCTGCATATCAGGCTAGTCACTGTTGGGGACAGGCTCTAACCCCACGTCCAGTGCTTCCAAGTCCAGAAATGTGGGGCTGGACTCTAGTGTGCGAGGGAAAGTGGGAGCCCTTCTGGTCGGCACTTCCAGATGTCACTCAGGCATGTCGCGAACTTTTCCGGTGTGGCTGTAAGAAGGGCTGCAGAGGAAGATGTTCCTGTCAAAAAGTCAGCCTCCGCTGCACAGCACTTTGTTCATGTGATGAGGAGTGCAATAACAGATAGGCATGCTTTATTCCCTTACTTCTAATAGGGAATTGTAAATAACAGGATTTTTCGTAAAAAGATTATATACAAAATCTATCTAAGTAAGTATTAATATCTGAGGTGTTCTTTTGTAAAGAGATTATAGTTCCCTCTAACTATATGTAGATCGCGAGATGGTTGTTAATGAACAGATTTCCGTCAGTAGGTGAATGATATTGGAAATCACAATAACTCGTCTCATTATCAGTCGACCAGGAGATGACAAGAAATTAGAAACTACAAAAGGAACTGTTTTAGTTGTCATATAATCATGTGCCTAACAATAAGCATTCACGGGTTCTTACTTGAATCTAATGTTTGTGGAAGTCACCACATTTGGTATCTTTGAAATAAAAGAATACTTTCTGTAATAAAAACCAACCTCGAGTGAAACGTGGCGGTCCTGTTTTCTTAGGAATACCTTAAATTGTTTTTCCTAAATTATCTTTTAAATTATAATCGTCTTTCACTATAGAGTATTAAGTGTTTTTTACTAAAACGTTGTTTTGCACTTATCTCGCTAGAAATCACCTTGTTTTGAGGCTGATTTTGCTTACTTTCGGTTGGGAATATTCACTTCCGGTCCAAGATGGCGGCCATTTTGGAAACACCCCCTTAAAGGGAACCTCCACTATTATAACAAATTGACGTTAAATTGTTGGAACTAACGTTTTAATTTAGATTTCAATTATGTTAATAACAAGTGGAAATATAATTTTAGTGTACACAAATATTGGATATGAATATCGTCTATTTTCGCTTTTAAATTTCCCGCGCGCCGCCATTTTGAATATATAAACAGCTATTCTGCGACCAAAAAGAACAACTGATCCGCGAAAGTTATGCGAGCCGAGGGGTGCTGGGGAAGAGGCCGGAAAAGAAAGATTGAGCACGTTTCAGTAAATCCTGGTTTAAACCAACTGACTAAAGAGCAAAGGACTAAAAATGCTCTGCACTGTTTCATAATCAATCACCAGTGTAAACATTTTTTGTGCTAGGCATTAATATTCGGTCGCTTTTTTGCTTTGACAGACCGATGTGAAAGGTCCAAATTTACGACTTTGTGTGATTGTGTTTTGTAGCCCATAAAATAATTTCGCGCTTGTTCATTTGCTCTGCTATTTACAAAGAAAAAGCTACTAACAGTATCGTAATTCTGTTTTACACAAGTAGGGATTTCTTAAGTTCTGCGTCACCATGCTAACATGATCTGTTTCCTTTTTTGCAGGTTATGGCCTGAAATGCAACCAGTGTCTCAATTTAAAGGGTTGGGAAATGTGTAACAACGCGACAAAAGAGGTGACTTGTCAAGAAGGTGAGGACCGCTGTGCCAAAGCCCATGTAGAAGGAGAGAGCTCAGGTGTGGCGATAGGAGTCTATGCCAAGGGTTGTGCCAAGGCATCAGAGTGCAGCGAGGACAGCTGCAAACAGTTTACCCAAGCCTCGGTGAAGATCACCAAGTGTGAGATCAACTGCTGCAGTAAAGACCTGTGCAATGGAGCCCAAGTACCAATGATCAGCGCCATCATGCTCTTGGCATGCGCTCTTGTAGCTTTTTTCCGTTAAGTTCAAAACGAAAGATTGTGTTGTGTGTCTCAGTGAAGCAAAAAATGTTGAGTTTTCTGTAAACGTGGGCCAACTGAAATTTTCTAGGTAACCAGTCCCACATTTCATTTTGTAATACACTGTAATAAAAGAGAGACATTTGTAAATAATAATAATAATAATAATAAACTTTATTTGAGTGTCAAAGTATTTAGCTTACTAGCTAATTGTGGACACTAAAAAAAAAGTAAAAATAAATATGAATTATGCTAAGATAAGTTAAAAATTTACAATTCTTCACTGTCTAAACTGTCTTCACTGTCTAAACTGTGTTCACTGTGTTCTAATAGCTAATGAAATGTCGAGTACAGAACAATGAAATTTCAACTTGTTCGTTCGCCATGAAAACAGATGAATGTACAGCGTTGGATATTCACTTAACTTTGATATTATCCCTTTTGAACTTGACTTGTTTGCGCGATTTGGAAGGTAAATATCGGCGATTCAAATGAAAGAGAAACTCCAACCTGTGTGAAAATAGGGAATGCGACGGCTGTACCGTATGTCTACAAAATTGTGTGGTGCTGGTGGTGGATTTAGAAGAATTTGTTTGCTCGTAACATATTTAAGTTTTCTCTGCGGCGTCAACAGCAGGGTTGGAAAATAAATACACCTGATGCCAGCGAAGGAAGACATTCTTAACTGCATAAGTACCAGTGAAAGCGACGGTCATAATTTAGGCAAATTAAAATGTGCCCTATGGATTTAAAAACAACAAAAACACGGCGTGGTAAATTAAGTTTTATGCGTTTTCGTATCTTTGTTTTCCACCGTCCTTTTAGACTTTGAGTTCCACGCGTTGGGTTCCGGCAGTCGGATCAAGCTGAAATAAAATTAAGTAAAAGAGAAATTCAAAACTGCATAAAAGTATTATTTCTGATGAATGTGCTTGCGAAGAAGACTGAAATGAATATTTTGTCGGCACGAGATACAACAGGGCCTGGGTCCAGGCCAGTGCATTATGAGTAGTGATACAGGGGTATATAAGGTAGAGTATAGCACATGGTGGCCATCTAGGCCTTCATAACCAACCTTCGTTAGTCTCGCTTAATTTTTTTTATTTTCTTTAGTTTTCAGATTCTATTCATTCGTAGGTTCGGCCGTTTCTCTCTCTGTAAAGCCTCGTAGGATGGGCTTCTAACGCCTGGAGCTTGAGCCTTGGTTCCTACCCAGATTTCCTGAAGGTTTTTCCCCACAGAGTTTTTTTTTCTGGCAGGTTTTTTCTGGCCTCCGTCTAACCGCATTTGTTTTGTTAGCGGTTGCTCAGCTCCACTAGTTTAGCGTTCTAATAAATTTGTTTTCTACTGGTATTTACTAATAAGGTTTTAGTATACTTGTCATACAAGTAGGATCTTAGTAGCCTCTATTCAAGCTGTACTTAGCTGTTCAAGCTTGTACTTAGTTTGCGGGTACAAGTTCGCCTATTAATTATGGCTTTGTATGTTTCCCGAAGTCCATTGTGCTTAGCATGGATGGGTCTAGAGTTACCAGAAATGTTGGAGTCACAACATTTGCAACCTAAGTTGGCTCTAAAGTGACCCGGGGTGTCAGACTCGTTAGTTTCCCAGCCTAATTAGGATAAATTGCCAAGTTCACATGGGGGAGGTAAGTCAAAAATGATCTGTAACATTAGAGTTGCAAGTTCCCCAGCACTGTAGCTCAGGACTGCCCTGGTATATCATGTTCTATATTCCCCAGCCTAACTGGAAGCCTAACTGGCAGCCTAACTGGCGCTAAGTATGCTTGCTTACTCGAGGACGTAGCCAAGACTAGCTAACCGGCACTAGGCCAATGTGCCTATTTGCAGATGATGGAGATGATGATGATGATGATGATGATGATGATGATGATGATGATGATGATGATGCAGATGATGCAGGACAAGAATGGCTTGCGATAGTAGTTTCTAGTTCCCCTGTGGGGTTTTTCATTTTGTCGCGTAGCTTAGTGCGCATGTAAATCTGAAAATAGTTTATGACGATTTATCTAAACTCTAGTCTACGTAAATTGTACTTATTCTGTATGAGAATATTTGTATTTAGTAGGATAATGGTTCGGGTTGGTTACGCCAGGCCCTTCCAAAATAAACTTATTTGTCACAACGCGTTGTGTTATGTTTGTTGTGGAGTGGAGACAAAATAGAGTATCGGTCGTATAGTAATGGCGTATTCTTCAACATATATTTCACTGCGGAAAATCCATCGATATTCCAGCGGTTCAGCAGTTGAGTTATTATAATTTTCCAGACAATTCAAAAAAGTAAATCCAACTCCCTCGAGATGAATTCCTGACAATAAAAACTCAAGCGCCGGACTAGAATTTTTTTTTTCACAGAGTTCGAGGTTTGGTTAACAATTATATCTATTTTTCGGCATATACAACTATAGACTTTTAATACTTTCACCAAAATGATTTCTTGGGAGATTGAAGAAACCACTCTGGTGCAAAAACGTACCGCAAAAAAAAAAAAGAATTGAAATAAAGGAGCCGCTCGTTTTCAAACAGTTAGAAAATAAATGCTTATATATGCTACGCTGGCAGTGCTTTGTAACATTTGCAAACAGCCGGTGGTTGAGTTTTTATTTTTTCCGAGAATTCAAATCCGCCACGCAATTTGCCCAACATAGGGGCGTCGCGTTCACTACTTTCATACAGTTTGAAATCAGTTCTCGCTCACTTGCATGACACATGACATTCATTCATGTAGCATGTGAAACTACTGAAATTTTGAAATCGAAAGTCAACGCTAGCTAAAGATTTATTGAACGTAACGTAAGCTTCATCAGTGAACAAGTTGAAATTTCATTGTTCTATACTCGACATTTTATTGGCTGAAGTTAAAAATGTTTGAATCTATTGTCCCCGTTCTGTTTTGTGATTGTTAACTTTGTCTGGGTGACCCCGGTAACAGTAGCCGCACTGTAAATGGTTAGTATATATATACTGACAAGCAATAGATTGACGAGCGGCGTGTTCGACGATCTATATTCCAAGCGCTTGAACAGCTTGGTGAACGTTTTCAAAAAATATCGCGCTTCAGTGTGCCAAGACAGCCACCAGTCTAGGACAGAGAAGAGTTAATTGTTACAGCACCAAAGAAGTCTGACAAAATGAAGATTCTGTTCTTTCTCGCTTTTCTCCTTTGCATCTCCTTCGGTAAGTCCTTCTAGCATTGAAATTGTAGTAACTTTTAATACGGCGCAAGTTGCATTTGTTGGTTTTGTAAAGCCTGATTGAATGACTGTTAGAAGCTACTCATAGGTTAATTTCGTACAGCGGGGCCTGTTAAGCAGTGTCGGCATGCCGATGGTTAGCAAGAGTTACCATTGCTAATTCCAGATTGTGTCTTACAGCTTTTTGAAGACATGTACTTCTTTAACTTGGCGGCTTGCTCGCTCATGCTCGAATTGTTTGCTCTCAGTTGAAAAAAGGGTGGGGCGCGTCATTTCACTCAGTGTTCACTCGCATCAAAAATAGGTCGTCGTTTAATATCAGTTTTTATTCTACATTTAAGATAATATCCGGATCTATTAGAAATTATAGAATGAATGAATAGTTTCTAGTGAAGAGCATAGGCGAAATCGCGGCTGTGTTAAAGCGTCTATGAAATGTAATTTATTTGTTGATATATCGAAAGTTTCACTTATTAGACCTTGCAATCGGAAACGTTTAAAGTGTTAGAGACGATGCGAAATGCTTTGTTATGGTCTTAAAGTTAGGTTGGTGGACGATATTATGTGGCGAGCGGCCCCAAACATTTGAGATATTAGAATTCTTGGATTACAGAGGGTGTAACAAAGCTTTATTTTGCTCTACAGGAAAATAGGCCGGCGAAATACACGAAATTTGTTCGCCGACATCAGTAAGGGTACTGCATCGAGGGATGCTGTTTTCAATGAAAGCTCTTATTGTTAAGATTAATATTATTTAAAAAAAAAAACATTCCGAGGCCGTTTAATCAAGCACAATTTTTCAAACCACATCAGCAAGGGTACATCGAGGGATGCTGTTTTCAATGAAAGCGCTTATTGTTAAGGTTAATATTATTTATAAAAAAAAAACATTCCGAGGCCGTTTAATCAAGCATAATTTTCCAAACCACATCCTGTTTAGGAGTTCGAAGTCAGTGAGGCCTAAAAATATACTGACTTGATCGGCCCTGACTGGCGATTAATATAAACGTTTTATGCGAAATTCAGAGTGGAGCGACACAAGTGTTCACTGGCAGGCTTTTATTATTTACATGATACATACATACATATTTAATAATCCAGCTCAGTCGAAAGACTATACAGGATATTCAAAAGCGGTCAAAGCGGGGGAAAAAACGAAACCTGTACCAAAACTATATCTACAAACGCATAATACTATTTTTTAAAAAATACATCGCTGAATCATTGCGTGTTCGATCAGATCAATTTTTATCAATGAAATATAAATCAGACGGATAAATCCCCATATAAAATGTAAACACTACAACACAATACATGCACTTGAACTCGCTTACAAGCCGCCAAGCGGTTAAAATTTCCAGGAACTTTCAACTCGCTTGCTACTCTGGGTGCCAGAGGTTTTTATCTTTTTAGTGGAAACGGCGAGTTTGAGCGGCGAAGCCGCGACAACGAGGCGCAAATCTTCTAACCGTTTATGCGGTTAATTTCACTCATGATATTCACTGACAGAGAGCGGACCACTGAATCCAGGGTGCTCGCTTGCAAGACACTGAACTAAGAAGCTTAAAGGTATTACGTATATACTTGAGTTCAAACATTTTGAATTCTCTATCAAGGCGCCTTGCCGCTAATAATACACATTCGCATTCAACTGAATTAGCGAGCCGCCTGAAAAAAAACACCTTGGATATGCATAACAAGTCAGTATAATTTAGAAACTTTCAACTACAGCAAACCGCCAAGCAGCTAAGATGTATATCCTTCGCATTAAATAAATAACTTTTTAAAGTAGACGAGCGAACTGCCAAGCCGAAAAGGCTCATAACCTCCAATTAACATCAGAATCGGCAAAGAAGACCGGCCAAAAAATTGGAGCCACTTTTTAACTGGAGTGACGCATCTTTGAGCGGGTTTGAGCGGCTAAAAAAATCGATCTCCCTTTTCCTCGGGAAATAACTATTATTTTCGTTCTTTGGACATAATAAACTACTGAAAAGCGAAGAAAAAAATACATTTCATAGGCACTTTAACAAAAAAGCTTAATTTAGCGCAGTCGTGTCACCGAATACATATTTTTTACTTCGCAGCCAGTTGCTTTAGCAACTGAGAAGTGTAGGGGCTACTCGATGGAGTAAGGTGTAAACATTCTATTAGCATGACGTGCTTGATCAATCGCGCAAGGCAGATTTTTTGAGCACTTTTCTCAAAGTTTAGCACTGTTTGGATTATGAATTGATGTGTCGCATGCGGTCGTTAAAAATGGAAAATTGCAAAGCTGCAATTAATGCAGTCTAGCGCCTTTTTACAAAGGTTTTGATTCCATTTGGTTTAAGTGTTTTTATTTTTACGGTTATGTTTTTTCTTCTAAAAGAGATTCTGTGAATTTTCATTAAAAATGTCTTGTTTGAATTTGTCATTCTATTTGTGCTTATGTAGTTTGTTGGCAATAATTTACCCCCCGGGGGGGGGGGGGGGGGGGGTACTCTACCAATTTTTGGGCGGGGCTGTGCCGCTGGGACTCTGAGACTCTGAGACCCTTAACCTATACTAGAACTTTTAGCTGCATTTTGCAACCCTATTCTAGACTAAACACCAAAAAATCCTACCCTATCCTAGACCTTTTCTGGACTCGCTATTTTCCAGAAACTCGTTTACTATCATAGTCTAAGATACCAGAGGTCAGTAAAAGTGCCGTACTGCCCGCCGTACCGATTTTTAAATGCCATTTGCCAGTAAACCTCGTTTAGACTAAATTCTTCACGCAACTGATCAGTTTCGCGGAAAATGATACCCTATTCTAGACCAAAAATCTCTGATTACTATACCATATCCCAGACTAAACTGCCTGAAAACCATACCTTTCATAGCGGCAGATACCTATATAGCCCACCCCCCACCCTCCCACCCCCCCCCCCCACCCCCCACCCCCCTTTAATTTACACGCCACTTCGCGATCGGATTTTACGAGATAATTCGTACTTTCACTCCATTGCTAGGTTGTATGCTTTAACTTCTCAGTTAACTTCATATTTAAATTCTGTAACCTTTTATTCAAGAAAATATGATTTTTAAATTAGAATAACGCAGTTTAAAGGGGCAGTATCACGAGGTTCCACGCGCGGCACTGTTCACTATTCTTGCACCGGAATTTTGGACATATCACTGTTAAAAGTGATTTTTTTTCTTTCTTCCGGCTATCAAAACGGATTTTTTGATTCAACAAATACCTCCACTTCTCGACGGCCTTTTTGAATTTGCGGAATCAAACTTGAAAACTGGGCCGACGTTTTCAAGTTTCGACCTCGTGATACTGCCCCCTTTAAGCTTTCGGTCAGAAGGACTATGCGGAAAATACTTGTAGTCTAGGGTCAGATTTAACCCCGTTGGCGACAAGCCAAGGACCAGAAATGACTAGTAAACTAGTTAACTTATTTATATGCAATATGTAAATCTTTAATATGTATTACTGACTAAGTGTCGAGGTGACCAGTCACCCTATGTAAAAACCTATTCTAATCTTATGCACTGTATTCCGCGTCGCTTTTACACAATACTACAATAGACAGGTCAGAAACATGCCCGCTTTCAGGATCTTTCAGTACTCATTCTGAAAGGAATGGAAAAAATCGAAAGCGAGGGAAAAAGAGAGAATTCTTTAAGAAACTAATTTTGGAATGGTTTAACGAAAGGGGCTTTAGTTCAAGGGGTAGAGCACTCGCCTTGCAAAAAGCGAGAGATAGCGGTTCGAGACCGCTGCGCTCCATTGTTTATTTTCCTTCCAATAAAAACTCAACCGCCGGACTAGAATTTTTTTCACAGAGTTTGAGGTTTGGTTGATAATTATTTCTATTTTTCGGCATATATAACTGTACATACCACTTATTAACCGAGAACTGAGGTCATTACAGGAAAATCTGAGATTTCCCTGTAATGACCGAACGGACGAGGTTAATAAGTTATTCAGTTATATGGCCTTTTTTAGCGCTATTCTAAAAAAGAATATAATAAAAACACCAAAGTTATTTTCAGTTATTTTCAGTTATTGAAAAGATGGTATGATTTTGTCGGTATTTTTTGTTGTTTTCGCCCTCGTGCTCGTAGCTTTTACTTACAACTCAAAAGAGCCGTCGAGCCGAGAACAATTTTCATAATGCCCGGTCATTACAAGAAAATCTTGCCCGCTCAGCAGCCAATCAGAGTGCGCGTACTATGGTAGCCATATAATGAAGACTTTTAATACTTTCACCAAAATAATTTCTTCAAACCTTCACGACCGCCTTGGGAGATTGAAGAAACCACTCTAGTGCTCAAACGTACCGCAAAGAAAATCTGCAACGGAAAAAATTCTGAAGACAATTCAATTTAAAAAGAATTGAAATAAAGGAGCGCTCTTTATCAAACGGTTAGAAAATAAATGCTTATATATGCTACGCTGGCAGTGTGCCTTGTAACATTTGCGAACAGCCGGCGGTTGAGTTTTTATTTTTTCCGAGAATTCAAATCCGCCACGCAATTTGCCCAAACATAGGGCCGTCGCATTCACTGCTTTCATACAGTTTAAAATCAGTTCTCGCTCACTTGCATGACACATGACATTCATTCATGTAGCATGTGAAACTACTGAAATTTTGAAATCGAAAGTCAACGCTAGCTAAAGATTTATTCAACATAAGCTTCACGAGTGAACAAGTTGAAATTTCTTTGTTCTATACTTGACATTTTATTGGCTGAAGTTAAAAATGTTGGAATCTATTGTCCCCGTTCTGCTTTGTGATTGGTTTACTTTGTCTGGGTGACCCCGGTAACAGTAGCCGCACTGTAATTGGTTAGTATATATACACTGACAAGCAATAGATTGACGAGCGGCGTGTTCGACGATCTGTATTTCAGGCGCTTGGTGAACGTTTTCAAAAAATCTCGCCCTTCAGTGTGCCAAGACAGCCACCAGTCTAGAGCAGAGAAGAGTTACAACGCCAAAATAAAGAAGTCTGACAAAATGAATATTCTGTCCGTTCTCGCTTTTCTCCTTTGCATCTCCTTCGGTAAGTCCTTCTAGCCTTGAAATTGTAGTAACTTACGGCGCAAGTTGCATTTGTTGGTTTTGTAAAGCCTGATTGAAGGACTGTTAGAAGCTAGGTTAATTTCGTACAGCGGGACCTGTTAAGCATTGCCGGCATGCCGATGGTTAGCAAGACTTATCACGGACTGCTATTTCCAGATTGTGTCTTAAAGCTTATTGAAGACATGTATTTCTTTAACTTGGCGGCTTGCTCGCTCATGCTCGACTTGAGTTCTCTCAGTTGAAGAAAGGGTGGGGCGCGTCATTTCACTCAGTGTTTCTCGTATCGGGAATACGTAGTCGTTTAATATCAGTTTTTATTCTACATTTAAGATAATATCCGGATATATTAGAAATTATAGTTTCTAGTGAAGAGCATAGGCGAAATCGCGGCTGTGTTAAAGCGTCTATGAAATGTAATTTATTTTTTGATATATCGAAAGTTTCACATATTAGACCTTGGAATCGGAAAAGTTTAAAGTATTAGAGACGATGCGATTTATACACTTTTTTATTAAAGTTAGGTTGTTGGCGCTAAAAAGTGGCTCCAGTTTGTTAGCGGCCAAAACCAGTGTCATATTACACCGTGTCGTAAATACGTGTACAAACTGCTGCGGGAATCAGGGCGAACGAGAGAGCTGGCAAGAGATGTTGTTAGAGGTGGACAATATTATGTGGCGAGCGGCCCCAAACATTTGAGATATTAGAATTCTTGGATTACAGAGGGTGTAACAAAGCTTTATTTTGCTCTACAGGAAAATAGGCCGGCGAAATACACGAAATTTGTTCGCCGACATCAGCATCGAGGGCCGGGATCGAGGGATGCTGTTTTCAATGAAAGCGCTTAATTGTTAAGGTTAATATTATTTAACAAAAAAAACAGTCCGAGGCCGTTTAATCAAGCATAATTTTCCAAACCACATCCTGTTTAGGAGTTTCTTCAAGCCTCAGCTCGACTGGAGAGCCGTCGAAGTCAGTGAGGCCTAAAAAATATACTGACTTGATCGGCCCTGACTGGCGAGTAATATAAACGTTTTATACGAAATTCAGAGTGGAGCGACGCAAGTGTTCACTAGCAGGCTTTTATTATTTACATGATACATACATACATACATATTTAATAATCCTAGCAGTCGAAAGACTATACGGGATATTCAGAAGCGGTCAAAGCGGGGAAAAAAACGAAACCTGTATCAAAACTATATCTACAAACGCATAAGACTATTTGTTAAAAAATACATCGCTGAATCATTGCGTGTTCGATCAGATCAATTTTTAGCAATGAAATATATAAAATCAGACGGATAAATCCCAATAAATGTAAACACTACAACACAATACATGTACTTTGAACTCGCTGAAAAGCCGCCAAGCGGTTAAAATTTCCAGGAACTTTCAACTAGCTGGCAAGACACTGAACTAAGAAGCTTAAAGGTATTACGTATCAGGGCCGTAGCTAGACGAAAATTCTTACCGAGGCAATATCAGAAAAAGAAAACACATTTATTTTTTTATACAAAGCCTCTTCCAAAAGAGATCTAATGCTTAATGTACAAAATTATATTTTTACCGAGGCAAATGCCTCGGTTCGCCTCATGCTAGCTACGGCCTTGCGTATATACTTGAGTTCAAACATTTTGAATTCGCTATCAAGGCGCCTTGCCGCTAATAATACACATCCGCATTCAACTGAATTAGCGAGCCGCCTGAAAAATACCACCTTGGATATGCATAACAAGTCAGTATAATTTAGAAACTTTCAACTACAGCAAACCGCCAAGCAGCTAAGATGTAGTATCCTTCGCATTAAATAAATAACTTTTTGCCAAGTAGACGAGCGTTAGGCGTCTTGAGCGCGCTCACTAATTAGGAAAAGACTGAACTGAAGAGGATGCAAGTGTTTTTCGTTAATCTTTTAGCCCACACAAGAAGTCTATTAACTAAATTGGAATCCATACCTAAAACTAGTCTTTTTCGGGGACACTACTTCTCCCTGGATTCGCTTACTTTCCTATTTTGAGGCGCTTGGTAGCGCAAATTTAGCGCTGCCCTATTAAAACCATGTCCAACGGAGTCTCTTAGTCTAGTTCACTGTAATATAAAACACTTTGTTTTTACAAGCTAAATTTCAATTGCGATAATAAGTAGTAAACATGCATATAATCGACTGTAGAAACGGGCAGCAAAGACCAGTTAATTTTGAATATTGAACTGGCGACCACAGTAACCGGCTCCTTCATTGACGTTTCACTGAGTTTCTGAATTGCTTTATGAGGGCCGGTCGAAGAATAGAAATGACCCAAAATGACTGTACTCTAGTTAAATTGTGTCAGTATTCAGTTGTGCTGATTGTTCCTGCCCGTAGCGACGTCTAAGTAAACGTTTTGCTTCCAGGCGAACCATCGATTACCATGGTTGCTACGGGTATCACTGAAAGGCCAACAAAACATCGAATATCAGTTTCTTTGCAAACTAACTCGCTTATTCATTTCTTAAAAAATCCTGTCCTGTAAGCCGAAGTTCTATTTTGGACGGTGTGGTAGAAGGAGGAAGAAAAGAAGAACAAATACATTTAACGGGAAAGAGTTGATAGATATAAGAAACCAATGCGTTCTAGTGCTATTAAACATGGTATTATAACGGCCGTGGTATTTTACATATGTAAAGGATCACCGAAGCACGCTACAAAGTGAAAAGGAAGCAACAAAATTTAAGTATTGAAAATGGCTAGGGGCGTTTTGCGCGAGAAGTTTATGGATTCATGCAATTTGGTTTTGTTCGCAATACGATTGAAAGCCGCTCTACAATGACGAAAGCTGACAAAAATATATAACAATACCTACTCTATGCAAGACAAAGCAATGTAATGAATGAATTGGATCTGTTAATTACTGACCGACATACATTGGTAATGTTTTATCCTTCACAAACTGATTTAAGGCATTTTTGCTTAGAGTTCAATTTTAAACATGAACGGCCTTCCGTCCTTTGTTTTCTCTCTCTGGCAGTCATACCAATAATACCAGTATATGTTTTAGATGTTTTAGTAGCTATTTGAGCCTGTAGGCCTGCCTATGCCAAACTTCTTTGTGGCGTGCATCATACTATACAGGCCCGTAGGAGTAGGGGGGACCGGGTAGGCCCGTGCCCCCCCACTTTTCGGGTGAAAATTAAAAAAACAGAAGACTGCCACTTAACCGTCGAAGATATTGAAGGGGTCTCGGCCGACAACAGTCGATCGTTCCCTCTCACTTTCAAATTCGTTCCTACTGGCCTGCTATAGGTATTCTTGGTTTGCACTTACACTTACACTATTTCAGAAGCATAATAAAATAGATTTTGATTCCAAAATATTTATGGAATTCTAGAGAGTTTAAAATTACACATCTGGGACAAATTTTGAAGCTCAATAGCATTTCGTTCAAGAGTTATAGGCAAACGAGTGTTAGACATTTTAAGGAAAGATGTATGGAATACTAAGCTTCGCAAGAAAACAAAAAAGGCGACCGCCGCGCTGAAAGCCTCAAATCAGTACTTAAAGGTGTGATATTGTAAGACAAAGGGTTTTGGGGTCTATTGTATTTCAGCTCCGCCTCCTGCACGTTGATGAGCGAGAGGTATTCCCTGCAGATAAAAGCGCGCGTTTTCGTTGACCAATGATAGGTTCCCAGGTTAAGCTGACTGAGCAATCAATCACGGACCTATAATTTTTACTCGACTGCAAGTAAATGTCCCTAGAACAATGGGCATTCTGTGCGATGCCGCGAAAATTCGATGATGTTGATATTGAAACACTGATTTCGTGATCTCGGCTTGAATGCTTAGTTGTAAAATACCAGAACAATTGTATTTTTCAGCCAAAAGGCGTTGTTAAGTACGTTTAAGTGGTCATGCGGAAAGTATTAGGTTATAGCTCACACCCTAGTAACAGTCACCTATTTTAACAAACAAATCAAGTGATTTTTGATTGGTGAAAGTGTGATACTTATCAGCATAATCTTTTATGTTTTTGTTGCAATGATTGGCTGTTGTTTTATGACGTGCATGGTAGCCAAGCCCATGTTGTTTAACTGTCCGCGTCACCTGTTTAAGTCGCTAGAGTTTTGATGAGGGTGCGGCTCGAAAGGTTATTCACTTCAAGTTGTTATAGCTCTTCAGAATTCCAACAACGCTTTACAGAATGAAAGCTATTTTTGCATTCGCTTTTCTGTTGTGCATCTCCATAGGTAAGTTCAATCTGTTGTGTGGAAAAAAAAAATCATCATGAAGTTGAAGATTTTAGTCTGTTGTTACAATGGACAGACAAACCCGAACACACATTTTGCACAGCTTTAACAACACATGGGAGTTTAATCTATATGAATCTAGTTTTCGTTCAAGTAATGGTGTTTTAATTTGATTTCCAATATTGGAGAGATTGGCAGTCCTGCGTCGCGAAGTTTGATATGTACGTCCCTCTTTGCAAAATAAATGAACTTTGTATAGTTTGCGGAAATTGCTCTTGTTTCTAAGTAGGTTGCATGACTGATGTATTTGCGGAATCCTTGTCTGTGCTTCAGATGATCTTTAATAAGCCAAACAGTAATCTGCACTAACAAGTTAACTATTCAAAACAAGCATTTAGTTTTTTACAAGGCAATTCGAATTATGAGATTTGATCGTTAAAGAAGCGATGCTGTGATATTGAGCAAATAAACTATCTACTTTTAAGCCGTTATCGACGTATTGACTTTTCTATTATTTGCATGGTCTCGATGCTTTCGTTACTGAACAAGGGAAGTTCAAGTTGCCACAAAATCTTAATTCAAATTGCCAATGTTCATAAATTTACCCACCTGTGTTGATCTAATGATCAGCACGGTCAACGTTACTAAAGAGCACAATCGTTGAAGTGCGTCTAGCATTACAAAACACCAAAATAACAAGAATTTCACTTCTTAACAATAGTTTGGGCATTGAATGGGCAAATACATATTGATTTAAAGAAACCTCCTACAGCTTATAAATGACATGAAACTTATTAAATTGGAGTCAGGTTTGTGGTTCTAAGTTGCATAGTGGGTTATAACTTTATTGCCACCATTAACAGCAATGATCTGTATTCTTTTACAGGGTATGGCCTCAAGTGCAACAAGTGTGTCTCAACAAAGAGCTGGGATGACTGCAAAACAACAGAGGTCACTTGTGCTTCTGGGTTTGACTCCTGCGGAAAACTGTACTTTGACGGCAAAGTGGGAGACGTATCCTTCGAAACCTTTTACAAAGATTGTGCCATAAAATCAGGTTGCGACGATAAAGCGTGCAAGGCTATAGCACAAGCAGGAGCTACCGTGGATAAGTGTGAAGTCAACTGCTGCCAAGGCGACCTGTGCAATGGAGCCAAAGTACCAATGGTCAGCGCCCTTATGCTCTTGGTGTCCGCTCTTGTAGCTTTTTTTCGTTAAGTTCAAGACCTCAAAATGTGAAGTTTAGGGCTCAGTAAAACAAGGCGTTCAAGCTACATCATGTAAAGTTTATAGCATAGTGTAGGCTTAAGTGTTTGTCCCTAATCTGCTTCATTAAAATCTGTTTTTAAAGAGTTTGATTTTGTTGTTTGACTGGCTTGACTGTGACCTAGAACCTCGAACAATGATATTTTTCCCTCCACAAATAGACACCTTTATAAAGTGGAAAACCGTTCTTTTTTTTAATTTGGTTGAAAATCGCCGGACGTCTATTAAGAAAATTAAAATGTCAAGCGTTCCAATTTTCCGCTGTACATCTCCATAGGAAAGTTCAATCTGTTATGTGTGGAGAAAAAAAGTTATTTCAGTCTGTTGTTGTTGCTAAGGGCTGAACAACCCCAACCCACATTTTGTTAACAACACATGGAGATTAATGTTATATTAATCTAATTTTCGTGCAAGTAATAGTGTTTTAATTTGATTTCCAGTATTAGAGAAATTGGTAGTCCTGCGTCGCGAAGTTTGATATAAAGCAATGTACGTCCCTATTTGCAAAATAAATGAACTTTGTACAGTTTGCAAAAATTACATTCTCCTTGCATGACTGATGTATTTACGGAATCCTTGTCTGTGCTCTATACTAGATGCATGATCTTTATTAAAGCCAAAAAGTAATCTGCACTAACAAGTTGTCTATTCAAAGCAGGCATTTAGTTTTTACAAGGCAATTCGAATTATGGTAAAACAAGATTTGATCGTTAAAGAACCGATGCTGTGACTAATTGAGCTAATAAACTATTTACTAGTTTAAGCCGTTATCGACCTACTGACTTTCGCAATCAGTATTTTCATGGTAAATATCACACTAATTTTTACAAAGTTAGTTGCCTAACAAAGTGTGCTTTACAAGCGTGCGTTACAATCTGAAAAAGTCGAGAGGTATTCATAAATACACAGTCTTTAACAGTAGCTTACTGTTTACTGTTTACTGTTTACTGTTTACTCAGGGTGCAATGATGACCAGTTTGTATATAATTTCGACGACGGAGTTAATTTTTGTCTGATTTTTTTTTGCGGGAACTCTTTTGGGGATCGTGAAAAAAAAAACGCAAAAATCCGTTAGAATCCGGTATTTAGAGCAATTTTGTAGTCAAAGATTAGAGCAGGTATTTAAAATTTTCATATCACGGCTTGAACACTTTCTGACTAAAAAGCAAGAACTAACTGCTTTTGTATTTTTCAATATTATTATTAATCTTGTTTAGTTAAGCAAAATTTGCATGGACACCAGACAGGACATTTCAGTTTGAAAAAGGTTAATCCACGTTACAGAAAACGCGGTAATCTTGGACCGTAGTGGTATAATAAAATCTAACAATCAAATGTCTGGTTAGTTAATTAACTGTGCGGCTACAAAAACCGTGACCAATTTGATTTGATTTTGACATGTCAATTGTGTTACGGGCTTTTGTTCTGTTGGGGTACTCGCTTGCTTGGGCCCACGTACACAAAGAGTTGAACCAAAGTTGTGCTCACAGTGTTGATCTGCTTTCTACGGCTACAGCTTACAGAGTGAATTCGTAATTCGAGAACCGATGCCAAGTTCACAAACGCCTCGTGTCCTTAGCTGGGCTGTGGTTGGTTGATTTACACATTGAAACTAGCGCGGCGGTTTGAGAGCGGCGGTCGGCCTTTGATACGCAAAGGACGCGACCCGCTATGTGCCGTTAAACGCAAAATGAACTAGTTCTGAACGCGCTACTAAGTTAACTTTCCCAAAAACACTTTTCTCAAATAGGACTTTACTAGCTGGACAGTCTGCGCTGTAACCTTAAACGGAACTTACACAACTGAATGAAACAAAAGGCAGATTATGTTGCTACGTAAATATTTCGAGGTAACGAAGGTTAATTAAGCGTCCAGTGTTCAACAGTAGAATAGAATCACACGGCTCCGACGTTTTTGCCAACAATTCGGCCAGGATAATAAGGATTACAGATCACTTACTTATAACTGACTTATGAAAAGTGAACTTAAATGCTAACCTGGTTAAACTGAAAACGTTCGGCTAATGGGTTTCTTTCTGCGGATTAACTAGAACAAAGATAATTAAGCTAGCCAGCTAACTGAAGTAACCCACGCATCGAAAACAAAGAAAGTTTTAGAAATTTCTCGGCGTGGGAAATTTCTTGAGCTGAGCAAAACATGTGTATATATATTTTTTTGAACACGTGCGAGTGTGTAATTGTACACTCCCGCGCGTCTCTCGCTTAGTAACAACCAGGTCACGTTTACTAGTCGGAAAAAGGGTCACTTTTCCAATTTCAAGTACCTTAAAATATCACTTTTAATAAATCACTCAAAATGCGTACAATATAAAGTGCTGAAAAATTATGTTAAATATATAGAACATAGCATGCGCAGAAATCTAATTATTGAATAATCTGCCACGAAACCATTCTGGCTTTTTCCGAGCAAAACATATGTTATCTCCTCGTAGTTTTTTCATTTGTAGTTTACTATGATTTTATTTTGTAAACCCAGTGGAGATTTGGGCTTTCGACATATTTTTTGCTCCAAAAAATGCAAGAATGGTCAGACGAGTCAGACGGAGAGCGTTTTTAAGTACTAACCAACAAGTAGATCCTGTCTCGTTACTGATATATTTTTCATTACGGATAAATTATGATCTTTCAGATAACTTTCACTTTTTCCAATATTCAAGACAAGCCTTTCAGATCGATCGTGTTTAAAAGTACACACGAGTGACCACGAGTGACCACGAATGACCACGAGTAAGAATTCATCATAATATTTTGCTGTCATCACAATGACGTCGTCATTACGTCTTTTTATCAAATAAACGCTATTTAACAGTAAATAAACCACTCCCGGAGGCTAAAATATGTAAATATTATGTAAATAATTTACCATTTTATTTTTTTCCAAAACGGCGGGTATTGGACAAGGTGGGGGGTAATCTTGCCACCACCACCCGTATCCTTTATCCCCGTCCCCGTCAATTTTTGTTGACTTTGCCTCTTTGCGCTTTTTTGGGTTGCAAAATAGTAAATAACGTTGTCTTATGATTTTAGGGGGGCTAGTGGTGTATTACCCTTCCCCCACCCTCATCCTGTCCGATACCCGCCGTTTTGGAAAAGAATAAAATGCAGGAGCCCATGATGGGCTCCTGTAAAATGGTAAAGTATTTTTTTATTTACATATTTTAGCCTCCAGGAGTGGTTTATTTACGGTTAAATAGCGTTTCTTTAATAAAATAACGTAATGATGACGTCTTTATGATGTTAGCAAAATATTTTGATGAATTCTTACTTGCGTGGTCGTTTGTGGTCAGGATTGAAAGATTTCAGAGATACGAGTTTTCTGTAAACAACTTTGTTTGCCTGTCAAGTTACTTTTGCTGAAAGCAGAGAAGAAATCTTTATAATCTGTTTCATTAGATACAGCTTTTGTAGAAATTGAAATACTTCGAATTGAGGATATGAGACAATGGAAAGTTAAAAGCTATTGAAATAAATGGTTTTACATTTTAGATTTTTCTTAACCTTTTTGTAATTTTCTTATATACGATGTATTTTAGTTAATATTGTAATGCAATATAAGTATGTAAATTATTATTATTATTATTATTATTATTATTATTATTATTATTATATTGATTGTTTCCGAAGTATCCTTCCTATTGAGGTTACCACTAAAAAGCAGCTTTCCGTCATATTTTTCTAGCTCTCGTTCAAGAAAAAGTTTCCATTTTCCACTGTTTTTCTTATCAAAAAAATGTCGATCATTTTCAGTCCTCCTTTCTCGTAATCGTCATTATTATATTGCGCTTAATTTTGTCTCCTTTATTATTCCTTAGAACGGTATAAAACAAATAATTTATCTCCTTGAGTGTTTTATCATCTGTTGGCAAAGGTTCTAGTATATAGGTTAGTTGTGACGCAGCTAGACTTTTGAGGACAATAATTTTTCCTACAAGGGTCAATCGTCGGTATTTCCAGCAATTTAAAATGCATCTTATCTTTTCCAATTTTTCTGTATAGTTTACTTTCATGGTGATGTAAGGGTCGGTTGATCGAGAACCAAACACCAAGGGATTTTACTTTGGTTTCAGGCCATTTCAGGTCCTTTTCTGGGAAGAGCTTTTCCTTTTTACCTGTGTTTAATCCAATCCATAAGGCTTCAGTTTTTTCATAGTTGAGTCTGAGGCCAGAGACACTGCCAAAGCGCTCAAGCAGGTTGAAAGTCGCACTCAAGGAGTCTTTTGTGCCATCGAGGATAAAAGTAGTGTCGTCTGCATATTGGCTTAATTTAATATCTTCGTTGTTTACAAAAATACCTTTTATTGTATTGCTTTTTCTGACTGCTTTAGCTAACACCTCTGCCGATAATATGAAAAGATAAGGTGAAAGAGGGCAGCCTTGCCTGACACCCCTTTGTGGCTTAAAAAAAATACTGGACCAACCGTTATTTTATACTAACGCAGCTATCGATCTCTCTATAAAATAGCTTGATCCATTCAGTGAAGGAAGGGCCGAAACCAAAGTATTCGAGAGTTCTGTTAATAAAAGTCCACTCCAACGAATCAAAAGATTTTTCAAAGTCCAAAACAGAAAAAGTTAGGCCTAAGATGTTTTTTCAGCAGCGTATTTGATGACGCTTTCTTTAAACGGTTTGCTGTATAGCTTTCGTTGCTATCTTATAGTAGTAGTTTAAAAGAGTTAATGGTCTCCAGTTATTTATCAGATGTGGGTCAGAATCTTTCTTAGGGATTAATTTAATGATTCCACGCTTTTCAGTGATCGAAAGGTTACCTGCTTCGTATGCGTAATTGAGTGCCTTTAACACAGTAGCCTCGCAGCTCTAAACAAGATCGCTTCGCATTGGTTACAGGAAACAATAAAATGTCATTGTGCACCATTGTTTAGTATTGTTTTAGGGTTTGGGTGGCAGCCAATTGGCTTACAATCTTGTAAGAGTTGCGAGCTCTTTAACAGTGGACTGGCTAACTCGTTCCAAAACATTTTATAGAAATCAGCGGGAAGTCCGTCGCTACCAACCAGGAGATTTTTCTGGTTCCATGTCTTTTAAAGCCTCAAAACATTCTTGTTTAGTTAAGAGCCCTTCACAAAAACTGGCTTTAATTGGATCTGACTTCTTTGTGTTAACGCCTTCAATAATCATCTTTCAAAATGAGAAATATTAAGTTTCCAAAAACCGGGCCTCTTTGGTTGGTATGAGAAGATATATTTAGAGATATCATCGAATGGTCTGTTTGAAAGCCAGGAAATATATCAGCCAAGATAACATTGCTCAGTATGTTTCGGGACACTAAGAAGAAATCAAGTCTGCAGTGTATTTCAGGATGCCTTTGCCGCCAAGTAAATCTTCTACAATCCGGGTTTAAGGTTCGCCACGCATCATTGAGATCCATATTTGTAACAGAACCTGACTCTTTTACGACTTTTTGAGCGTTGAGATGTGTTTTGGCAAGGCCCCATCTTTTATCTTTTTCGATGTCCATAACAAGATTAAAGTCGCCGCCGATGATTATTTCTTCACATTGCAAATCTAAAAGATGAGAAAAAAAAATTCAAAGAAAGTTGGGTTGTAGAGATGGCTTGTAGCATGAGGATCGTTCGGATAGGCCTGTTCATTGTATCTTCAGACAAGCTCGAAGGACGATTTTGATGGAATCTCCTGTCGATCTATATGCTGCAGTTCCATATGCTTGTGTACAGCATGTATGAATAATTCTTTAATTTAAAACTACGGGGAAAATGCCATACTTTACCTCATCATCCACGCTACCGAAGGGACGCGGCTATGATGGACATAGACAAAGGCGCTTCCAGGGTAACCACGCCGCCCTTCAGTATCTCGCATTTTTTATCTCGCATTTTCTATCTCGCATTTTCTATTTCGTTTTTCTATCTCGCATTTTTATCTCGCTTTTTCTATCGCGCATTTTTTATCTCACATTTTCTATCTCAAATTTTTATCTCGCATTTCCTATCTCGCATTTTCTATCTCGCATTTTTTATCTCGCATTTTCTATCTCGCATTTTTTATCTCGCATTTTGTATCTCGCATTTTCTATCTCGCATTTTGTATCTCGCATTAACCGAAAAAAGAAATTTCCCTAACCGATAAAAAAATTTCCCTAAAAAGAAATTTCCCTAACCGATAAAAAAAAATTCCCTTACCGATTCAAGAAAAATTCATTGCCAGACTCGTGAATTCCACGTTAAATTTCACTTCACGAAAAACTGATATTTCGCGTGAAATTCAAGTCAACGTGGAATAGCCCAATTTCGACCAATTTCGATATATTAAAATTCAAAGACATCACTACGAGGCTTAGGGGAATAAACCATACAAATTCCTACTATAATTCCCCTCAGCCTCGTAGTGAGTTTTGTTTCAAGTTGAATTTTAATATATCGAAATTGGGCTATTCACTCGTCAGACAATGAATGTTTCTGTAATACTTGCCCAATATTTCGGTAAGACAAAACTAACCTTCATCAGGGGCTAAAGTTAAGTGAAGATGGAAACAAACGGTTACAATATTTAAAATGTCTAGATACGTAAAGCAGGGCCTTCAACGGCAAGAAATTTTAGATTTTTTGAACAACTCTGCCTAAGGGATCGTCGCTTAGGTTTTGCACGCGTTGTGCCAGTTTTGCTTAACGCTTCTTGGAAAGCTGTAAAAGTATATCAAGATTTTCTCGGCAAATCGCAGAACTGAAGAAGAAAAAATAAATAAGTTATTTATCGGCCTTGGTCGGTAAATAACATATATCTATAATCAGTATAGTGTTTAGGAGGATCAAGTTTAGCATTTTATAAGGATTTTATACTATTATATTTTTTGGATAACTTGTATCACAGTTATTATAGTGTCCCCAATTAGTCCATATGGGCCAATTAAATCGACACTTAAATAAATACTTACTTACTTACTTACTTACTTACTTACTTACTTACTTTTATTATATAAACACCAATGAAATACCAGGTGAGCTTTCGCGCGTAAACATCATATCTTCACACGTGAGAATAACATGTTATCTTCATACGTGAAAAGATCACCGTTGCTACGTTGTTCTACTTTAGGACTACAAAAAAATATAAAAGTGAAATGGCTTGATTTCGTTGGTGTTTATGTAATAAACAGAACATTACATGGCCGCTTGAAGATGCGAAATTTCTCTTCTCGTGTTGAAAAATATTTCACTCGTTCGCGATTTTTCAACACTCGAAGAGAAATTTCGTATCTTCGCGCGGCCATGTAATATCCTCTATATTTACTCGGCCACTCAGTGGTCCACCTCATTTACATCTGTCAGAACTCTTAGTAGAACGAGAACGAGACATAGCACAATAGGCACTATAGTCAATCAATTAGATGCAAATAAGTGGCTCAAGTTTCTTGTCGCAAGTTATTTTTATGAAATGTGTTTCTTTTGTAAGGGGTTGCGCTGGTGTGTTTGACTGATTGACAACTGTAAAACCGCTTTCTGTATCTGGAAAATAGTCCTTGATGAAATATTTGACGAAAGCAAAAAGGCTGTGTTTTAATTGGTTAGTATATATACAGTAACAAGCAATAGATTGACAAGCGGCGTGTTCGAGGATCTCTATTTCAGGCGCTTGGTGAACGTTTTCAAAAAATATTGCCCCTCAGTGTGCCAAGACAGCCACCAGTCTTGAGCAGAGAAGAGTAACAGCGCCAAAGAAGTCTGACAAAATGAAATATATCTATAATCAGTATAGTGTTTAGGAGGATTTTAGCATTTTATAAGGATTTTATACTATTATATTTTTAGAATAACTTGTATCACAATTATTATAGTGTCCCCAATTAGTCCATATGGGCCAATTAAATTGACACTTAAATAAAGTTCTTACTTACTTACTTACTTACTTACTTACCTACTTACTTACTTACTTACTTACTTACTTACTTACTTACTTACTTACTTACTTACTTACTTACTTACTTACCTACTTACTTACTTACTTACTTACCTACTTACTTACTTACTTACTTACCTACTTACTTACTTACTTACTTACTTGCTTGCTTGCTTGCTTGCTTGCTTGCTTGCTTGCTTGCTTGCTTGCTTGCTTGCTTGCTTGCTTGCTTGCTTGCTTGCTTGCTTGCTTGCTTGCTTGCTTGCTTGCTTGCTTGCTTGCTTGCTTGCTTACTTACTTACTTGCTTGCTTGCTTGCTTGCTTGCTTGCTTACTTACTTACTTACTTACTTACTTACTTGCTTGCTTGCTTGCTTGCTTGCTTGCTTACTTACGTACTTACTTACTTACTTACTTACTTACTTACTTACTTACTTACTTACTTACTTACTTACTTACTTACTTACTTACTTACTCCGGCGGCCACTCAGTGGTCCACCTCATATGCATGCGTCAGAATTCTTAGTAGAACGAGAACGAGGCATAGCACAATAGGCACTATAGTCATTCAATTAGATGCAAATAAGTGGCCCAAATTTCTTGTCGGAAGTTATTTTTATGAAATGTGTTTCTTTTGTAAGGGGTTGCGCTGGTGTGTTTGACTGATTGACAACTGTAAAACCGCTTTCTATATCTGGAAAATAGTCCTTGATGAAATATTTGACGAAAGCAAAAAGGCTGTGTTTTAATTGGTTAGTATATATACAGTAACAAGCAATAGATTGACAAGCGGCGTGTTCGAGGATCTCTATTTCAGGCGCTTGGTAAACGTTTTCAAAAAATCTCGCCCTTCAGTGTGCCAAGACAGCCACCAGTCTAGAGCAGAGAAGAGTTACAGCGCCAAAGAAGTCTGACAAAATGAAGATTCTGTTCGTTCTCACTTTTCTCCTTTACATCTCCTTCGGTAAGTCCTTCCAGCATTGAAATTGTAGTAACTTACGGCGCGAGTTGCATTTGTTGGTTTTGTAAAGAATCGAAGGACTGTTAGAAGGTTAATTTCGTACAGCGGGGACTGTTAATTAAGCAGTGCCGGCGTACCGATGGTTGGGAAGAGTTATCATTGCTATTTCCAGATTGTGTTTTACAGCCCACATTGAAGACATGTATTTCTTTAACTTGGCGGCTTGCTCGCTCATGCTCGAATTGTTTGCTCTAAGTTGAAGAAAGGGTGGGGCACATCATTTCACTCAGTGTTTCTCGCATCGGAAATACGTCGTCGTTAATGTCAGTTTTTATTCTACATTTAAGATAATATCCGGATCTATTAGAAACTATAATTTCTAGTGAAGAGCACAGGCGAAATCGCGGCTGTGTTAAAGTGTCTATGAAATGTAATTTATTTTTTAATATATCGAAAGTTTCACCTTATTAGACCTTGGAATCGGAAAGGTTTAAAATGTTAGAGACGATGCGAAACACTTTTTTATGGTCTTAAAGTTAGGTTGTTGGCGCTACAAATTTGCTCCAATCTGTGCGCGGTCAGAACCAGTGTCATATTACACTGTGACGTAAATACGTGTACAAACAGCTGCGGGAATCATGGCGAACAAGAAAGCTGGCAAGAGATGTAGCTGGAGGTGGAAAATATTATGTGGCCCCAAACATGTGAGATATTAGAATTCTTGAATTACAGAGGGTGTAACAAAGCTTTATTTTGCTCCAGAGGAAAATGGGACGGCGAAATACACGAAATTTGATCGCCGACATCAGTAAGGGTGCATCGAGGGATGCTGTTTTCAATAAAAGCGCTTATTGTTTGTAAGGTTAGTATTATTAAAAAAAAAAAAACAGTCCGAGGCCGTTAAATCTGTTTAGGAGTTCCTTCAAGTCTCAGCTCGACTGGAGAGCCGTCGAAGTCAGTGAGGGCTACAAAAATCAAAAATATACTGACTTGATCGGCTCTGACTGGCGAGCAATATAAACGTTTTATTTATACGAAATTCAGGGTGAAGCGACGCAAGTGTTCACCAGCAGGCTTTTATTCTTTCGTTCTACGAAACATGTATCAAAACTATGTCTACAAACGCGTCAGACTATTTGTAACATGTATGTATGTAAATCATGTATGTAATATGTATGTATCATGTATGTAACAGAATGCATCGCTGAATCATTGCGTGTTCGATGAGATCAATTTTTATCAATGAAATATAAATCAGACAGATAAATGTATTAAACACTACAACACAATGCTTTGAACTCGCTTACAAGACGCCAAGCGGTTAAAATTTCCAGAAATTTTCAACTCGCTGGCAAGACACTGAACTAAGAAGAAGAAGCTTAAGTATTACGTATATACTTGAGTTCAAACATTTTGAATTCGCTATCAAGGCGCCTTGCCGCTAATAATACACATTCACATTCAACTGAATTAGCGAGCCGACTAGCTGGACTAGTACTGAAAAATACTACCTCGGATAATGCATAACATACCAGTATTATTTAGAAACTTTCAACTAGCAAACCGCCAAGCAGCTAAGATGTATATCCTTCACATTGAATAAAGAACTTTATGAAGTAGACGAGCGAACTGCCATGCAAGCCGATAAGGCGTATAACCTCTAAGCGCGATTAATGAACTTCAGAATCGGCACAGAAGACCGGCCGAGTCGCTGATATCATGATTGTTTGTACTACAAATATATCATTCGCGTTCGATAAACGCTGGTCACCGGGCCACTAAAAAAAAATAATAATAAAGCCTCAGCGTTCAATAAGCTTTCAACTCAACCGGCGAACCTCTGAGATGCTATGCTACTTAAAATGTATACCTTTCAAGTTCAGTAATCTAAATTAACGTCCGTCTTCTTCATGTTCACTTCCTTCGCTCAAGCAGCTCAGTTCGCCTCCCTACGGCAAAACTACAGTGAACACGATCATTTCATTTGATCCGAGAGTGATCGGCGAAACTGATACCCTTTACCTTCAGGGGACTGTAAAGAAACAGACTAAGCGCTGTTTACATTTGTACAATTCAAAGGGAATTATAGACTCATTTTAATCAACGTTTCTACGTAATTTACGTCACGACTCGCCCCAGGCTCTCCAAAAATTGGAGCCACTTTTCAACTGAAGTGACGCATCTTTGAGCGGCTAAAAGAACGATTTTCCTTCCTTTCCTCGGGAAATAACTATTATTTTCGTTCTTTGGACTACCGAAAAACAAAGAAAAAATACATTTCATAGGCACTTTAACAAATACATTGTTACCGAACACATTGATAGTGTAAGGTGTAAACATTCTTTTAGCATGACGTGATGCATGATCAATTGACTCGTGTCGCATGCGGTCGGTAAAAATGGAAAGTTGCAAAGTTAAAATTAATGCAATCGAGCGCTTTTTTACAAAGGTTTTGATTCCATTTGGTTTTAGTGTTCTTATTTTTCCGGTTTTTTATTTCTTCTAAAAGAGATTCTGTGAATTTTCATTAAAAAAGTATTGCTTGAATTTGTCATTCTATTTGTGCTAGTTTGTTGTCAATAATTTACACGCCACTTCGCGGTCGGATCAGTTACCAGATAATTCGTACTTTCACTCCATTGCCCGGTTGTGTGCTTTAAAATAAATTTCTCAGTCTTAATTATCTTCTTTTATTTAAATTCTGTAACCTTTTATTCAAGAAAATATGACATTAAATTACAATAATTCAGTTTAAGCTTTCGGTCAAAAGGACTATGCGGAAAACAGTTGTAGTCTAGGGTCAGATTTAACCCCGTTGGTGACAAGCTAAGGATCAGATCAGAAATTACTAGTCAACGAGTTAACTTATTGATATGTAATATGTAAATCATTAATATGTATTACTGACTAAGTGTCGAGGTGACCAGTCATCTCATTAGGCAAAATTTGCATGGGCACCAGACAGGACATTTCAGTTTGAAAAAGGTTAATCCACGTTACAGAAAACGCGGTAATCTTAGATCGTAGTGGCATAATAAAATCTAACAATCAAATGTCTGGTTAGTTAATTAACTGTGCGGCTGCAAAAATTGCGACCACTTTGATTTGATTTTGACATGTCAATTGTGTTACGGGCTTTTGTTTTGTTGGGGTACTCGCTTGCTTGGGCCCACGTACACAAAGATTGAACCAAAGTTGTGATCACAGTGTTGATCTGCCTACTACAGCTACAGCTTACAGAGTGAATTCGTAATTCGAAAACCGATGCTAAGTTCATAACGTCTCGTGCCCTTAGCTGGGCTGTGGTTGGTTGATTTACACATTCTTTAGAAATTAGCGCGGCGCTTTAAGGGCAGCGGTCGACCTTTGATACGCAAAAGACGCGACCCGCTATGTGTCGTTGAACGCAAAATGAACTAGTTCTGAACGCGCTTTTAAAGTTAACTTTCTCAAAAATCGGATTTTCCCAAATAGAACTTCATGCCAACCACAGCACTAGCTGGAAAGACTGCGCTGTAACCTTAAGCGGAACTGACATATGTTTATGACTTCAAAATAATGAAACAAAAGGCTGATTGTGTTGCTAGGTAAATATTTCGAGGTAACTAAGTAAATTAATTAAGCGTCCAGTGGCAACAGTAGAATAGAACCAAATGGCTCCTAAGTTTTTGCCAACAATTCGGCCAGGATAATAAGGATTACAAACCGCTCCCGTCCACACGAAGCCAGCCATCGTTTACGATTCGTTTTCACCTGTCGACACGTAAACGCTAAAACGATACGTAAACGCTTCATATCTGCATTGAGTATGCGTAGAAAAGTACCAACGCATTTGTCAGACCGTCCACCATATTGGATATCTGCTCTGTTTTCTTTATTTGTGGACTGGGTCCGAATCTGTGACATCAGCGTTTACGCCATCCGTTTACGCTGTCCACACGTAAACGGGTAAACGGCGTTTTCGAAAATATCCACTTTGGAGAGCGTTCTCGAAAATATCCGTTTAGGGTGACCGTTTTCATCGTTTACGTGTGGACGGGAGGCCTAAACGCATAAAAAAATATGCGTTTGCGAACGTAAACTGAAAACGTTCGGCTAATGGGTTTTTTCCTGCGGATTAACTAGAACACTAGCCAGCTAAAAGTAACCTACTCATCGAAAACAAAGAAAGTTTTAGAAATTTCTCGTGGGAAATTTCCAACCTCTTTCCCAGGGTGGACGAACAAAAGGAGCTAATGAGAGAACTATTGTTTATGTCCACCAGCATGGCGGCGATGACGTAACATGAAAACCACCTATATAGCAAACTGATTTATTTTTATTTCGCCATGACTCCTTCCTAATACTTCAAGTAAAACTAACAGTTATTAAACCGACATCTACACAAGTTACAGCGTCTGGAAAGAATTTTCTTTACTTCAAGAGACGCCAAAAAGAAAATGATTTAATTTCCCGCAAAGATTATTAGCAACACCTCGATCATATTGCTGGTTTGCACGTGACGTCACGGCGGCCATGTTGGTGGTCAAGAACAAAAGCGTTCCTCTCCGCTGGGAACTAAACTCTATTTTTATGCAAATTCTGCGACAAAAATTGTATTGTATTGACCACCAACATGGCCGCCTTGTCACGTGGTTGCCAACCAAGAATAGGCCATTTCCGAGTTGCCTTTAGCCTCTCTGTCAAAGCGAGGCTAGGTGCGAAACCTTTCATATGAAAATGAGTTTTCATTCACATGCAAATAAAACTTATTTGCATGTGAATGAAAACTCATTTTCATATGAAAGGTTTCGCACCTAGCCTCGCTTTGACAGAGAGGCTAAAGGCAACTCGGAAATGGCCTATTGAACTTGTGAACTGCGGTCCTTTGTTAGCCATGGGTAGATTCAATCTACCCTTAGCCTAATTTGCATCATTTTTTCGCGGTCCAGTTTGCACGCGCTCTTCAATTTCAGCTGCTTACGTGAGTCAGCACGTGCAGAGTTTTGAGAAAACAAACGTGGCTCCTATTCAGCGATCATTTTTATTTTGCTCAGCGTGGACCGCGAAAGTGTCTTTTTTTGTCTTAAAATCAAACAATTTGTTGTTCGTAAAAATGTTTGTTGAATCAATAGATAACTTATAGAACCATTTAAGAAATACACTGCCTTTTTGGTCGTTTTTGTCTTTGGATCGAGAACCCAGTCAAATGCAACGCATGCGCAGTTGACCAAAAAATTGTGACTGGATGTTTTAGCGACTTTCCTCGGAAACGTGCTGATTTCTACGGAACCACTCGTTAGAATTTCACGAAATTTGGCACAATAATAGTACCGAACATGTCGAACTCACCTGCCATCAAAAATTTGAAATCTAACAAAGGAGATTTTTACAAAACGCAAACATATTAAACCATAAATTACGGAAGATCCCTCTGTTAAAATTACATGAGACCAGTGTAAACATGCGAATATTTTTACGAGTTTACTGTAGACAAATGATGGACAAAATCTAACGACTAGATTTTCTGAAAATAATCGAAACCAAATATTGCAGGCTGATTTACAATCCACCGTGTTGCCGTGGCAACACCCTAAAAGCTCAACAAAAATATCAAAATATATAGCTTGTTGCTTAATCGTATGCCTCACCAATTTTGGGCGCTCAGACATTAGTGGTTTTAAAATGACAATGAATGACGCATAGGTACTGTGAAACTGTGTTCAGTTACCTTAAGGACGTTCGCGCGAAAATCTTCTACAAGACAGATTTTTTTCAAACTTATGCTACGGTCTGATAATGAGTTACTGATGTCAGAAATGCAAAAAAAATTGGGGGTCACCGAATTGATTTAAGAGATATAGTGTGTAGAAATAGACCATGTTTTTGAAAAGTTAGTCCTCGTAACATGACATGGTGTCCATGGCTTTTAGTTAAAAAATATCAAAGATAAATCGCTGGAAGAAACTATTATATTCAAATGTTATCTAAGTGGGCCTGATTCGTAAATAATTCGAACTGTTTTCAACCTTTAAATGAGTTAACCCTTTAAAGAGGGCATTCGGAAACAACATACAGCTGAGATATGAGTGCAATTCGACGTCGCGTGGATAAAAAAATGAAAAAAATCAAACTTCTACAAGACAGATTTTTTTCCTTTTTTCATAAACTGTAGATAATCGGTAAAGAAAGTGATATGTGAAGAAAAAACAGGGGTCACCGAGCATCCAAGCGAGTAAAATCTAAGTGAAGTTAACGCAACGGCTACCAGCCCTTTATCTGTTTAGATTTCTTGCTTTGCACGCGCGCTTGTGCATGACTTAGCATGGCGTTGCAATACGAATTGCGTGCGCAGTACAGATGCGCACAAACAATTAGCGCGAACGTCCTTAAGTGTGAAATTTGTCACCACTTAAGCCCCGGCTACACGTTCTAACATTGTCATATAACATTTGTTGATCTAACAATGTTAGAACGTGTAGCCGGCATGTTAGATGATGTTTGTCTAACATTTTTTGTTAGAAGAACGTTTTGATTTCGATCAAACATTCGCCTAACAAAAATTGTTAGTCAAACATCATCTAACATGCCGGCTACACGTTCTAACATTGTTAGACCAACAAATGTTATATGACAATGTTAAAACGTGTAGCCGGAGCTTTAGTCTAGGGGTGTGAGTCAAAACAACAACACTTATTATATTTCAACTTCAGACAGGCGCGTAGCCAGCCTTTAAGCCATTAAGCCCGGGCTTAACAGAAATTTCCAGACGCCGTTTATGTCCATTGTAAGGCTCTCTCCTTGAACCTGGCAATTGGACATGCCTGTAAGGAGACCCTGGTGAAAAACATGCTCGGAACCCTACAGCAGATAGCTTTTGCGTTCGATTACTCTGCGTTTTAGGAGTGTTTGTCTCAAGATATGGCAGTAATGGATTAGATGCAAAGGCGCGACAAGTTATGAACCCTCTGCGAGATGCGATGGGGAAGCAGAGCTGACTCGTTGTATACGTTCCGGACAGCTTTTTCAGTAGTAGAACAGGCACTATAGAGCGTTGTAGAGGATAGTGATTATGCCAAAGCGAGAGGGTACTTGTGCTCCATCCGGCAGTTCGACTTTATCATTGCGCTTTGTGCCACAGAGCATGTTCTTTCAAATACAGTTGCAATGTCGACCACGCTTCAAGTTCAATCTATCGACCTCATCGAGGCAACCAAGGAGTCAAGGGTAGTCGATTGGCTTATTAAAGGATGAAAGAAACGACAAAATGGTTTGGAACGAACTGTTTGAGCGTGCAAAGGGGTTGACAGCAGGTTGTGATATCGAGCCCAGCATGCCAAGAGTGTCTGTAGTCCAGCGTAACCGACCCAATGTTCCCGCAGCCACGCCACAGCAGTATTGGTACAGATCCCTCTACTTGCCCTTTGTCGATCATCTCATCCACGAACTCAATGACAGGCTGCTTGTGCACTATGACCGGTTCCTGGGTCAATACCTCATACCTATACCCAGCTCGGATCACTGAACAGAGATACCACATACAAGATTTACAACGCCTACTCCAACGACTTAAGTGATAGAGAGGTCTTCGACAACGAGATGTTACGGTGTAAAAAGAGATGGGCTCTTGCCGAGGGAGACAAACCGAAGAGCCTAATGGATAAAAAAGCTGCAAAAGTGAAAACCTTTACCCGAATGTCGCCACTATGATTACCATTCTCCTAACCATGCCAGTGTCGACTGCGACACCAGAGAGATCATTCAGCACCATGAGAAGAGTGAAAACATACATGCGATCTACTATGCTTACAGAGCGGCTATCGTTCCTTGCTATTATGCACGCATACAGAAGGATGCCTATTGACCCGGAAAGAGTCATCAGAGATTTCTGTGCGAGCAAGCTAAGAAAGCTTGCATTTGAATTGAGTGACAGATAGTCAATAACAGTCGCGGTTATGACTATGATCTGTTCATCAACGAAGCTCGTTCATAACCCTTAATTATCTTTATCATTCATAAAGTCGGACAAGGAATCAGCTGTGCTTTTATCGATAAAGCAAAGGATTAGGTTTTTGACTGTCAGCGATAAAACTAGTATGACCACCTGTAGTTCAAATGTTGATATACTCAATTTTCGCTGTACATCATAATAAAAAATAATAGAACGTAAAGCATAAAAACTGAACATTGCGCGCGATCAATGATCAATTCCTTGCCAGATTTCGTCCTTGCGCCGATATAGTTCCTCTCTGCACACGTCGAGCTTTTGTAAAACGCTGTTTAGTGTACTAAGGCCAGGATATATATCAAGTTAACAAAACCTCGGACATATTGCATAAGCACGAGAAATACCTGTCATTTTTCACTGAATCGAGATCGATTTTTGGACGAAATATATCATGGAGAATGCTGAAAATAGCATTTCCGAGCCTCTAGATTTCAAAATTTCCTGGGGGACATGCCCCCAGACCCTCCCCCCTATAGAGGCTCGCGCCTTTGGCGTTCCTGTTTTATACCCCAAATAAAATATCTCGGGCTTAAACGGAAAAAAGGTCTGGCTACGCCCCTGTCAGAGAAAACACCGCAGTTTCGCGGTTCTAAAACAAATGTCGGCTGGAAATCTTTCACAGACGACGAAGAAAAAATATAAATCGTCTTCTAGAGAAATCCAAGTTGTTGTCGGCTGTGCAAATTTGTTGGGAACTTAACATGCTGGAAGAATCTGTTTGGAAAAGGAAATCGCGTTCTGCTCGCAACGGCGTAGTAGGCATAGTTTTGTTTCATTGCGATATCTTAAAAAAAAGTTATAACTATTTGAAAATGGCACACGATAGATCAAAGGTTGCGCCATCCATATTTTGTAAGCTCGTACATTTTTGCAAATGTTGCAATGTTGTCTTAGTGGATGGCGATGAATAGAGTTACTTCTTATCTTAGTATTCTGTTATTTTGAAGGTGATATCGGCATCGGGAATCAAAAGTTATTAACGCGTAAATTTGGTTATAACATACGAGAACCGCTTTAGTTTTCATCGTAACAGAAGTGTCATTACGATGCTTAATAAATACATCATTGCTGTTGCGATGGTTATTATGAAACTTGCGATGGGTAGCACATTCAGGGACGCGCTGGTTTGCGTAGTTTTGTTTCATTACAATGTTCGTAAAGAAAGTTATAACTTTTTGAAAATGGCAAATGATAGGTCAAAGGTTGTTGCGGCCATATTTTGTTAGGTTGTATATTTTTGGCATGTCGTGCGATGGGATTGGGACATATTGCGATGGCTAAAACACACATTGAATTATAACACCGGCGAAGAATAGCTTTTGTAATTGATTTTTCCCGAAGTTATAACGGTACAAACTTCCCACCCTTGCACAAAAGAAGATAACGTGACAGCAAAATTTATTGTCGTGCAGAATTCGACATGTTTTGGTTGTCCGTTCATTCTAGCGCTTAATTAGTTGTTACTAGACGAGGTAATAGTCGGACACTTTCTTTGAAACATTTGTTACAATATTTGCATGGACAAAAGTGTTGTTTATATACCAAACGGGGAATCGGTAACCGGTAACTGAAATTATGAAAACGGTAACCGGTAACCGGTAACCAGATTCCAATTAGTTAATAGAGGAATAAGGTACTTTCCATGCCTTTACATTAACGCAAGGAAATCCATGTACAACTTTGTCTAAAATACGTGCGTTCTTCGGTTCCACCGAGAGTCGTTCACTCGAATTTTACCCAAAGCACGCTCGGAAGACGGTAATGTCCTCCTTTGGACAGCATGAAATCCCCTTATCAATTTGAGAGATAATCCGCCGAGATCATAGGGTCAATATCATCGAAGAGAACAAATAACTGTGATCAAAACGTGCAATTCTATCTGAAGTCTTACTGGGAAAGCTTTATACTTTAGGCTTTTAAATATATTTTTGTGACGAGTAGGAGTCGTGTTTAGCCTGTCTATTTTTGTACTACTACACACGATATCATATTTTGCACCTCGCAAAAGTTCCAAATTTGCATCGCTAAAATCAAGCTCCGCATTACTCGTGTTCTGTTTTCTTTTGACGCCAAGTATCGTCGCTTTTACGTTTCCTTCAAGGGGTCCTTCATGATCTGATCTTTCATGAGTGCATTCAGGGGAGCAACTACGATTACAACCGGGTGAACCAAAGGAGCTGTCCATCCAGAGGTGATTTTGTCGTAAAATAGCGACGGAAGGAGATGGTCGGCGTATCCCGTCGGTAATTAAGACAGCAACTACATCCTTCCTAAAGTAAAGTGCCTCGAGGAATGTTGGAATGTTGGAATAACTGCTATTAGTGATAAGCCTACTGAGAGACATGGCGGTCAAGTTGGAATGAGCTTGTTTCCGCGTTGGAAATCGGGAGCCTCGTTTTGGAGTATTTAAAATTTTCCCTGTTAAAGGGATGGTTTCACGGTTCAGCGCATGTGCACAGATTAAAATGCTTTATTCACTTTTCTCACCAATTTTATCGATTAAAAAACCACTCACATTTACTTTAATAATCACAAACTATAATTAGTCCAAACAAAGCGAAGGATGACCAAAATTCACAGAAAATTTCAACGGATTACAGCGACAAAGTCAACACTGAACAAAACCTTTGATCCTAAGGGTTTATTATACGCTCTGGTGGTTTTCATGGCGCACATGGGTTATGTACAATGATCTATTCAATCAGCTGACTGACCGCTACATTTTCACGGGCAAATTTCCCGCCAGAGTTATCTACTCGCTTCTGATTGGTCTTAACAATGAAATTAAATGGGTTAGCTTGCACATGCGCCGAACCGTGAAACCCTCCCTTTAAAGATCTATACCCATTTTTCAACTAAAAGGCACACCCAAAGCACCCGCAAAAGTCACAAAAGTTTTACTAAAACAAGCTCCCGCCGGCAATTAAATCCGTCTGCCACGCACCAGGCTGTCGCTATTTTTCTTCTGATACGGACTTGGAGCTGAGGTGGACCATTAGAAATCATAGACGAGGGGGGGGAGGGGAGGAGGCTTACATGGGAGTTTCTCCGGGGGCAAAACGAAGGAAGAGTCGCTCAACAGGAGGCCCAGTAGACAGCTAGCAGCTCCGTCATTGTAGTCGAGCGGGCGAGCAAATACGCAATCGGCGATCAACTGAGTAAGCCGGAAAGTGACGCGAGCCGAAGGGCACTGGGGAAGAGGCGGGAAGAGAAAGATAAAACAATTTTCAGTTGAAACCAACTGGCTGAAGAGCAAAGGACTAAAAAAGCTCTGCACTTGTTCATTTGCTTTGCTATTTGCAAAGAAAAAGCTGCTAACAGTATGGTATTTCTGTTTTACACATGAAGGGAATTCTTAAGTTCTGCGTCACCATGCTGATGAAACAAAAAGCGGATTGTGTTGCTACTTAAATATTTCGAGGTAACGAAGTAAATCAGATAAATTAAGCCTCCAGCGTTCAACCTGGTTGTTACTTTAAGTTGTAAACTGAAAACGTTCGGCTAATGGCCGTTTTTTCTGAGGATTTACTAGAACGAAGGTAATTAAACTAGCCAGCTAAAAAGTAACCCACGCATCGAAAACAAAGAAAGTTGTAGAAACTTTTCGTGGGAAATTTCTTAAGCTGAGCAGAAATTTAATTATTGAATAACCTGCTACGAAACCATTCTGGCTTTTGTCGAGCAAAAAAAATGTTATATCCTCGTAGTTTTTTTCATCATTTGTAGTTTACAACAATTTTATCTTTGTAAGCCTAATGGAAAATTGGGCTTTCGACACATCTTTTGCTCCAAAACCATGCCAGAATGGTCAGACGGGTCAGATGGAGAACGTTTTTAACCCTCGGACGTACACGCAAACTTATACCCCAACCGTGGTACAAGGAGGGGGGGGGGGGGGGTATTGCACCCGCCCCTTGGGTTTTTGCGATGTTGCAATATTTCGAAAATATTTTATATCAATAGATAGCCCGCGATGTGATCTACAAGATAAGGTAAACATTATGGGTTGGGGCGCTGCTGGGTTCCGTGACGTCATCCAAAATGGCCACCAAGATGGCCGCTATCTTGGATTTTACTAAAAATTCAAATTTATCGGGAAAATGCGGAAATTGCAAATATTGTTAGCTAGGAGTTGCAAAATAACATACATAAACATTTTGATGCTTTTGGTAGCATTTTATATGTTTTTTCGCTGAAAAAAGGTGAAAAACACGCATTTTCTTCAAAAATGGGTCGACCACATGTTACTTATGACGTCATATCTCGTTACCATAGCAACCGATTGTCGCCAAACTTTACAAAATGTGTTTCAAGGATAAATGAACAGCTACTGAAAACGGCATGTGCTAACCTTAAATTGTCTTGAAAATATCGGAGAAAAATCTTAAGTACGTCCAAGGGTTAAGTACTCATCAACAACCTTAACATTGTCTCGTAACTGATATATTTTTCATTACGGATAAATTATGATCTTTCTGATACCTTTCACTTCCTCCAATATTCAATTTTACTTTCTCCAATATTCAAGACAGGCCTTTCAGATCTTGGATCTTCGTGTTATCTGATTGGTAGTTACATAACGGGCATGTCAAAATCAAATCAAAATGTTCACGGTTTTTAAAGCAGTACAGTAAGTCCGGGCGGGTGGGGGTACTCAACAATTTTTTTTACGGGGATGCTCCGCCCCAAGGTCCAAACCCTTACCCTTTCATATACCGTTTTTGACAGAAAAGGTACCCCTTTCATATACCTTTCCTTGAAAATGATGCCCCTTTCATATACCTTTCATTGAAAATGGTACCCCTTTCATATAGAGTTTACGTGCGTCTGTTTGATATATTTTGAAAGGCGCTTTTTATAATATTTAAATGGCAGTTTTCCCTACCTTTTTTTATACTTCAACTCGTGTTTTCCCTACCCGTTCCTATACTTCGTGAAATCCCTACCATTTCATATAGTTCAACCCGTGAAATCCCTACCCTTTCATATACCTCCGGCCTCAAAAAGGTGGCCCTTTCGGGCGGAGCATCCCTCCCCCCGGGGAGCAGTAAGTACAGCTCTGCTGCTGTCTATTTCTTCGACTTTGGTTGTGTTTTGAATTCCACCGGTTTTTGAATTCCCCCGGTTTTTGAAAGGCGCAGAACTTTGTCAACTTCGCGTCTCCAGTTTTCAGTTTTAAACATCTTACCGTTTTCTTGATTTGAACATTTAAGAATTCGTTTTGAACTTATCCACTTTGATGGAATGTCCGGAACTACCGAATTTTTTGTGTTCCACTATATCACTACTTGTCTCGTTCAAGCCTGGTTTCCATATAATCGCAACGATCGCAGCGATCGTTACAATCGACGATCGCTGCGATTTTTGCAATCCTTGGGATCGCTGAGGCCTCAGGTTTCCACCTAAAAGGACACCTAAAAACACGACTTTCGGGTCGTGTAGGGGTCCGACGGATATGCCATACTGATGAGTCCTAACAAGGACGAAACAACTGTCCATGGCCGCCACTGCCCGGGTGATATGGTTGTGCGCATGCGTAAGGTACTGGCCAGACCGCGGGGTTGGTGTTTGAGTGTGTCACTTGCTTTTTTCGTGTTTCAACTAGCACACCGAACGGCAAAAATGCTGATCCACCTCCCCATATGGATGCCGTGGGAGGACGGCCGTGCTGTCCCCAGCCAAAAGCTACAACATGTGTTGTGAGGAAGTGGCGCTTGAAGGGATGTTTGCATCCGCCTTGGCAGTAAAGGGCACCTAAAAACGACTTTCGGGTCGTCGGGGTCCGACGGCTATGCCATGCTGATGAGTCAGACGAAACAGATGTCTATGGCTGCCACTGCCCGGGTGATATGGCTGTTTGCATGCGTAGAAACTCGCCAGACCGCGGGTTTGGTGTTTGAGTGTGTCACTTGCTTCTTTCGTTTTCCATATGATCGCAGCGATCGCAAGGAAACGTCGAGTAGGCCTGGATCCGATAAACTTTAAGTGCATTATGGGATACAAAGCTTTGGTTTGCAATGCCTTCTGGGACATTTTGGATCGCAAGGATCGCAAGAGTGGTTTCCATATAAAAACCTCTCGATCGCAAGGATCGCAGAGATCGAAATTTTTCTATCTCTGCGATCGCAATCGCAAGGATCGCAAAGCTTTTGGTTTCCATATGATCGCAAGGGTCGCACAACACTTTTTCTGCGATCGCTGCAATGCTTGCGATCCTTGCGATTATATGGAAACCAGGCTTAAAAGGCTGAAAGCTCGTGAAAGCCCGTGCATGCCCGTGGAAACAAGGCACATGAATACCAATTATTCTTCACCCGTTCCATTCGAACAGGGAAAATTGCGAAAAATGTAAAGCGGAAATTTTTGTTGAATGGGAAGCGCTGAGCTACAATGCAACTATTACATCAAGCTAAAAATATACCATATGTCGCCAGGCGGTGTGCGTCACGAGATTTGACCAATAACAAGTCGTTGTTTAAACAATAGTCCTCGTGGCAAACAAGAAGGTATTTGAGCGCGTGGAGTTGAAAATATTGTTCCTTTCAAAGATTTTAGCGGTCAATGTTTTCAGGCAGAATTAAAGAGAAATATCCCTTCTTCCTCATGGCTACAATTAAATGTAACTTTCGAGCTCAATCACTACTTTAGTTAAACGGCTACTCGAGTTAGCTGCAACGTTAGTAAACTGAACTTTTACACTTTTTCTTAGACTTCTCATTCCTTTACACGTTTGGTTCTCATCCATAATTTGGGACATAGAGTTAATTTAACCTTTCAACTTTATGGCATATGAAGGTTAAGTTCAGTTTATAAACTTTTTGATGGTTTGCATTTCAAATAACGAAGCGAAGAGTTATCTTGACAATCAATTATCCGATTCAGGTCCTGTGACTCGGCAAGCTGGATTACCCATATACGGGAGGGGGGGGGGGGGGGGGGGGGGGAGGGGGAGAGAGTATTTAAAATTGTCCCTCTCTTAATCAATCATCTTTATTTAGTCACGGAATCCCATTCATAAAAAATGCTCTTCCAGAGAGCCGTGCATAAATCATGCAATAAAAAGTACAATATTAAACAAATATGGTCATTAAAATTATACTAAATTACAAATATGATATAAACGATTTCAGGCTTGTCTGTCCTTTAATAGTATTTGATAGACTATTCCAGAGAACCGCACCTCTATAGTGGAAGCTATTTTTTCCAGCCTCAGTATACGCTCTTGGTACAAATAAATTATGTGTTGAGTTTCTTAGATTGTAAGAATACATAGAGTTTGTACTACAGGTACCGACATTTCGATTTTTCAATTTATACATTATTATGGCTAATTGAAGGGTTCCCTGTGGATTTTCTTCCCCATTTTGGAGCTGTTTTAAGTACCTTAACAATAATAAATCCTTAATTTGACAAAACTGTGCTTTTAAAGGCCTAAAACATACAATTTTAGTGGAAGTTGCCAAAAACACACTCAGGACGTTGTTGCAGGGAGCCCTTCAATTGTCTTGTCCTTCGTGTCTCAAGATTATCCCACACAAGTTCATCCAGTATCTCAACTGATCGTCTATCGTCTATCGCAGTTAAAGATCAAAACCCATTTTTTCAACTGAAAGGCACACCCAAAGCACCCGCAAAAGTCACAAAAGTTTTACTAAAACGAGCTCCCGCCGGCAGTTAAATCCGTCTGCCACGCATGCAGGCTATCGCTACTTTTTTCTGATACGGACTTGGAGGTGGACCATTAGAAATCACAGCGGGGGGGGGGGTGGGGGGTGGGGGGCTTACATGGGAGTTCCCCCGGCGGCAAAACGAAGGAAGATACACTCAACAGGAGGCCCTGTAGACAGCTAGCAGCTCCTCTCATTATAGTCGAGCGGGCGAGCAAATACGCAATAGGCAATCGACCGAGTGAGCGAAAGTAATGCGAGCCGAGGGGCGCTGGGGAAGAGGAGGGAAGAGAAAGATAGAACCATTTTCAGTTAAAACCAACTGGCTGCAGAGCAAAGGACTTAAAAATCTCTGCACTGTTTCATAGTCAATCACCAGTTTAAACATTTCTGCGCTAGGCATTAATATAATAAGCTAATATACGGTCGCTTTTTTGCCTTGACAGACCGATTTGAAAGGTCCAAATTTACGACTTTGTGTGATTGTGTTTTATAGCCCATAAATGATCATTTAGCGCTTGTTCATTTGCTCTGCTATTTAAAAGGCAAAAAATTGGATGACATTTGCCTCTAATTTTTTAACTCGTCCCCAGACCCCCAATTTGACCCTTAAAATCACAGCGAAAACGCCATTTTTTGAAGGAAAAAACAAACTTTCACCCATTTATGAATTACTTTTCGGAGATCCACACTCGGATTCCAGTAATTTGGTTATTATTCTATCTGGAAACGTTAAAATATTTTAATAACTTTAAAAAAAGTCCCGTCATTTTGCCCTGGAAGTGACTAAGGTCACGTAAATGCTTGTATGGAGTACAACCGCGCGGTCATCGCTTTTAGCGGTATGTCTCATTTTAATAGGCGTAATGTCAACATTCACACTCGGTTTTTAAATAGTGGGAAATATGATTTAGTTGGAGCGAAAAACCGTCATTTTGTCATTTTTTTAGTGCAATATGCTTCGACTGAGCCCATTTTGGCTTCTATTGGTGACTTGCGCGGGCTAGCGCCCAGGCCGTTCGAGCTCAACTGCGCATGGCCAATAGTTCATTTTAGTAACGCGCACGCCCGGAGCAAATGTATCCTTTCAAGGGGCAATTTTTTGGTATGAAGAAAAAGCTGCTAACAGTATGGTATTTCTGTTTTACATATTTAAGAAATTATTATAGTTCTGCGTCACCGTGCTAACAATGTTCTGTTTCCTTTTTTGCAGGTTATGGCCTGAAATGCAACCAGTGTCTCAATTTAAAAAGTTGGGAAATGTGTATGAACGAGACAAAAGAGGTGACTTGTCAGGACGATCAGGACCGATGTATCAAATCCCATGTAGAAGGAGAGAGCTCAGGTGTGGCGATAGAAGTCTATTCCAAGGGTTGTGCCAAGGCATCAGAGTGCAGCCTGGAAATAGACCGCTGCAAACAATTTTTTATCCAAGATCCCTCGGTGATGTTGACCAGGTGTGAATTTAGCTGTTGCGAGGGTGACCTGTGCAATGGAGCCCAAGTACCAATGGTCAGCGCCATCGTGCTCTTGGCATGCGCTTTTGTAGCTTTTTTCCCTTTAGTTCAAAACGAAGGATTGTGTTGTGTGTATCAGTGAAGAAAAGAGGTTGACTTTTCTGTAAACGTGGGCCAACTATAACCAGTCCCATATTTTATTTTGTAATACATTGTTAAATTAGAGCGAGATTTGTGTTCTAAATCAGCTACATTAAAATCCTCTTTTCGGTCTTAACTTGAATAGCTTGCGTGACCCAGCATGCTTGAACCTTGCATAGGCCTTTCCCATATTGAGGGGATGATATAAGTTACAACATTTTCTCGAAACACTGTTGCCTGTACCGCAGTCGTTTTCTTTCCAAGAGTGTAAAAGGCGCGCGAAAGCTTCGGATGCATGATGGGTCTTTTTTGGCTCCATCTCGTTCCCCGATTAGTTTTCGTGAGCTTTTGTTACTCTCGACAAGGATACGACTCCTGTACAGGCTGGGTACGTACCCTGCGTTCAGGCTAAAACGAAGAGTGTTTATGCCCCATTTTTACTGTAAAAGGGACCGCGAGTCAAAGGGTGGTCAATCTTCCTCGGCTTTCTGGTAGCGCTTTGGATATCTGTGCACTGCTCTCATCGTCAGCTTGGGCTGTCTGTGCTTACACCAGTGAGGCCATGATTGATTGGTTTCGGCGTTATCAAGACATGTCATCACTTCCCTCGGGACTGCCACGTAGGATAATTTACCCTGGGGTGGGGGAACCTTTTGAAACAAAGTCCCCTGGGTCATTTTTTCCCACCTCCTATACATGATCTCGGAATTGAAAACCAGAATTTCTTGCGGAAAATAGTCTGGGGACAGTTTTTGTGATTACAAACGACCGTTTTTTAGACGAGACTGGATTACACAAGGGGAAGCTCTTATCAAAGGTAAGAGCCGAGATTATGGCCACTAAAGGGGAGAAATCATGTAATGTGTAGACTGTATGAAGCTTGCCAAGAAGTTTCGCATTCTTTTCAGTATTTTTTTTATATTTTTAAAATCTTGGGAATAGCAAGTCAAAACTGGATAAGGTAATTTCCAAATTACTTGGCATTATTATTCGTTATGAATATGAGCCGTTCGTATAAGCCTCATACAAGGAATGTTATTTTGTTTGGATTTTGCAGCTTTTCAATAAGAGTATTCATCTGTTGCAAACAACAAAAAGCGGCGATATCAGATTATCGACGCATTTGAAGTAACTTTACTTCATTGTCAGTGGTTTGGTTACTGGTGACATTTATAGTGTCATGTCCTGAACTCCACTATACTTCTTCTCACTATACAATAGACCTTCTTCTTCGCCAAATTATTTACATTTAAAGGGACACTGTCCAGCCGAAATCACAAAATTTCGCTTACCTCATTTTCATGTTACGTCGCCAACAAATGCTACCAAATTTACAAAATAGAGCAGTTTTCAATAGACAAATTCGGCTAACGCATTGTTGGCTGACCCAATTCAAACCTTTTATTGGGATTAGAACTCTTTCTTCGTCGTATTTCCATATCAATGAAGCATTGACATGGAAATTATATGGAAATATTGTGAACAAAGAATCTTATTCCCAGAAGGTTTCAATTGGGTACAACAATGCGTTAGCCGAGTTTGTCTATAGGTAGTTTTCACGTTACGTCATGGCGGCCATGTTGGTGCACACCTACAAAAGAATTTTAATGAACTTCTTTTGTTATGTGCACCAACATGGCCGCCATGGCTTTTGTCATTTGAGTCCCACAGGACTGAAGGTCACGTGAGTGAAAACCATCTATTGAGTGTCGTAAAACCAAAACCAAAGTAATCACTCTGTCCAATCACAGCAGTCGTAAACAATCCAATGAACCAATCAACTCGAAGCAATTACACGTCGGTGGCGCCAAGCGCGGGAAAACGCGTGCGAGCAAGTCACGATTGGTTTTGGTTTTCCTTCTGATTGGTCGAGAAAGTGGCGCGAGATTTTTTAGCCAATCACAAAGCGTAGCAACGCAAAACCAAAGCAATTGTGTATTTACTTTCAACACTCAATTGAAAACCGCTCTATAGAACTAATTAAGGAGGGGGTCCACATGAACACCATTTTTACGCCACTTGACATGGCTTTAATGGAAATATCTCGTTCACGTTTCAAGCAATCCAAAAACTCTCTGCTCATCTCATGAATCTATGCATGTTATGGGGTGTTTTGTAAATTTTTGGGTGATTTTTGGGTATGTTTGGGAGGAAATAGTTTTTCTGAAAGGATTTGTAAAATTAACAGAAAGAAGAAATATTGAAGATTTAGTGAAGTTTTAAAAATAGAATTTGTAGTAAATAATTAATAGGCGGACACCAAGTTAGTCCACTAGCAACCTGGGGTTGCGCGGGTATCAACTGTCTGTTGGTGTTCCAAAAATCATTTTCTTTCTCCTATCCCTTCTTTAAACCTCTTCAAATTTCATTCAAATTCATGTTTACCCTCGGGGAAACTTTTGGGTCAACTTTTGCGCATGCTGGGTAGGTGCCACTGGACTCTCAGAGCCCCTATACCATTATAGTCTATTCTGTGGCCAATTATAGACCCCATCTTAGCCACTTTTGAGTAAACGTAAATTTCGCAATCCCAACTTAGTCACTTTTTTTACCGCGAATCTTCCCATTTTTTGTAATCCCTGTTAAAATAAAACTACCCCAAAAAATACTTGCCAGAATTTTCTCACCACAAATAAATCCCGACAATTCGCGACCCCATTCTAGTAACTCTATTGAAAATGCAACCCCATTATAGTCAATCCAGTCGTGAAAATGCGACCCCAGCCAGCGACACATTCCCCCCCCCCCCCCCCCCCCCCCCCCCACCCCTCCCGGGATTTATCCCCGCTTTACATTGATAAAGAGATTCTATAGAGCAGCATAGAATCAGTAGTTTGGTGATAAAGTGCAGGATTGCAAGGATGGAAGTTGATTACAGTTCATCAAATTTGATTTCTAAATAGGCTGTCAAGAATTCAAAATTGCCATTCTTGTGGAGTCAGTTGACTTTTTTAGGCGTCATTTTGTCTCTTTAGTTAATGTTTCTTTGGTTTCATCACTTTTTTCTTCCTGTTTCAAGATATTAAAGTAAGTTTAAAGGAAGCCTCTGGTCGTAATCATGAAAACACGATATATCAGCCGGGACAGTGTTTTTTTAACATTCTCTCATTCGTATATCTTTCATCATAATTGTATTTTAAGAGGGTGCATGGTAACAGGTATTTTCGTGATTTGTGAATGTGCTGGAGACTGGGATTGTTGATTGCATGAGATAACGACCCGCGCGATCTGCTCTGATTCATACCCAATTTTGTCTACATGGCAGTCGGTTTTGTTGGCGCGCGCAATGCTAAAATTCAGAAACCACCTGGCATTCAAAAAGCCCACGATATCGAGCAGGCGGTTGCTCGCGGCTTCACCGCTCGCGAATTTAATAGACCAATTCCGATATATTAAAATTCATACTTGGCTCCGAGGCTTAGGGGAATAAAACAAAAGAAATCACATCGAGGTTCAGGTATGAATAATTTATTTCTTTTGTTTTATTCCCCTAAGCCTCGGAACCAAGTATGAATTTTAATATATCGGAATTGGTCTATTCAGCATTGCGCGCGCCAACCAAACCGTCATCTGCACAGGCTATACCCAATTCATTTACACTGTCAACAATAACAATAATTTGTCAAACACCGAAAATTCCCGTTAATAGAATAGTGAGTTCGGAGATCTGTGGTGGATGCTGTGAGCTTTTCAAGAACAAAGTTTAACTTTTAGACAATTTTTTAAATACTCTTTAGCTTACGTATTGTTATAAGTAATAAGTTAATTTAAGTATTATAATTTGTAACTAAATAAGTTAAGCATTGTAATTAGTAATAAGTTAAGTATTGTAATTAGCTATTTTTATCGATTGTTCCTGAAACGCCCCTTTGGGGAGAACACAATAAAGTATGTATGAAAGAACTCTTTCGTTCGATTGAGTTCGATGGAATCGGCCATCGAATGAAATCGAACTCACAAAACAAATTTGAATCGGAACAAAATAGAACTTTCGATTTTCGAACTCAATCGAACGAAAGAGTTCGATTAAGTTCGTTCATGGAACGACGTGGATCTTACAAAAGAAAAACGCGAATCGAACAAAATGGAACGTTCGATTTTCGAACCCTTCAGTTGATGATTAGCACGTAAATTGATCCAGCGTTGAAACAGTCAATGCGGTGTGAAGTCTTCTATTATTTCAATATTCTGAGATTATTCTCATTATATTCCCTGTGAAAATGTCACTGCGTTGATTGTTACCAAGGAAAAAGGCTTTTTCTGTCTACTGAACGAATGCAAGTCTTAATCATCTCGAGATCATCTCGATTATCTTTATCCATCGCGGCAAAATTTTTCTGAAAGACGTAGCATACATTCCTTCCGATTCCAGCGCTGCTAAATGCTGCTAAACGAGCTTAAATGCTCTCGAGGAATACGAAAAAAGACGTAATGATTGTATAAACTACCTTTCCGCCTAATCATCGAAATTTTGTACGCCTCTGCTTGTGTCGCAGTGTGAAATTAATTCCAGCCCTGGTGCAGTCGGCATTTGCTTCTGTGAAGAACGCAACCATAACGTTCGTTTGAAATAAATCAAGGCGGGCATCTTCTCTGTTATGTGCAATAATCCATCGTATTAATATGCCTTTTCTGGGAATTACGCGTTCACCGGATCGACTCAGACTCTGACTTTATTTTGTATTTTAGCTCAAAGTTCGATTTCCGAACGAAATCGAACCATGACCGTTCGATTTCGTTCGATTTAATTCGATTTGGTTTGATTTGGTTCGGGCATTGATTTTTTGGTTCGGGCATGCATGTGTTCGATTTCGTTCGATGGCCGAACTGCATCGAACTCTTTCGTTCGATTGAGTTCGATGGAAAGTTTGTTCGATTTCGTTCGATGTGATATGCCGGGTGTGAGTATAATAAAGTCCTGAATTTTGAATTTTGTAGCGATTTTGTGGAGAACACGGCTCTTGGAAATAAAATACACACTGCGGTTATAAACATGACAAAATAACGCATGTTGTAAAAAACTTTGATAAATGACTTGACGTTTCGTATGCTTCAACGGCTCTTGGAGGCGAGCATTCTCCGTGAAATATGTAAAGATTGTTTTTTCTCGTGAACTGTGACTTAGTGTAGCAGCCGTGAGCCGTGATTTTTCAAAATTTAATTAAACTAGGAGTAATCGGAGATTAGGCTAGTGCGTTCGGCAGTTGAAAGGTGGGATTTTGTTTTTTGGTTATTGGGATAGATGAATATGTCTATGGCATATTGTCAAATTTTAATTTGACAATAGTTTTTTGTGTAGGGTTATTGTGTACAGTGAAACCTGTATTTACTCTGTGTATGAGCTTCACCTGGATTTTGTCTGAGAAAAATTCCACTTTGTTGCAAGGTTCGTTTTCTTTGAATCATGTTTAAAGCCCAATAAGAAAATCTGGGGTGGCTGGAAAATCTTTAAACCCATTTCCATCAATTTTTTCTCATAAGTGATATTCTCATAAGCAGCTTTAGTCATATTTGCTAGCGACAGTTCGAATAAATCAGCAACTTCACTTACCTTAGTTCGGTGAAAACTGCAAAAAAGCTTAGGACGCACGAAAAGCACATGGAAATACACAACGTGAGCATTGTCACGTCAGTCAAATGCAATCGTTGGAATCCAGGCTACGTGTGCCACTCCAAATGGAATCGAGGCTAAGTGTGCCAGTCCAAGATGGCGTCCAAACCCTGAAATCGCATAGCATCCGGCCCAATTCCTCCCACAATCCCCTGCGCCCAGACCGATACCCGACGAAATTAGAAAGCGTTCTCCCATCGTCGAACGCAATTAGTTTAATTCAACATCAACCTGACTCGTCCCCAGTCAAGACGCAAGACGCGGGAGACGCGCGCGGGGGATAGACACGAGAGAGACGCGCGACCGAGGAAAGCGCGAGTGGTGATGGGAAGGAGGAAAAAGAAGGACCCCCGCGCTCCCCTCGGCCGTTCATTTCTTGTAAATTGAGAGACGACTGGGGACGAGTCAGAACATGAACCGTGATTCTGCTTTGTCTGTCATTATTTTTACAAGAGTTTTCAAACATAATAGCATATGCTCATAATAGGCACACCCGATTCGCGTATAATTAACCGCATATAAGCGGGTCTAATTAACATCAAATTACCGCATGCAAGCGGTAAAATAGGCCCTATTTACCTAACAGTAGTATTATTTATATTACTGACGTTAGACACAGAACTAAGAGAAAATATCTTCAGTTTAGCACTGATCTGCAGTGTTTACGGTTAAGCACTGATTTTAAAACGGTTAGCTTTCATTTATGGTTATGGGTAACTCTATAAATATGTTAAAAATTACAGTTCCTTTCAGCTAGCCCTCCTTGGTGTAGTGGATATGGGTATTAGTTATGAAGCAAACGACCCGAGTTGAAGGCATACACCCTTCTGATCTTTTTCTTTCTTTTACTAAAAAAAAAGAGTTTTACTTTATGTAAAATGTTCAAGTGAAAGACAAAAGCCAGTTTGAGATCAGCTTTATTTTCGTTATTTCTCAGTAGGTGAATTGGGCCTACTTTAAGGTGGTATGATACTAAAAAAATTGAATTTTTTCCTTTAAAGTTTAACCAAAACCTTAAGTTATCTAGTGATTACACTTGTAAAAAGAAACTCTCTGATATGTTATTGACATTAGTGGTTGCCATGGAAACATGGCCACGCCCTTCAGACCTCGAATTAAGTGCAGTCACGCCAACACCAATAACTCTGTAAGAAAAATCTATATGGCTCTAATTTTTTCAGGAATTATTGTCTATAGATAGAACTATGATATGAACCTAAAATAACCACAAAGCATATTTTAAAACTATGCTGAATAATGCAAATATTTCTAAGATACAAAATAACAGAACATTTTGTGCTTAAACTTTATTTTTTTTTACCTGACCTTTAAAGATTTTTTTTTACTTTTAGGTTCATATCACAGAAGTTTATGTCATGAATGCCTGGTGAAAATTCCATTGAATTATCTTGTATAGTTTTTGAAATAGAAATGTTATGCTGTAACAAGTCATGTCAAATATGTTCACAAATCTGCTTATTATGGGTTTAAAATAAATTTCCTTACAAATCCAAGGTTTAGGTGTTAATCGTAAGACAATTTAAGACACATACAGAGAAAAACAAAGATTCGGACAACTTTCGAATTTTTCACCAAATTTTAGTATCATACCACCTTAACCGCTTGCATGCGGTAATTTGATGTTAATTAGACTCGCTTATATGCGGTTAATTATATGCGAATCGGCTGATAGACAATATTGCGTGATCGAGCTGAGACTGGTAATTCTAGTTTTGCCCTCTATTGTGACCTTTCGGTTAGCTTTGTTATTTGAGTCTTCTCTTGACCTACAAGGGTGAATGAACCAACCGTGAGGTCAGCAAAATTATCCACCCACTTTTTAGCCCAGATCGCGCTCGGCTTAAAAGGAAAAGTCTGCGAACAGACTACCCACAAAGTCCCGAGGTTTTATCCAATGTAACCCTGTTAACAATTTTTTTTAATATAACGGACAATAATGAGAAAGTTTTGATTCACAAGGATAGATCCTGGTTTGGCTTTCTTGCATAAAACATGTCACTTTTATCTCGTGAAACGTGAAATGCCTATTCTATTTTCCATGAAGTGTGAAAGGACCATTTTATATTCCGTGAAACTTTCGTATTTTAAAAATGAAAACAAAATGGTAAAACGTGTTTCAGTAACATACGCGAAAACCTGCTAACAATAGTAAGCATGAAAAACAACCTCAGTATTTCTACATGGTGTTGGTTGAATCCTAACCTGCGACCAACCTCTCAGGCTCAGGGGTTGGGATAGGGCGGGGGGGGGGGGGGGAAGCCCTCACCCACCATTCCCCCTACCCCTAAATCCTGAGCCCGAGAGCTCGCTCGCAGGCTAGTTAAATCCCCATCATACTAATGATTTACCTGAATACCAAAGGCTTTTCTCGCGATCTCATCTCTCATGTGATCAGTCAATCTTTCTGCCGGCCTCGACTTCTCACGAACGCGTGCCGCGAGAGAACCTCAGGTACCCAGGGTACACATGAATAATGATTATACATTTTTGCAATCCTCACCTCTATTTCTGTCAACTTAAACAGGAGCCAACAATGATGGGCTCCTGACTTAAAACAATATTTACAATTTTTCACTCCCCAGTGGCAAAATATATATTTAAACCCCAGTATTTCCGGTGGGACTCACATATAAAAATGACGCGGTTGCTCGTCGGAAATTTGAAAAAAAAAACACCCTAAAAGGTACTAAAATCTCGTTTGATGATAGACAACGAGTAGTCCCTCCTTTTTCTCGTCTTCGCGCATTGCGTGTCCTCTGAACGCCTGGAACAGGCTCCCCACTATCTGAACGCCTGGAACAGGCTACCCGTCGCCGTTTTGTTTGCAATTGGATACGATTTGCCAAATGTGTTAGCAAATTTTTAAGAAAAATCAGTCAAATCTACATACCCTATGAATTCGTTCAAAATCAACATTCTCCGAAAACTAAAAATGCTAGATTTTAGGGACGGACCATTTATACTGTAATAGGGACTTTTAGGGAGTTTAGCTCCATGGCTGAGCGAGAGGTGCCCTGCTACTAAACGAGTTATTTTACATCAAGTGGATCAGAAATTCGTTGAGGAACATGCTGTCATTTGACTCATTCGGTTGCAAGCAGAACTCCAAGGTCTTACTGAAAGACTAATTGTTATAAACTAGTTACTCAATTTTCCTTAAAAGGCTGGTTTTCACTAGCGCACAAGCACAAGCATAAGAAGAACAAACCACTTTTTTTTCTTATGTTGTCCTCACTAGGAATCACCGTGACATAAGCATAAGCATAAGAATATCAAAACCTTCCGTTCTTCTTATGCTTATGCGTATGTCGCGGTGATTCCTAGGGAGGACAACATAAGAAAAAAAAGTGGTGTGTTCTTCTTATGCTTATGCTTATGTTGATGCTGTCCTCACTAGCGTTATGCTTATGCTTATGCGCTAGTGAAAACCAGCCTTAACTTTATCAAATAGAAGAAATTCTTAAGATATTACTTTTCACACCTTCACAACCTAAAGCTCATTTCATATTCCAAAGGCTTTGTTCCAACACCAGGTGAAAAAACTATGTAGGCTTGCTTTACGATCACAAAGGTTGAGATGTTTTCCAGAAAAAGAAAAATCTAGTACTTTACTGAAAAATGTGCCGTAACATTCGTCCTTCCATAGTGTCAGCTGTCCCAAGCAGAACTACATGACTAACGGAAATAGCAAGGTTGAACTGAACAAAACTACTCGTTTAACATTTGCGCGTAAACAACAACATAACCTGAGTGTTAAAATACAAAGTTGTTCGTACAGTAGTTCACAAACTGAAACATGTACTTACTGGCAAATCTGTTTAACCCAAACAGATTAGTGGTAGTTTAGTTTACTGTAGTTCAGCGAACGTAACGTATTAGGTTTCAATTTCTCTTTAATCCTCATCCTCATTATCATGTCAATGATGCGAATAATCTAAGCAGCATCCTCTAATTTGTCAGACTGCGTCAATTTAGAAGAAAATAAACTGGTTTCTTGTATTGTAATGATGTCGTGAACAATAATACCAATGATTGTAAAAACAATGCCGCACGAGTGATTGACATGATCAACACTGTACTCAACCTTTGATTGTCTCAAGGGCGCGGGGCTCACTCGAAGGTAGGTGTACTTACTGGCAAATCTGTTTAACCCAAACAGATTAGTGGTAGTTTAGTTTACTGTAGTTCAGCGAACGTAACGTATTAGGTTTCAATTTCTCTTTAATCCTCATCCTCATTATCATGTCAATGATGCGAATAATCTAAGCAGCATCCTCTAATTTGTCAGACTGCGTCAATTTAGAAGAAAATAAACTGGTTTCTTGTATTGTAATGATGTCGTGAACAATAATACCAATGATTGTAAAAACAATGCCGCACGAGTGATTGACATGATCAACACTGTACTCAACCTTTGATTGTCTCAAGGGCGCGGGGCTCACTCGAAGGTAGGTGTACTTACTGGCAAATCTGTTTAACCCAAACAGATTAGTGGTAGTTTAGTTTACTGTAGTTCAGCGAACGTAACGTATTAGGTTTCAATTTCTCTTTAATCCTCATCCTCATTATCATGTCAATGATGCGAATAATCTAAGCAGCATCCTCTAATTTGTCAGACTGCGTCAATTTAGAAGAAAATAAACTGGTTTCTTGTATTGTAATGATGTCGTGAACAATAATACCAATGATTGTAAAAACAATGCCGCACGAGTGATTGACATGATCAACACTGTACTCAACCTTTGATTGTCTCAAGGGCGCGGGGCTCACTCGAAGGTAGGCGCTAATTTCAAAATTTGGCTAATACAAGGGGGCGCTTATTCGAAGAGAAGGACTGCTAGCAGTCTAGTTTGACTGACTGACAACTGTAAAACCGCTTTCTATATATGGAAAATAATCCTTGATGAAATATTTGACGAACTTAGCAAAAAAGCGGTCTTTTAATTGGTTAGTATATATACACTGACAAGCAATAGATTGACAAGCGGAGCCCGAGGATCTATATTTCAGGCACTAGGTGAACGTTGTCACAAATTAATTTTAATGTGTTTATTTTGTAAGCGGTTACTGGTGTGTGTGAGATCAAAAACGTAGCAATAGGCTCCCGATGGCAAAAAAAAAATATGTAAAAAAAATGCCTTTTTCTTTAATCTTGAATTCCAAACTGGAATCATTTTCGGTGTAAAAACCTGCCAAACTCACGAGTGACGTAAAACAACGGAAAAAAAAGTACTGAAACAATAGAGTGCAAGACAACAAAGTTAGAAGACAAAGAAAAGTCACAGGTTTTTACACCGAGAGAAACCTCCGACGTATTGACAACTGTAAAACCGCTTTTTTCGATATGCAAAATAATCCTTGATGAAATATTTGACAAAAGCAAACAAGCTGTGTTTCAACACGATGCAAGAAAGGGGAGGGGTATTCTGCAGCTCAGCTGAAAAAAACATTTTCCTTTCATCTTGGGATCCAAACTAATTGACAGCTGTAAGACCGCTTTCTTTATATGCAAAATAGGGAAAAAGGCTGTGTTTTAATTGGTTAGTTTACATACACCGATAAGCATTAGGTTGATAAGCGGCCTGTTCGAGGATCTGTATTTCAGTGTGCCAAGACAGCCACCAGTCTAGAGCAGAGAAGAGTTACAGCGCCAAAGAAGTCTGACAAAATGAAGATTCTGTTTGTTCTCGCTTTTCTCCTTTACATCTCCTTCGGTAAGTCCTTCCAGCATTGAAATTGTAGTAACTTACGGCGCAAGTTGCATTTGTTGGTTTTTTAAAGAATCGAAGGACTGTTAGAAGGTTAATTTCGTTCAGCCTGCGCGGGGAGTTATCATTGCTATTTCCAGATTGTGTCTTACAGCTTATTGAAGACGTGTATTTCTTTAACTTGGCGGCTTGCTCACTCATGCTCGAATTGTTTGCTCTCAGATGAAGAAAGGGTGGGGCGCGTCATTTCGCTCGGTGTTTCTTGCATAGGAAATACGTTGTTTTTTAATATCGGTTTTTATTCTACATTTAAGATCATATCCGATTAATTAGAATCTATAGTTTCTAGTGAAGAGCATGGGCGAAATCGCGGCTGTGTTTAAGTGTCTATGCAATGTAATTTATTTGTGAAATATCGAAAGTTTTACCTTATTAGACCTTGGAATCAGAAACGTTTAACGTGTTAGAGAAGATGCGCTTTATTTATGGTCTTAAAGTTAGGTTGTTGGCACTAAAAAGTGGCTCCAATTTGTGCGCGGCCAAAACATGCAGTGTCGTATTACACTGTGACATAAATACGTGTTCAAACTGCTGCAGGATTTAATCATGGCAAACAAGAGGGCGAGCTAGAGCTGACAAGAGATGTAGCTAGAGGTGGCCAATGTTTTGTGGCGAGCGGCCCCAAACATATGAGATAACAGAATTCTTGGATTACAGAGGGGGTAACAAAGCTTTATTTTGCTCCAGAGGAAAACAGGCCGGCGAAATACACGCAATTTGTCAGCCCACATCAGTAAGGGTACATCGGCGAGGGATGCTGTTTTCAACGATGCGCTTATTGTTGTTGTTAATATTAGTTAAAAATATATATTCAGGGGCCGTTTAATCAAGCATAATTTTCCAATCCAAATTCTGTTTAGGAGTTCCTTCAAGCCTCAGCTCGACTGGAGAGCCGTCGAAGTCAGTGAGGCCTACAAAATATACTAACTTGATCGGCCCTGACTGGCGAGTGATATAAACGTTTTATTCGAAATTCAGAGTGGAGCGACTCAAGTGTTCAAAAGAAGGCTACAACACAATATTTTGAGCCAAGCGGTTAAAATTTCCAGAAACTTTAAACTCGCTGTCAAGACACTGAACTTAGAAGCTAAAGTATTACGTACTATATACTTGAGTTCAAACATTTTGAATTCGCTATCGAGAACTAAGAATAATTATAACTAGCAGTAATCACAGATTAAGTGTTGTTCCACATAACAACGATAGCAAACTTCATTGTTCTGCGGCATTAGCTCTTTTCCACATAGAATATCTTTGATTTCAAGAATAGAGGAGGAGCTGATGGTTAATAATTATATTTCATTATAAAAATAAAGAAAATCCATTTGCGTCAAATAAATTTTAGGAAATGTTCGTGCTTAACCAATCAGAATAGCAGAAGACAATAGCTAATAATTTTGCTTCTTTGATGAAGTTCTCCAAATACAATTTCTTTTAAAAATTGTATGTTGTGCGATTGGGTCTCAAATTACTTGAAACCTTAAAAAAATTAGACAAAATGCACCTTGAACCTTAACTTTTTAGCGGTTTTTGAGTCTAGGCCAATGAGATCACTAGTTGTAACAATGAAAAATCTTGACATTCCACCGTGTTTGACATGCCATTGCCGTTCAGCGCTATCATCCTTGTTATGCGGATCATTACTTAAAGTGCGTCTCCTTAGGTACCTCGTTGTGACATTGCATTCGCGTTTCAGGCATGTTTCTGATTCTTTCTTAATTTAGGGCCGGCTTGTAGTTGTGGAGCGTTGTACGTTGTCGAACGAGCTGTCAGAGCACAGGCAGCAAAAAAAGTGCGCACGCAGGTCAAAACACGCGCTAAGCATGCGGGATACTATTGTGACGTTTCAAGATGGCGCAGATTTGGTACCGAGACTTTTCTCGATCCGTTCCGCATAGCCGCCAAGATAAGGAAGCGTCTCCTTCGTCGACGCAATAATGCCGCTATTACTAGTAGTAATCATAGATTATAGTGCGTCTCCTTATATCGTGACACCTCGTCTTGACCTACGTAGTACCTCAGTGTTAGCCACTGTTGAAAGGGGCTTTGTCATAAGATATGTCACGCAGGCAAAAACGTCGGACCGACGTCAAACAAATTCACGCTATCGCCGTTGAAAATCCTTCAATTCTGCCGTGCTGTGTACTCCGAAAGGTCTCAGATTTTTCCGACATAAATAGTATATTATTCTTGATTTCATTTCGGTTTATATTTCTCCGATTCTAAAAATGATGCGCCTCAGTACCTGGTGTGATATCCGCAAGGATTTTACCGACTAAATAAATGTAGATATCTCAATGTCTGGAAGTTGCATTCAGCATATGTTTAATCAGTTGAGCATGGACAAAGGTTCTTCTCCGGGGCTGATTGCTGATTGCTATGAAATCAACCCAAAAGTTGTCATAGTTTTCTCTCTTCTACGAAAGTAGTGTGCTTTCAATGCTGTCACGTAATTTATAATAACACGCGCAAGCGATCTCAAGGTCAAGCTACATGTAGGTCACGTACGCGAACAGTATTAGCTGCCTGAAAAATACCACCTCGGATATAAATAAAATATTATTCCAAAACGACCCCGAAACTGGCAGAATTTTTTCACAACCCCCACTAATTTCATTCAAACGTGAAAAACATAAGCAACTTTCTAGTTACGAGCGCACTGAAAATCTAACGATCAACCGGGAACTTTTAAATGCGCACGCACACAATCTAACACTTGTCCTTTCATTCACAACGCGGACATAATAACGGGACCCAAACGATCTATTAAAATCACTGATCGTTTCACATGCACCTCCGTAAATGTTATCTACTGCATAACATGTACTTTTTACCAAAAGACATACATTGGCGAAACAGGGAGGAGACTGGGCGACCGCTTTCGCGAACATCTCCGAGACGTTGAAAACATGACAAAGACGCATCCAAACCAGTCGTGCGTCATTTCAATCTTACTAACCATTCTAAACAACACATGACAATCTGCGGCCTTTCCCTACACCAGGGTAACACAGAAAGCCGTAAAAACTTGAAACAAAAAATCATCTATCAAATCGGCACTCTCAAACCCCACGGAATCAACGAACGCTTTTCATTCAACTAATTTACATTTGATTTCACGTCACCAAATTTCCACCACCGCTTGCTATATAAAACCACACACTACCCACAATCCCTTGATTCGCTCCGACGAAGGGCTAGCGCTCGAAACGTCAGCTTTCTCAAATCTTTTTACGTGGCTAATTTACCTTATCGATTCAGTCGATAAAACCAAATTCTTGTTCCTCTCTGGATAGTCGAGTGGGAGAGCAAATACGCAATCGGCGAAAGTGATGCGAGCCGAGGGGTGCTGGGGACGAGGCGGGAAGAGAAAGATATTACACGTTTCAGTAGAAGCCAACTGGCTGAAAAGCAAAGGACTAAAAAAGCTCTGCACTGTTTCATAATCAATCACCAGTTTAAACATTTATGCGCTAGGCTTTAATATACGGTCGCTTTTTTGCCTTGGCAGACCGATCTGAAAAGTCAAAATTTACGATTATGTGTGATTGTGTTTTGCAACCCATAAAATCATTTCGCGCTTGTTGATTTGCTCTGCTATTTACAAACAAAAAGGTGCTAACAGCATGGTATTTCTGTTCACACATGTAGGGAATTCTTAAGTCCTGCGTCACCGTGCTAACAATGTTTTGTTTTCTTTTGTTCAGGTTATGGCCTGAAATGCAACCAGTGTCTCGATTTTAAAAGTTGGGAAGTGTGTACCAACGCGACAAAAGAGGTGACTTGTCAAGAAGGTGAGGACCGCTGTGCCAAAGCCCATGTCGAAGGAGAGAGCTCAGGTGTTGCGATAGGAGTCTATGCCAAGGGTTGTGCCAAGGCATCAGAGTGCAGCGAGGACAACTGCAAACAGTTTACCCAAGCCTCGGTGAAGATCACCAAGTGTGAGATTAACTGCTGCAGTGGAGACCTGTGCAATGGAGCCCAAGTACCAATGGTCAGCACCATCGTGCTCTTGGCATGCGCTCTTGTAGCTTTTTTCCGTTAACTTCAAAACGAAAGATGGTGTGGTGTGTTTCAGTGAAGCAAAAGAAGTTGAGCTTTCTGTGAACGTAGGCCAAATGAAATTATCTAGATAAACCGTTCTGCATTTCATTTTGTAATATATTGTAATAAACGAGCGAATCAGCTACATTACAGACCTCTTTTTGGTCTTAACTTGAATAGCTTGCGTGACCCAGCATACTTAAACCTTACATAGACCTTGGCCATATAAAGGGGATAATAGATTTCTAAGTTGAAACAACGTTCTCTCAAAACACCGTGCTGTTGCCTGTACAGCAGTCGTTTTTTTCCCCAAGTGTGTAAAAGGCGCGCGAAAGCTTCGGATGCATGATGGCACATTTTTGGCTAGTTAAATCCCCATCATACTGATGATTTACCTGAGTACCAAAGGCTTTTCTCGCGCTCTCATCTCTCATGTGATCAGTCAATCTTTCGGCCGGCCTCGACTTCTCACGAAAGCGTGCCGCGAGAGAACCTTAGGCACCCAGGGTACACATGAATGATGATTATACATTTTTGCAATCCTCACCTCTATTTCTTTCAACTTAAACAGGAGCCAACAATGATGGGCTCCTGACTTTAAACAATGTTTACAATTTTTCACTCCCCAGTGGCAAAATATATAGTTAAACCCCAATATTACCGGTGGGACTCACATATAAAAAATGACGGGGGTGCTCGTCGGAAATTTGAAAAAAAAAACTCCCTAAAAGGTACTAAAATCTCGTTTGATGATAGACTACGAGTAGTCCCTCCTTTTTCTCATCTTCGCGCGTTGCGTATCCTTCGCTATCCACTATCTGAACGCCTGGAACAGGCTACCCGTCGCCATTTTGTTCGCAATTGGATACGATTTGCCAAATGTGTTGGCAAATTTTTAAGAAAAATCAGTCAAATCTACATACCCTATGAATTCGTTCAAAATCAACATTCTCCGAAAACTAAAATGCTAGATTTTAGGGACGGACCATTTATACTGTAATAGGGACTTTTGGGGAGTTTGGCTCCATGGCTGAGCGAGAGGTGCCCTGCTACTAAACGAGTTATTTTACATCAAGTGGATCAGAAATTCGTTGAGAAACATGCTGTTTTTTTGCTGATGTCATTTGACTCATTCGGTTGCAAGCAGAACTCCAAGGTCTTACTGAAAGACTAATTGTTATAAACGAGTTACTCAATTTTCCTAAAAAGGCTGGTTTTCACTAGCGCACAAGCACAAGCATAAGAAGAACAAACCACTTTTTTTTCTTATGTTGTCCTCACTAGGAATCACCGCGACATAAGCATAAGAATATCAAAACCTTCCGTTCTTCTTATGCGTATGTCGCGGTGATTCCTAGGGAGGACAACATAAGAAAAAAAAAGTGGTGTGTTCTTTTTATGCTTATGCTTATGTTGATGCTGTCCTCACTAGCGTTATGCTTATGCTTATGCGCTAGTGAAAACCAGCCTTAATTTTACCAAATAGAAGAAGTTCTTAAGATATTGCTTTTCACACCTTCACAACCTAAAGCTCATTTCATATTCCAAAGGCTTTGTTCCAACACCAGGTGAAAAAACTATGTAGGACTTGCTTTACGATCACAAAGGTTGAGATATTTTCCAGAAAAAGAAAAATCTAGTACTTTACTGAAAAATGTGCCGTAACATTCGTCCTTCCATAGTGTCAGCTGTCCCAAGCAGAACTATATGACTAACGGAAATAGCAAGGTTGAACTTAACAAAACTACTCGTTTAACATTTGCGCGTAAACAACAACATAACCTGAGTGTTAAAATACAAAGTTGTTCGTACAGTAGTTCACAAACTGAAACATGTACTTACTGGCAAATCTGTTTAACCCAAACAGATTAGTGGTAGTTTAATTTACTGTAGTTCAGCGAACGTAACGTATTAGGTTTCAATTTCTATTTCATCTTCATCCTCATAATAATGTCAATGATGCGAATAATCTCAGCGGCATCCTCTAATTTGTCACAAATGAATGGGGTTAGTTTCTAGAGAAACTGTGGTGCTGCGTCGGTGGGGGGATGAAACACGAGAATTTAGTTTTATCGACTGAGTCGATAAGGTAAATTGACCACCGTAAAAAGATTCAAATAGCTGACGTTTCGAGCACTAGCCCTTCGTCGGAGCGAATCAAGGAATTGTGGGTAGTGTGTGGTTTTATATAGTAAGCGGTGGAGCTACGCTATTGGTGGAAATTTGGTGACGTGAAAAACAAATGTAGATTAGTTGAATGAAAAGCGTTCGTTGATTCCGTGGGGTTTGAGAGTGCCGATGTGAAAGATGATTTTTTGTTCTTGGTTTTTACGGCTTTCTGTGTTACCCTGGTGTAGGGAAAGGCCGCAGATTGTCATGTGTTGTTTAGAATGGTTAGTAAGATTAAAATGGCGCGCGACTGGTTTGGATGCGTCTTTGTCATTTTTTTCAACGTCTCGGAGATGTTCACGAAAACGGTCGCCCAGTCTCCTCCCTGTTTCGCCAATGTATATCTTTTTGCAAAAAGTACATGTTATGCAGTAGATAACATTTACGGAGGTGCATGTAAAACGATCAGTGATTTTAATAGATCGTTTGGGTCCTGTTATTTTGTCCGCGTTGTGAATGAAAGGACAAGTGTTACATCGTGTGCGTGTGCATTTGAAAGTTCCCGGTACATCGTCAGATTTCAGTGCGCTCGTAACTAGAAAGTTGCCTATGGATCTATATTTCAGGCGCTAGGTGAACGTTGTCACAAATTAATTTTCATGTGTTTATTTTGTAAGCGGTTACTTGTATGTGTGAGATCAAAAACGTAGCAATAGGCTCCCGATAGCAAAAAAAAAGTACGTAAAAAAAGTGCCTTTTTCTTTAATCTTGAATTCCAAACTGGAATCATTCTCGGTGTAAAAACCTGCCAAACTCACGAGTAACGTAAAACAACGAAAAAAAAGGCACTGAAACAATAGAGTGCAAGACAACAAAGTTAGAAGACAAAGAAAAGTCACAGGTTTTTACACCGAGAGAAACCCCCAACGTATTGACAACTGTAAAACCGCTTTTTTCGATATGCAAAATAATCCTTGATGAAATATTTGACAAAAGCAAACAAGGTGTGTTTCAACACGATGCAAGAAAGGGGAGGGGTATTCTGCAGCTCAGCTGAAAAAAACATTTTCCTTTCATCTTGGGATCCAAACTAATTGACAGCTGTAAGACCGCTTTCTTTATATGCAAAATAGGGAAAAAGGCTGTGTTTTAATTGGTTAGTTTACATACACTGATAAGCATTAGGTTGATAAGCGGCCTGTTCGAGGATCTGTATTTCAGTGTGCCAAGACAGCCACCAGTCTAGAGCAGAGAAGAGTTACAGCGCCAAAGAAGTCTGACAAAATGAAGATTCTGTTCGTTCTCGCTTTTCTCCTTTACATCTCCTTCGGTAAGTCCTTCCAGCATTGAAATTGTAGTAACTTACGGCGCAAGTTGCATTTGTTGGTTTTTTAAAGAATCGAAGGACTGTTAGAAGGTTAATTTCGTTCAGCCTGCGCGGGGAGTTATCATTGCTATTTCCAGATTGTGTCTTACAGCTTATTGAAGACGTGTATTTCTTTAACTTGGCGGCTTGCTCACTCATGCTCGAATTGTTTGCTCTCAGATGAAGAAAGGGTGGGGCGCGTCATTTCGCTCGGTGTTTCTTGCATAGGAAATACGTTGTTTTTTAATATCGGTTTTTATTCTACATTTAAGATCATATCCGATTAATTAGAATCTATAGTTTCTAGTGAAGAGCATGGGCGAAATCGCGGCTGTGTTTAAGTGTCTATGCAATGTAATTTATTTGTGAAATATCGAAAGTTTTACCTTATTAGACCTTGGAATCAGAAACGTTTAACGTGTTAGAGAAGATGCGCTTTATTTATGGTCTTAAAGTTAGGTTGTTGGCACTAAAAAGTGGCTCCAATTTGTGCGCGGCCAAAACATGCAGTGTCGTATTACACTGTGACATAAATACGTGTTCAAACTGCTGCAGGATTTAATCATGGCAAACAAGAGGGCGAGCTAGAGCTGACAAGAGATGTAGCTAGAGGTGGCCAATGTTTTGTGGCGAGCGGCCCCAAACATATGAGATAACAGAATTCTTGGATTACAGAGGGGGTAACAAAGCTTTATTTTGCTCCAGAGGAAAACAGGCCGGCGAAATACACGCAATTTGTCAGCCCACATCAGTAAGGGTACATCGGCGAGGGATGCTGTTTTCAACGATGCGCTTATTGTTGTTGTTAATATTAGTTAAAAATATATATTCAGGGGCCGTTTAATCAAGCATAATTTTCCAATCCAAATTCTGTTTAGGAGTTCCTTCAAGCCTCAGCTCGACTGGAGAGCCGTCGAAGTCAGTGAGGCCTACAAAATATACTAACTTGATCGGCCCTGACTGGCGAGTGATATAAACGTTTTATTCGAAATTCAGAGTGGAGCGACTCAAGTGTTCAAAAGAAGGCTACAACACAATATTTTGAGCCAAGCGGTTAAAATTTCCAGAAACTTTAAACTCGCTGTCAAGACACTGAACTTAGAAGCTAAAGTATTACGTACTATATACTTGAGTTCAAACATTTTGAATTCGCTATCGAGAACTAAGAATAATTATAACTAGCAGTAATCACAGATTAAGTGTTGTTCCACATAACAACGATAGCAAACTTCATTGTTCTGCGGCATTAGCTCTTTTCCACATAGAATATCTTTGATTTCAAGAATAGAGGAGGAGCTGATGGTTAATAATTATATTTCATTATAAAAATAAAGAAAATCCATTTGCGTCAAATAAATTTTAGGAAATGTTCGTGCTTAACCAATCAGAATAGCAGAAGACAATAGCTAATAATTTTGCTTCTTTGATGAAGTTCTCCAAATACAATTTCTTTTAAAAATTGTATGTTGTGCGATTGGGTCTCAAATTACTTGAAACCTTAAAAAAATTAGACAAAATGCACCTTGAACCTTAACTTTTTAGCGGTTTTTGAGTCTAGGCCAATGAGATCACTAGTTGTAACAATGAAAAATCTTGACATTCCACCGTGTTGACATGCCATTGCCGTTCAGCGCTATCATCCTTGTTATGCGGATCATTACTTAAAGTGCGTCTCCTTAGGTACCTCGTTGTGACATTGCATTCGCGTTTCAGGCATGTTTCTGATTCTTTCTTAATTTAGGGCCGGCTTGTAGTTGTGGAGCGTTGTACGTTGTCGAACGAGCTGTCAGAGCACAGGCAGCAAAAAAAGTGCGCACGCAGGTCAAAACACGCGCTAAGCATGCGGGATACTATTGTGACGTTTCAAGATGGCGCAGGTTTGGTACCGAGACTTTTCTCGATCCGTTCCGCATAGCCGCCAAGATAAGGAAGCGTCTCCTTCGTCGACGCAATAATGCCGCTATTACTAGTAGTAATCATAGATTATAGTGCGTCTCCTTATATCGTGACACCTCGTCTTGACCTACGTAGTACCTCAGTGTTAGCCACTGTTGAAAGGGGCTTTGTCATAAGATATGTCACGCAGGCAAAAACGTCGGACCGACGTCAAACAAATTCACGCTATCGCCGTTGAAAATCCTTCAATTCTGCCGTGCTGTGTACTCCGAAAGGTCTCAGATTTTTCCGACATAAATAGTATATTTTTCTTGATTTCATTTCGGTTTATATTTCTCCGATTCTAAAAATGATGCGCCTCAGTACCTGGTGTGATATCCGCAAGGATTTTACCGACTAAATAAATGTAGATATCTCAATGTCTGGAAGTTGCATTCAGCATATGTTTAATCAGTTGAGCATGGACAAAGGTTCTTCTCCGGGGCTGATTGCTGATTGCTATGAAATCAACCCAAAAGTTGTCATAGTTTTCTCTCTTCTACGAAAGTAGTGTGCTTTCAATGCTGTCACGTAATTTATAATAACACGCGCAAGCGATCTCAAGGTCAAGCTACATGTAGGTCACGTACGCGAACAGTATTAGCTGCCTGAAAAATACCACCTCGGATATAAATAAAATATTATTCCAAAACGACCCCGAAACTGGCAGAATTTTTTCACAACCCCCACTAATTTCATTCAAACGTGAAAAACATAAGCAACTTTCTAGTTACGAGCGCACTGAAAATCTAACGATCAACCGGGAACTTTTAAATGCGCACGCACACAATCTAACACTTGTCCTTTCATTCACAACGCGGACATAATAACGGGACCCAAACGATCTATTAAAATCACTGATCGTTTCACATGCACCTCCGTAAATGTTATCTACTGCATAACATGTACTTTTTACCAAAAGACATACATTGGCGAAACAGGGAGGAGACTGGGCGACCGCTTTCGCGAACATCTCCGAGACGTTGAAAACATGACAAAGACGCATCCAAACCAGTCGTGCGTCATTTCAATCTTACTAACCATTCTAAACAACACATGACAATCTGCGGCCTTTCCCTACACCAGGGTAACACAGAAAGCCGTAAAAACTTGAAACAAAAAATCATCTATCAAATCGGCACTCTCAAACCCCACGGAATCAACGAACGCTTTTCATTCAACTAATTTACATTTGATTTCACGTCACCAAATTTCCACCACCGCTTGCTATATAAAACCACACACTACCCACAATCCCTTGATTCGCTCCGACGAAGGGCTAGCGCTCGAAACGTCAGCTTTCTCAAATCTTCTTACGTGGCTAATTTACCTTATCGATTCAGTCGATAAAACCAAATTCTTGTTCCTCTCTGGATATTCGAGTGGGAGAGCAAATACGCAATCGGCGAAAGTGATGCGAGCCGAGGGGTGCTGGGGACGAGGCGGGAAGAGAAAGATATTACACGTTTCAGTAGAAGCCAACTGGCTGAAAAGCAAAGGACTAAAAAAGCTCTGCACTGTTTCATAATCAATCACCAGTTTAAACATTTATGCGCTAGGCTTTAATATACGGTCGCTTTTTTGCCTTGGCAGACCGATCTGAAAAGTCAAAATTTACGATTATGTGTGATTGTGTTTTGCAACCCATAAAATCATTTCGCGCTTGTTGATTTGCTCTGCTATTTACAAACAAAAAGGTGCTAACAGCATGGTATTTCTGTTCACACATGTAGGGAATTCTTAAGTCCTGCGTCACCGTGCTAACAATGTTCTGTTTTCTTTTGTTCAGGTTATGGCCTGAAATGCAACCAGTGTCTCGATTTTAAAAGTTGGGAAGTGTGTACCAACGCGACAAAAGAGGTGACTTGTCAAGAAGGTGAGGACCGCTGTGCCAAAGCCCATGTCGAAGGAGAGAGCTCAGGTGTTGCGATAGGAGTCTATGCCAAGGGTTGTGCCAAGGCATCAGAGTGCAGCGAGGACAACTGCAAACAGTTTACCCAAGCCTCGGTGAAGATCACCAAGTGTGAGATTAACTGCTGCAGTGGAGACCTGTGCAATGGAGCCCAAGTACCAATGGTCAGCACCATCGTGCTCTTGGCATGCGCTCTTGTAGCTTTTTTCCGTTAACTTCAAAACGAAAGATGGTGTGGTGTGTTTCAGTGAAGCAAAAGAAGTTGAGCTTTCTGTGAACGTAGGCCAAATGAAATTATCTAGATAAACCGTTCTGCATTTCATTTTGTAATATATTGTAATAAACGAGCGAATCAGCTACATTACAGACCTCTTTTTGGTCTTAACTTGAATAGCTTGCGTGACCCAGCATACTTAAACCTTACATAGACCTTGGCCATATAAAGGGGATAATAGATTTCTAAGTTGAAACAACGTTCTCCCAAAACACCGTGCTGTTGCCTGTACAGCAGTCGTTTTTTTCCCAAGTGTGTAAAAGGCGCGCGAAAGCTTCGGATGCATGATGGCACATTTTTGGCTAGTTAAATCCCCATCATACTGATGATTTACCTGAGTACCAAAGGCTTTTCTCGCGCTCTCATCTCTCATGTGATCAGTCAATCTTTCGGCCGGCCTCGACTTCTCACGAAAGCGTGCCGCGAGAGAACCTTAGGCACCCAGGGTACACATGAATGATGATTATACATTTTTGCAATCCTCACCTCTATTTCTTTCAACTTAAACAGGAGCCAACAATGATGGGCTCCTGACTTTAAACAATGTTTACAATTTTTCACTCCCCAGTGGCAAAATATATAGTTAAACCCCAATATTACCGGTGGGACTCACATATAAAAAATGACGGGGGTGCTCGTCGGAAATTTGAAAAAAAAAAACTCCCTAAAAGGTACTAAAATCTCGTTTGATGATAGACTACGAGTAGTCCCTCCTTTTTCTCATCTTCGCGCGTTGCGTATCCTTCGCTATCTACTATCTGAACGCCTGGAACAGGTTACCCACTATCTGAACGCCTGGAACAGGCTACCCGTCGCCATTTTGTTCGCAATTGGATACGATTTGCCAAATGTGTTGGCAAATTTTTAAGAAAAATCAGTTAAATCTACATACCCTATGAATTCGTTCAAAATCAACATTCTCCGAAAACTAAAATGCTAGATTTTAGGGACGGACCATTTATACTGTAATAGGGACTTTTGGGGAGTTTAGCTCCATGGCTGAGCGAGAGGTGCCCTGCTACTAAACGAGTTATTTTACATCAAGTGGATCAGAAATTCGTTGAGAAACATGCTGTTTTTTTGCTGATGTCATTTGACTCATTCGGTTGCAAGCAGAACTCCAAGGTCTTACTGAAAGACTAATTGTTATAAACGAGTTACTCAATTTTCCTAAAAAGGCTGGTTTTCACTAGCGCACAAGCACAAGCATAAGAAGAACAAACCACTTTTTTTTCTTATGTTGTCCTCACTAGGAATCACCGCGACATAAGCATAAGAATATCAAAACCTTCCGTTCTTCTTATGCGTATGTCGCGGTGATTCCTAGGGAGGACAACATAAGAAAAAAAAAGTGGTGTGTTCTTTTTATGCTTATGCTTATGTTGATGCTGTCCTCACTAGCATTATGCTTATGCTTATGCGCTAGTGAAAACCAGCCTTAATTTTACCAAATAGAAGAAGTTCTTAAGATATTACTTTTCACACCTTCACAACCTAAAGCTCATTTCATATTCCAAAGGCTTTGTTCCAACACCAGGTGAAAAAACTATGTAGGACTTGCTTTACGATCACAAAGGTTGAGATATTTTCCAGAAAAAGAAAAATCTAGTACTTTACTGAAAAATGTGCCGTAACATTCGTCCTTCCATAGTGTCAGCTGTCCCAAGCAGAACTATATGACTAACGCAAATAGCAAGGTTGAACTTAACAAAACTACTCGTTTAACATTTGCGCGTAAACAACAACATAACCTGAGTGTTAAAATACAAAGTTGTTCGTACAGTAGTTCACAAACTGAAACATGTACTTACTGGCAAATCTGTTTAACCCAAACAGATTAGTGGTAGTTTAATTTACTGTAGTTCAGCGAACGTAACGTATTAGGTTTCAATTTCTATTTCATCTTCATCCTCATAATAATGTCAATGATGCGAATAATCTCAGCGGCATCCTCTAATTTGTCACAAATGAATGGGGTTAGTTTCTAGAGAAACTGTGGTGCTGCGTCGGTGGGGGGATGAAACACGAGAATTTAGTTTTATCGACTGAGTCGATAAGGTAAATTGACCACCGTAAAATGATTCAAATAGCTGACGTTTCGAGCGCTAGCCCTTCGTCGGAGCGAATCAAGGAATTGTGGGTAGTGTGTGGTTTTATATAGTAAGCGGTGGAGCTACGCTATTGGTGGAAATTTGGTGACGTGAAAAACAAATGTAGATTAGTTGAATGAAAAGCGTTCGTTGATTCCGTGGGGTTTGAGAGTGCCGATGTGAAAGATGATTTTTTGTTCTTGGTTTTTACGGCTTTCTGTGTTACCCTGGTGTAGGGAAAGGCCGCAGATTGTCATGTGTTGTTTAGAATGGTTAGTAAGATTAAAATGGCGCGCGACTGGTTTGGATGCGTCTTTGTCATTTTTTTCAACGTCTCGGAGATGTTCACGAAAACGGTCGCCCAGTCTCCTCCCTGTTTCGCCAATGTATATCTTTTTGCAAAAAGTACATGTTATGCAGTAGATAACATTTACGGAGGTGCATGTAAAACGATCAGTAATTTTAATAGATCGTTTGGGTCCTGTTATTTTGTCCGCGTTGTGAATGAAAGGACAAGTGTTACATCGTGTGCGTGTGCATTTGAAAGTTCCCGGTACATCGTCAGATTTCAGTGCGCTCGTAACTAGAAAGTTGCCTATGGATCTATATTTCAGGCGCTAGGTGAACGTTGTCACAAATTAATTTTCATGTGTTTATTTTGTAAGCGGTTACTGGTATGTGTGAGATCAAAAACGTAGCAATAGGCTCCCGATAGCAAAAAAAAAAGTACGTAAAAAAAGTGCCTTTTTCTTTAATCTTGAATTCCAAACTGGAATCATTCTCGGTGTAAAAACCTGCCAAACTCACGAGTAACGTAAAACAACGAAAAAAAAGGCACTGAAACAATAGAGTGCAAGACAACAAAGTTAGAAGACAAAGAAAAGTCACAGGTTTTTACACCGAGAGAAACCCCCAACGTATTGACAACTGTAAAACCGCTTTTTTCGATATGCAAAATAATCCTTGATGAAATATTTGACAAAAGCAAACAAGGTGTGTTTCAACACGATGCAAGAAAGGGGAGGGGTATTCTGCAGCTCAGCTGAAAAAAACATTTTCCTTTCATCTTGGGATCCAAACTAATTGACAGCTGTAAGACCGCTTTCTTTATATGCAAAATAGGGAAAAAGGCTGTGTTTTAATTGGTTAGTTTACATACACTGATAAGCATTAGGTTGATAAGCGGCCTGTTCGAGGATCTGTATTTCAGTGTGCCAAGACAGCCACCAGTCTAGAGCAGAGAAGAGTTACAGCGCCAAAGAAGTCTGACAAAATGAAGATTCTGTTCGTTCTCGCTTTTCTCCTTTACATCTCCTTCGGTAAGTCCTTCCAGCATTGAAATTGTAGTAACTTACGGCGCAAGTTGCATTTGTTGGTTTTTTAAAGAATCGAAGGACTGTTAGAAGGTTAATTTCGTTCAGCCTGCGCGGGGAGTTATCATTGCTATTTCCAGATTGTGTCTTACAGCTTATTGAAGACGTGTATTTCTTTAACTTGGCGGCTTGCTCACTCATGCTCGAATTGTTTGCTCTCAGATGAAGAAAGGGTGGGGCGCGTCATTTCGCTCGGTGTTTCTTGCATAGGAAATACGTTGTTTTTTAATATCGGTTTTTATTCTACATTTAAGATCATATCCGATTAATTAGAATCTATAGTTTCTAGTGAAGAGCATGGGCGAAATCGCGGCTGTGTTTAAGTGTCTATGCAATGTAATTTATTTGTGAAATATCGAAAGTTTTACCTTATTAGACCTTGGAATCAGAAACGTTTAACGTGTTAGAGAAGATGCGCTTTATTTATGGTCTTAAAGTTAGGTTGTTGGCACTAAAAAGTGGCTCCAATTTGTGCGCGGCCAAAACATGCAGTGTCGTATTACACTGTGACATAAATACGTGTTCAAACTGCTGCAGGATTTAATCATGGCAAACAAGAGGGCCGAGCTAGAGCTGACAAGAGATGTAGCTAGAGGTGGCCAATGTTTTGTGGCGAGCTGCCCCAAATATATGAGATAACAGAATTCTTGGATTACAGAGGGGGTAACAAAGCTTTATTTTGCTCCAGAGGAAAACAGGCCGGCGAAATACACGCAATTTGTCCGCCCACATCAGTAAGGGTACATCGGCGAGGGATGCTGTTTTCAACGATGCGCTTATTGTTGTTGTTGATATTAGTTAAAAATATATATTCAGAGGCCGTTTAATCAAGCATAATTTTCCAATCCAAATTCTGTTTAGGAGTTCCTTCAAGCCTCAGCTCGACTGGAGAGCCGTCGAAGTCAGTGAGGCCTACAAAATATACTAACTTGATCGGCCCTGACTGGCGAGTGATATAAACGTTTTATTCGAAATTCAGAGTGGAGCGACTCAAGTGTTCAAAAGAAGGCTACAACACAATATTTTGAGCCAAGCGGTTAAAATTTCCAGAAACTTTAAACTCGCTGTCAAGACACTGAACTTAGAAGCTAAAGTATTACGTACTATATACTTGAGTTCAAACATTTTGAATTCGCTATCGAGAACTAAGAATAATTATAACTAGCAGTAATCACAGATTAAGTGTTGTTCCACATAACAACGATAGCAAACTTCATTGTTCTGCGGCATTAGCTCTTTCCCACATAGAATATCTTTGATTTCAAGAATAGAGGAGGAGCTGATGGTTAATAATTATATTTCATTATAAAAATAAAGAAAATCCATTTGCGTCAAATAAATTTTAGGAAATGTTCGTGCTTAACCAATCAGAATAGCAGAAGACAATAGCTAATAATTTTGCTTCTTTGATGAAGTTCTCCAAATACAATTTCTTTTAAAAATTGTATGTTGTGCGATTGGGTCTCAAATTACTTGAAACCTTAAAAAAATTAGACAAAATGCACCTTGAACCTTAACTTTTTAGCGGTTTTTGAGTCTAGGCCAATGAGATCACTAGTTGTAACAATGAAAAATCTTGACATTCCACCGTGTTTGACGTTCCATTGCCGTTCAGCGCTATCCTTGTTATGCGGATCATTACTTAAAGTGCGTCTCCTTAGGTACCTCGTTGTGACATTGCATTCGCGTTTCAGGCATGTTTCTGATTCTTTCTTAATTTAGGGCCGGCTTGTAGTTGTGGAGCGTTGTACGTTGTCGAACGAGCCGTCACAGCACAGGCAGCAAAAAAAAGTGCGCACGCAGGTCAAAACACGCGCTAAGCATGCGGGATACTATTGTGACGTTTCAAGATGGCGCAGATTTGGTACCGAGACTTTTCTCGATCCGTTCCGCATAGCCGCCAAGATAAGGAAGCTTCTCCTTCGTCGACGCAATAGAGCCGCTATTACTAGTAGTAATCATAGATTATAGTGCGTCTCCTTATATCGTGGCACCTCGTCTTGACCTACGTAGTACCTCAGTTTTAGCCACAGTTGAAAGAGGCTTTGTCATAAGATATGTCACGCAGGCAAAAACGTCGCACCGACGTCAAACAAATTCACGCTATCGCCGTTGAAAATCCTTCAATTCTGCCGTGCTGTGTACTCCGAAAGGTCTCAGATTTTTCCGACATAAATAGTATATTTGTCTTGATTTCATTTCGGTTTATATTTCTCCGTTTCTAAAAATGATGCGCCTCAGTACCTGGTGTGATATCCGCAAGGATTTTACCGACTAAATAAATGTAGATATCTCAATATCTGGAAGTTGCATTCAGCATATGTTTAAAGTGTCTATAACCCCAAAAAGTTTTTTTCATCAGAATAAATCTTTGTATTGAACTGAGTAAAATGCCGAAAAAATTTTTGCTTTTGCTTAAAACCTCGATTTTTTATGGCCCGTCAAAGGTCGACTTGTTTTTCACACGGCCGAGTGAAGCGGAGATTGGGACTAGTGACGTCATTCCAGGATATTGTCAACAAAGCTGATCGGGTCCGATCTCAGTCATTCTGGTCGTTCACATGTTGATTTCAGTCAGCCGTGTATTTGTTTCGTACTTGCGAAGAAAAAACCTTCATTGACCTTCATGTAGTTTAATAGTTACGTTTAGTGGATAATTGCCTCGAGCAATGTTGGTTTAGACTACAGCTCGGATTCAGAAGCTTCGGAGACCGCAAATTACGAGTTGGTGTTCCACAAAGAGAACACCGTCATCGATATATCTTGTATGTTATAACTTTAACAGAAGTCTCTTCTACCATAGGTGTTGCGAGGGGTCTATAGTTTTCTATATGATCAAGTTGGATCTTACACACTGTGATTTTTTCTTGTTTGTTCATATTATGACCGTAGTAGTGCCTTTATAGTCTGCCTTCTAATATTTATTTCAGAGTTATTTTTCAACTCCTCAATCGCTTTACGTTCGTTGTATGGCAGGTTGTTCTTAGGCTTGGTAATCTCTATTTCGACGAGTTGTAATTTCACCTCTTCTAGGTAGCTTTCTAGTGCAACTGATGGTTGAACTGGCAGATTCTAGTTTGATCTAACACGAAAGGGGTATTGTGTTCTATCTATCTAAGACTACGTTTACACTAGAGGAGATTTTTCCGGATTCATAAATGTTTCCGGATTAATTAAATTTAGGGTATTCGGATTAGCAGGCGTTTATACTAAAGGGTATTCGGATTCCCAACCGTTTACACACATCGGTAAATCCGAGGACATTCATGCGGGAACGGTTACAAAGCAGGCGAAAAAGTATCCGGATTCATGGGAACAACTGTTTACACTTCAAAACATTGCGGATTTACAGTTATCGGATACAAAGTATTCACTTTAGATTTCGGATTCAAAATCTCCGGAGACGCGACCAAACCGGGACGTTTTTAATTCGGATTCATCCACCTGCGTGTAAACGGCAAAACGAATCCGATACCAAAATGTTCCGGATTCGTCACGAATCCGGAAAAATCTCCTTTAGTGTAAACGTAGTCTAAATGTATACGGAGACGCGTACGCATTCGTCTTACGAATTGATTAAAATCTTGCATCAGTTGATGCTTTTGTGGTTTTCTCTTGTCACGAGTGTAGGGATAAACTTAAGCCCTTTTGAAAGTAAGTTGATTTGATCAGTTGTGAGTTCTATAGCGGAAAGGTTCATTTAATGTGTCCTTTGTTCGACTCATTAGTTTTAATCTGTCGCTTCTGGCGCGCTATATTTTTGCGCGTATTGTGTTTCTTGTTTCGTATTTTCCGTTTCTCTGTATTCTTTTCCCTCTTAATTTTATCTGTACACTCAGATAATAGACAAGGATAGGATGCACTTCATTTATTCTTATTTGCTTTCTCTAAAGTTTCCATAATTTTCTTTTTATTTATCTATTTGTGCTTGAATGTTGTGGGCTGACATTTGTACATTCCGTGATACATTATCAGTGCCAGCTGTCACATTCTTTTGTTTGTTCTTAGCTCCGTCTCGATTTACATCAGTATTTCTTGATGTACTAGGTTCACTAGATTCAAGACTGAAACATGATTTTCGCTCAAGGTCTCTTAGTTTCACTTTGTTACGCTTCGGTAGTGCAATGTTTTTAATGCTCCGAGCAGTTTACGCTCTGCTTCCCTTCTAATCCTGTTAATATCGGTCTTGAATTCTGGATCGGGTCTAATCTTTGCCCTCGCATCGTAACCAAGTGTTTTTGGGCAAGAGTTTATATTCTCTATGTGTGTCTCTAGTTTGCCGATCGATTTTTGCGATGCCTTTATCCAGCTGTCTATCGACATTTCCAGGGTGGTTTTCTCCTAAGAGCGTGGACGCTTTCTAGCTCTTTTGCTGTCGCCGTTGTTTCATTCACGTACTGCTGTGATGTTGTTTTCTATCCCGGGTTTCACGGTAGCGTTTACCGCTTTCTCTGCGCGGTGGTTGAGCATTGCTGATTGTTTCTTCCTCAGAACTTGAATAATCTGGGAGCGGTACATTCAATCCTTCGTCTTTCATCTCGGTGTCGTTTAATTTGTTTGGCTATTCTGTGGCGATTGGTTTGGCACAAGGTGGCCATAATGCTGTCGAGTATCTGACATCTCCATAGAAAATCTTTAGTAGAAAATCTCAAGCAAGACTGCAGTTTCGGTTCTACTTTCTACAGTTTCGGTTAAACTCTCCTTTGTTAATTCAGAAAACCGGACAGTGAAGTCCTCATCTGTGAAGTGCTTCGAACACACCGACAAGTACTTGGTGGGCTCCCAATGTGCTCGCTTCAGTTTAACAAATCGACCCTCTTTTTTCTTCTTTTTCGTTTCTCCGCCTCTTCTTTACCATAAAAAGGTATTGGGTGGAGAGCAATGCCTTCTTTTTCGTTTGAAGGGTTGCTACAGCCAAATACTACACAACTCTCGGGTATTTTTGTGTTCCTGACCGTGCAGCGAGACTGTCTTCCTGAAATGACGTCACATATTGTGCTAGACCCAGACCTTTTCGAGTGATTCTGCGACTCGGTCATGATTTTTATTTTTGTCATTTTCGCAGACTTTGAAAATTCGTCAAAAATCGAGGTTTTAAGCAAAAGCAAAAATTTCTGCGGCATTTTACTCAGTTCAATATAAAGATTTGTTCTAATGAAAAAAAACTTTCTGGGGTTATAGACACTTTAATCAGTTGAGCATGGACAAAGGTTCTTCTCCGGGGCTGATTGCTGATTGCTATGAAATCAACCCAAAAGTTGTCATAGTTTTCTCTCTTCTACGAAAGTAGTGTGCTTTCAATGCTGTCACGTAATTTATAATAACACGCGCAAGCGATCTCAAGGTCAAGCTACATGTAGGTCACGTACGCGAACAGTATTAGCTGCCTGAAAAATACCACCTCGGATATAAATAAAATATTATTCCAAAACGACCCCGAAACTGGCAGAATTTTTTCACAACCCCCACTAATTTCATTCAAACGTGAAAAACATAGGCAACTTTCTAGTTACGAGCGCACTGAAAATCTAACGATGAACCGGGAACTTTTAAATACGCACACACAATCCAACACTTGACCTTTTATTCACAACGCGGACAAAATAACGGGACCCAAACGATCTATTAAAATTACTGATCGTTTCACATGCACCTCCGTAAATGTTATCTACTGCATAACATGTACTTTTTACCAAAAGACATACATTGGTGAAACAGGGAGGAGACTCGGCGACCGCTTTCGTGAACATCTCCAAGACGTTGAAAAAATGACAAAGACGCATCCAAACCAGTCGCGCATCATTTCAATCTTACTAGCCATTCTAAACAACACATGACAATCTGCGGCCTTTCCCTACACCAGGGTAACACAGAAAGCCGTAAAAACTTGAAACAAAAAATCATTTTTCAAATCGGCACTCTCAAACCCCACGGAATCAACGAACGCTTTTCATTCAACTAATTTACATTTGATTTCACGTCACCAAATTTCCACCACCGCTTACTATATAAAACCACACACTACCCACAACCCTTGATTCGCTCCGACGAAGGGCTAGCGCTCGAAACGTCAGCTTTCTCAAATCTTTTTACGTGGCTAATTTACCTTATCGATTCAGTCGATAAAACCAAATTCTTGTTCCTCTCTGGATAGTCGAGTGGGAGAGCAAATACGCAATCGGCGAAAGTGATGCGAGCCGAGGGGCGCTGGGGACGAGGCGGGAAGAGAAAGATATTACACGTTTCAGTAGAAGCCAACTGGCTGAAAAGCAAAGGACTAAAAAAGCTCTGCACTGTTTCATAATGAATCACCAGTTTAAAAATTTTTGCGCTAGGCATTAATATACGGTCGCTTTTTGCCTTGGCACTCCGATCTGAAAAGTCAAAATTTACGATTTTGTGTGATTGTGTTTTGCAACCCATAAAATCATTTCGCGCTTGTTGATTTGCTCTGCTATTTACAAACAAAAAGGTGCTAACAGCATGGTATTTCTGTTCACACATGTAGGTAATTCTTAAGTCCTGCGTCACCGTGCTAACAATGTTCTGTTTTCTTTTGTTCAGGTTATGGCCTGAAATGCAACCAGTGTCTCGATTTTAAAAGTTGGGAAGTGTGTAGCAACGTGACAAAAGAGGTGACTTGTCAAGAAGGTGAGGACCGCTGTGCCAAAGCCCATGTCGAAGGAGAGAGCTCAGGTGTTGCGATAGGAGTCTATGCCAAGGGTTGTGCCAAGGCATCAGAGTGCAGCGAGGACAACTGCAAACAGTTTACCCAAGCCTCGGTGAAGATCACCAAGTGTGAGATTAACTGCTGCAGTGGAGACCTGTGCAATGGAGCCCAAGTACCAATGGTCAGCACCATCGTGCTCTTGGCATGCGCTCTTGTAGCTTTTTTCCGTTAACTTCAATCTCGTTCCCAGAGCCTGCGTTACCCTTGTCCAGCGGAACGGGAAACGACGGACTCTGGGATAAAGCCAATCTCGTTCCCAGAGCCTGCGTTACCCTTGTCCAGCGGAACGGGAAACGACGGACTCTGGGATAAAGCGTAAAAATTCGACGTCTTATTGGTTGATCAACTGAGCATGAACAGTGTTATTTCAACCGACTGGGCATGAGCAGTGTAATTTAAATGTCAACTGGACAAAATGTATAGCTTTTAGAAGTGTTTCAAGGTTGTTTTTGACCTCAAAATAGTCTATGAACGTTTTAAAATCGGGTCGACGCCTTCATCGAGTGTTTGTGATATTGAAAGAGTCTGGAAGACCGTTAAAGATTCACTTTCTCTTGACTACGTGTTCGTACAAGCAGAAGAATCGAAGAATTCTGGTGTAATGGACTTGCGTTTTCAAATTATTCTTGATCAGTGCGGGAAAATACCAATTTTGTACATGCGAACGGCAGTTTTAATTTAAATTGCACTCTTCAAAGCTTACGGTAATCCCTGAGGTCGGTTCCGAGTTGCAAGTCATAGGATATGAATTGGTTTGCTTAGCGTCGATTTTAATTTTGCTCTCGTGTATATCAGTTTCTAATTCTATATCAAGCTTTGTGAACGGTGGAATATCAGGTATGTTTGTGCGGTTGAATTTATATGATTGAAGGCGATTGAACATTTTGTGTCAATTTATTATAGTCTTGTTTGTATATTTATCCTCGTGCATTTGTTGTATATATATTTTTCTTTTTCTCTATATAAATGCTTCAATTTGTTAAACATTGTGTTACATGTAAATAAAAGTTATTATTATTATGAGTATCTCTGCCTTTGTGCTGTGTGGTACTGAAGAAATTACAGTTATGTAACTTTCAATTTCTTTATTCGAGTGTTTATACGTCAATATTTATCCTGTGTCATTTATTGTCTACTGTGTGAGAAATTTACTTTTCAGACCATACAAGTATAGGAATATTGTCTTGCAGGATAGATCCAGCTCAGAACTCTGAGTACTGGAAATAATTCTTTCAAATTGTTTTGCAAATTATAAGAATCAACTTTCAGCAATCAGATTGTCAGAGAAAATATCCTGTACATAATTCTCAGCCTTATTGTTGCATTAATTTTTGTGAAAGAGAATATTAATAAGAATGCACAGCAAAATATTATAAGAATGATTCTGGTGATTTAACTCAAAAATTTAAATTGGATTAAAGTTGGAAAAAAGTCTTGTTTTCCTTTTGAGTCCCACGCTCAGATTGTACAGTATCAATGAAAATTTTTCCCCTAAACGATATTTTTATTTCTAAATTAAGGGGCCAGACTGACGTTGAAACCCCTTTGATTTTAGGTGGCTAATGTTGCAAGTCTAACCTTTCATAATTTTTACCCTGAAAGCCAAAATTTAATGATCAAAGACCGGTCTAGTAATCCAGGGCCGATCCAGGATTTTTCTTAGGAGGGGGTGCACCTCTAAGGAATGACATAACTGAAGGGTGACGTAAACAAATTTTAAAAGCGAACAACGCAGACTAGGCAATAACATAATATGAACTGTCGAGAATACATAGCAAACAATACAGCACATTTTGTATAACTGTAAAGCGAACTGCACAGTGTTAATGCAATGCTGTAACTGGTCGTTTTCGTCGAATAGAAGGGCTAATGTTCGAAACTCCAGCGCCTAGCTACCATTTTTAAGCCGTTCAACATACAGTAAATTCTTCAACCTCATCTCATATTTTAATTCAACACCAATAAACCACATAGTTTTTTTTCTTTTCTTTGCAGAATACTAGTTATATTAGAAAGATGCAGGTCATCTCAGTGGGGGGGGGGGGGGGGGAGCGCACCACCTGCACCCCTCCCCTAGATCCGCCCCTGTAATCCTGCTGCCAGAGATCATCAAGCATTCAGTATGAAACAAATCCTAAAAAATGGCTTTGAGGCATGGTTATTTTGAAAGCTCCAAGGCCATGACAAATGTCATTTGAGAAGATAGCATTTTATTGCTTTACTATTAACATTACATCTGTTTATGTTACATGTAGCTATCCACATAAAATATTGGTGGCCACAGATATTTTTGACAAAAAAGGATGATGTGCATTTTGAAATGCAGTGTAGGTTTTGTGTGTTTTTAGGGCTAAAATTGACTGTTTGATTGAAAATTACACAGTTAATCCCAATAGACACAGACACTGATTCATGCAAATAAAGTGTGTGTTAATTGTGTTTTAACTGATACCCACAAGTCAAAACAGAATTTGAATTAGTCTGTAACAAGCATAACATAGTAGAGTCTGCATTAAGGAGGAAACAATTTCTGACATCCAAGGCCAATAAACGCATCATGCTGAGATTTTTGCTTCATACTGCAGCTGTGTCCACTTAAAGTTAGTATCCATATTTTCATCTGGCTGAGGGGGTGGTTTGATGTTTGTTATTCTTACCGATACATATCAATAGCTAATAAGCTATAAATCTTGTGGGTTTTTTTGCAGTGACCAGAATTAGTAATACCAATTTGGTCATTGGAGGGGGGGATTTTAGGCTTTTTATTCTGTTTTGCTCAGACGGTGCTGTCTTTGTTTTAGCAAAGCTGTTACAGTCAAACCTCTATTAGGCAGTCACTTAACAAATCCCCGGAATTAAATCGTCGCCATGTATTTACTGTAAACATGACCTCTTTTAAGCGGTCACCTCTATTAAGCGGTCAGTTGGCTATTCCCCGAGGGTGACTGCTTGATAGAGGTTTGACTGTATTTTCTAACAAAATTGTCAAAGAACCCACAAGTCCAAGCTCAAAAGGCAGCAGCCCAGACTATGAAAAGTTGGGTGCCTAGCCAACAATGTGGTGCCCACATCAGTTCCTTGGGTACCCCAGGTTACTGGGCTCCTGTTATGCATCTTGTTTAGTTTTGTTTCTTTTTTTACTTAACATTGAATTATGCAATGATCAAGCATTGTCATTTTTCTTTGTCATAAAGAGATCCAACCATAAGCAAAGCAGTTTGCATTAAAAAACAACCAAATCACTAAAGGTATCTCATGAAGACATGCTATACAAAAGCAAAAATAATATAAATGTTTTGTAAACCTTTTTCCTGTTGAAAAAAGACAACTTAATGTAATTAAGAAAAATATGAGGGTGACATACAAAAAGCATGTTTATTTCCCCATTGGTTTAGTACTATGGTGTCACATTCCAGGATACCACGATGAAGTTTTGAGACTGATGTTTTGACCTCATTTGCAGCTATACTGGGGGGGGCATACAGCCTGCGAACAAGCGCCTGTTCCTAATCAGGGTATTGGTGACAGAGGCAGATCTAGGGGAGGGGTGCAGGAGGTGTGCACCCAACCCCCCCCCCTCCCACCCCCACTGAGATGACCTGCATCTTTCTAATATGACTAGTATTCTTTATTCTCCTTAGAGGTGCACCCCTCCTAAGAAAAATCGTGGATCCGCCCTGGGTGATCAGAGCAAGTGTAAACTTTAACCTGTTCATCTTCCTCTCCTCCCAGCTAATTAAGACACTAAGGACTCTGACAATGCTAGGGAGACTGTTCAGTCATCACAAAGAATTTGTTACTTTTGTAGAAAGTTTTAGTTGAAGAATGACGGAATGGAAGTCCGGTGCTTAACCAAATTTGTAAATTGCTTCCACCCACAGATGGACCTTAGTAGGTCTTTATGATTTCCTCCTAGTTTCCAGGATCCTTCTCCTCTTTAAAAAATCAATGACTATTAGAAAGTAGGATTGGGCTCCTACTGCCAATTGAAATGAATATACTGAAGCCACTAGCAGGGTACTCAAAATTAATTTTGATCTGTGCACACACAATAATAAATACTATTCATGTGTCATTTACTTGCTTGGGGTGTAAATTCTCAAATTTTCTTAAATACTTATACCTGTACCTTCTTTAATCAGCCAATTGTGGAAAAATATTTGAATAACCTTTGTTGAATAATCACCCCAGCAATCAAGCCTTTCCTCCTTTTCTCAACCATATAACATGTAACCCTTTAGGATGACACTGAGGTTAGGTCAGATGTGGCAAGACAAGTCATAACAACTCGCAGACATCAGATTTTGGTAAAGTTTATGACAATATATTTAGGGCACATTTTTAAGCAAACAATGTTTCAAACAGTTTCCCCCTCAATTAATTTGTATCTCTTGGAGTTATAACAATAGGTACCACTGGTTATTTTCTCCTCACAGTGACTCTTCCTCACAGCTTTTATGCTTCTATAGCCTGTGTAGAAGGCATCAGAGAAAGGGTAACTGGGGAGATAGGGAAAGGACACCTGCAATAAAGACCCCCTTTTATTCATTTCTGCAGAAGTTAGTGGCTGCAAATTCCGACTGTCTACTTTGCATTGGGCGGTAAACAGTAAATTCCACATTAAGTCACCCATATGCAAAATCACGCACCAGTTTCTGAGTGGTGACCGTATCGAAAGTTGACATAATCCGATTACCAAGAAACCAGTGGGCGTAATGCAAATAGCCCGGTTCTTATAGCAGGTGTTCTTCTTTTCTCCCCCCTCCTTGTTTATGCCTGCCATGCAAGCTGTGCTTTTAAGGATGTCACCAGATAGAAGTCCCCCCCTCCCAACCCATCAATTAGTTTGGCCACAGGTGGTGGGCATTTGTACCTAGCATTAGATACAGATGGCTTTAATGAAAAAAAAAAGCTGAGAGACAAATAAATGAATCCAATCAAACTTTTAAAGTTTAGAATTTACTACATGTACTTCTGGCGAAACGGATTATATATAAATCTGACACTGGTAAACTAACAGTTTCATACTTCATAGTATGTCTCAAGCTTCCAATTTATATATCATTTTAGCACCTTTAACTCACACTAAGAAATCAAATTGCAACCTGCCAACCATTGGTAGAAGTAGATCTAAACACTGGAAAACTTACCCGATAACACGATATGATGCCTGTGAAATTAGCTGTAGAAGACTGTGAAATTAGCTAGCTGATGTTACAGAATATGAATACTTATTCCTACGTGGAAGTTTCCAGCACAAGATTGAATATAAATGGTCACAAATTCTGGCAGAACGAGCCTGATTGCCAGGTTGACAACAAAATAAGCAGAAATAAGCAGCAATTCTGGATTCTGGACCCTAATTTTATAAATGTAATTTTTATAAATGTAATTCTTACTTTTTAGTATAGTAGGTCCACATCAGCCCTTTGGCTGCCTTTTTATCCAACCTACTTATCAAATAAAGTAAGTATGTATGTATGTATGTATGTATGTATGTATGTATGTATTCTACCTTCCCAAGTTCGAAATCAAATCCTTCGGTGACTTATTCCTTTTTTATCCGTTTTAGCAAACAAAAGGGGAAAATGAAATACTTCTTCGTCTCCATTCATCCTGATCTCTAGAGCTGGCACAATTTTTGAGTGTCCTACTAGTTTTTCCAAAGAATTCTGGATGACTTCGTGTTGAATAAACTCCATTTTGTCAAACCGGATGTTGAAGAACTTACGCCTGCGCAGTTTAACCGATCACAAGAATCCTGTTTTCCGGTTAACGCTTTATCCCAGAGTCCGTCGTTTCCCGTTCCGCTGGACAAGGGTAACGCGGGCTCTGGGAACGAGATTGCGTTAACGTCAAAACGAAAGATGGTGTGGTGTGTTTCAGTGAAGCAAAAGAAGTTGAGCTTTCTGTGAACGTAGGCCAAATGAAATTAGCTAGATAAACAGTCCTACATTTCATTTTGTAATACATTGTAATAAACGAGCGAGATTTGTGTTCTAAATCAACTACATTGCAGGCCTCTTTTAAAGACCTCTTTTTGGTCTTAATTTGAATAGCTTGCGTGACCCAGCATGCTTAAACCTTACATAGACCTTGGCCATATTAAAGTGCCCCTATGATCAAATTTTTGATTTTCATTTTTTTACATGTTCGTGTACTATTAGACTTTCTTACTCATCTTGCCAAATTTCAATCCATTACGAACATCAGGAGTCATTTTATTTTAACATTTATTTCTGAGAATTTACCGCGGCCGCCATTAATGAACCTTGTTCCAAGGCTTGGTTGCGAATGGGAGAAAGTGACGTCAAAAGTTCAAAAATACCTCACGGGTTGAAATTAAAATAACAATAAGTATTGAAAATCACGCGAAAAGCAACAAAAACTTTGGACATGTTCTTCGTGCAATTTTCTTTGCTGATTGTTATTATAATTTCAACCCGTGAGGTATTTTTGAGCCTTTGACGTCACTTTCTCCCATTCGCAACCAAGCCCTGGAACAAGGTTGATTAATGGCGGCCGTAAATTCGGGAATAAGTTCGTGTTCCAGCAGTATCCTGTATGATGCCTAGTGATGTTGGATGATGTCTAGTTCCATTAGATGATTTCTAGGGAAGTTGATTAGGTCTAGCAACGTGCGATGATGTGTAGTGATGTGCCATGACGGGTGGTTAGGATTGGTGGTGGTTTAGGGGACAACATTGTCATTGATTTTCAATTTGGTGTACTGGAACGCGAACTTATTACCGTAAATTCTCAGAAATAAATGTTCAAATAAAATGACTTCTGATGTTCGTAATGGATTGAAATTTAGCAAGATGAGTAAGTCTAATAGTACACGTAAAGGTAAGAAAATGAAAATCAAAATTTGATCATAGGGGCACTTTAAGGGGATAATAGATTTCTAAGTTAAAACAACGTTTTCTCAAAACACTGTTGCCTGTACAGCAGTCGTTTCTTCCCAAGAGTGTAAAAGGCGCGCGAAAGCTTCGGATGCATGATGGGACATTTTTGGCTCCATCTCGCGCCCCGATTTGCTTTCGTGAGTCTGTCACTCTCGACAAGGATACGACTCCTGCACTACTGGGTACGTACCCTGCGCTCAGGCTAAAACGGAGTGTTTATGCCCCATCTTTACTGTAAAAGGGACCGCGAGTCAAAGGGTGGTCAATCTTCCTCGGCTTTTTCGAAATCCAAACCTGATGGCGCTTTGGATATCTGTGCACTGCTCTCATCGTCGGCTTGGCGGCTGTGTGCTTACACTAGTGAGGCCAAACATTGTTTGATTCCGGCGTTATCAAGACATGTCATCATCTTCTCCCGGGACTGCCACGTAGGATAATTTACCCTGAGGTGGGGGAACCGGAATTTCTTGCGGAAAATCATTCTGGGGATAGGTTTTGTGATTACAAACGACTGTTTTTTAGACGAAAGTGGATTACACAAGAGGAAGCACTTATCAAAGGTGAGAACCGAGATTATGGCCACTGAAGGGGAGAGAAATCATGTAATGTGTAGATTGCATGAAGCTTGCTAAGAAGTTTCGCATTCTTTTCAATATTTTTTTATTTTTAAAATCTTGGGAATAGCAAGTCAAAACTGGATAAGGTAATTTCCAAATTACTTGGCATTATTATTCGTTATGAATATGAGCCGTTCGTATAAGCCTCATACAAGGAATGTTATTTTGTTTGGATTTTGCAGCTTTTCAATAAGAGTATTCATCTGTTGCAAACAACAAAAAGCGGCGATATCAGATTATCGACGCATTTGAAGTAACTTTACTTCATTGTCAGTGGTTTGGTTACTGGTGACATTTATAGTGTCATGTCCTGAACTCCACTATACTTCTTCTCACTATACAATAGACCTTCTTCTTCACCAAATTATTTACATTTAAGGTGATTCCATTGAAAAAAAAAGGAATTTTTACGATTTTCTAAAACTTGGTCCAGATGGTAATTATGTTATGAGCATCACAAAAATGAAATAAAAAATAGGGGTCACCGTGCTCGTTTTTACACAACATGGATGGCCATTATAGTAACTATACGACCCGCGAGGTTTCATTACTGAACCCTAGTAATCAGAAAGGGGACTATAATTTCTAAAAAAAAAATCATTGCTTGGATTAAAATAATAGAGCAGTTCAACAAAATGGACTTTGATCTTACCTTATAAACTATTTTAGTTGACCAGGAATTAAGATTATGAAAGAAATTAAAGAATTCGCGGCGTGCGCGCGTACCCAACACTACCTGAAGACGTGTTCTTTACAGCATTCAAATACAAATATTTCAAAGCAGAATTTTTAACTTTTCTTTAAATCGCGATATATTGTGGTCAACCATGACTACCAGTCCTTATCTTCTGTTAAGCAAGAGGACGAACCGACAGCTTTGGGGACGTGACTAGCTTGAAATTCGCATGCAAGTCGTACTCGTACTCAATCTCGTACTCGTATCTAAAGTTCACTAATAGCTTGACAACGAGTACGGTGACCCCCAATTTTTAATGCAGAAATTTAAATGACACACGGTTGACTACAATATATCGCGATTTAAAGAAAAGTTAAAAATTCTGCTTTGAAATAAGCATAGAAAATTGCACGAAGAACAAGTCCAAAGTTTTTGTTTCTTTTCGCGTGATTTTCAATACTTATTGTTATTATAATTTCAACTCGTGAGGTGTGTTTGAGTCTTTGACGTCACTTTCTCCCATTCGCAACCAAGCCTTGGAACAAGGTTGATTAATGGCGGCCGTAAATTCTCGGAAAAAAAGTTAAAATAAAATGACTTCTGATGTTCGTAATGAATTGAAATTTGGCAAGATGAGTAAGAAAGTCTAATTGTACACGAAAATGTAAAAAAATCAAAATCAAAAATTTGATCTCAGGGGCACTTTAAAGGAAACCCTCTTGCTTCGGAGTGCGTGCGCGCTCGTGCACGCGCAAATGACGCAATTTATTATGCGCAGTAGTGATGCGCAATGCAAAACAAGGGAATTACCTTAAAGGGACACTGTCCAGCCGAAATTACAAAATTTCGCTTAGCTCATTTTCATGTTACGTCGCCAACAAATGCTACCAAATTTACAAAATAAAGCAGTTTTCAATTGAGTTTCGTAAAACCAAAACCAAAGTAATTACCCTGTCCAATCACAGCAGTCGTAAACAATCCAATGAACCAATCAGAGCTCGAAGCAATTACATGTCGACGTCGCCAAGAACGGGAAAACGCGTGCGAGCAAGTCACGATTAATATTGGTTTTACTACTGATTGGTCGAGAAAATGGCGCAAAATTTTTTAGCCAATCACAAAGCGTAGCAATGCAAAGCCAAAGCAATTGTGTATTTACTTTCGACACTCAATAGAAAACTGCTCTATAGAACTAATTAAGGAGGGCGTCCACATGAACGCCATTTTTCCGCCACTGGACATGACTTTAATGGAAATATCGCGTTCACGTTTCAAGCAATTCAAAAACTCTCTGCTCATCTCATTAATCTATGCATGTTATGGGGTGTTTTGTAAATTTTTGGGTATGTTTGGGAGGAAATAGTTTCTCTCAAAGGATTTGTTATTAAATTAACAGAAAGAAGAAATATTGAAGATTTAGTGAAGTTTTAAAAATGGAATTTGTAGTAAATAATTAATAAGCGGACACCAAGTTAGTCCACTAGCAACCTGGGGTACTCTTGCGTGGGTATCAACTGTCTGGTTGTGTTTTAAAACTCATTTTCTTTCTTCTATCCCTTCTTTAAACCTCTTTAAATTTCATTCAAATTCATGTTTACCCCCAGGGGGGGGGGGGGGGGGGGGGGAGTATTTGGGTCAACTTTTGCTGGGTATGTGCCGCTGGCCTCTCAGAGCCCCTACCCCATTATAGTCTATTCTGTGCCCAATTGTAGACCCCATCTTAGTCACTTTTGAGTGAATGTAAATTTCGCAATCTCAACTTAGTCACTTTTTTTACCGCGGATCTTCCTATTTTTTGTAATCCCTGATAAAATAAAACTACCCCAAAAAATACTTCCAAAAAATCCCGACAATACGCGACCCCATTCTAGTAACTCTATTGAAAATGCAACCCCATTATAGTCAATCCAGTCGTGAAAATGCGACCCTTCCATTATTAGGAAGTACCCCCACCCCCCCTCCCCCCCTGGGATTTATCCCCGCTTTACATTAATAACGAGATTCTATAGAGCAACATAGAAGCAGTAGTTTGGAGATAAAGTGCAGGATTGCAAGGATGGAAGTGGATTACAGTTCATCAAATTTGATTTCTAAATCGGGCTGTCAAGAAATCAAAATTGCCATTTTTGTGGAGTCAGTTGACTTTTTTAGGCGTCATTTTATCTCTTTAGTTAATATTTCTTTGGTTGGATTAGTTTTAGCGATTTTTTCTTCCTATTTCAAGATATTAAAGTAAGTTTATAGTGCATATGAAGTAATTTTTTATTTTGTCTTTTTTTAGAGGCTATTATATATGCCTTTATTTCGAAATGATAAAAGAAATTTGTCAGAGAAAAATTTAAGGCCTCTTTTTTGCCGTCCAAAGTAGCACAAAAATATACCCAGGTAAATAACAATATTTTATTAAATGATTATGTTATAGCTAATAAAGCGTTTGGGTTCCCTGTAGTTGAATCCTAGCTTGCGACCAAGCTCTCAGGCTCAGGGGTTGCGATAGACAGGGGGGAAACCTTCCCCCACCACCCCCCTACCCCTAAACCCCGAGCCCTAGAGCTTGCTCGTAGGATAGTTAAATCCCCATCATACTGATGATTTACCTGAGTAACAGAGGATTTTCTCGCGCTCTCATCTCTCACGTGATCAGTCAATCTTTCGGCCGGCCTCGACTTCTCACGAACGCGTGCCGCGCGCGAGAGAACCTTAAGTACCCAGGGTACACATGAATGATGATTATACATTTTTGCAATCCTCACCTCTAGTTCTTCAAACTTAAACAGGAGCCAACAATGATGGGCTCCTGAATTAAAAGATTGTTTACAATTTTTCCCTCCCCAGTGGCAAAATATATATTTAAACACCGGTATTCCCGGGGGGACACACATATAAAAATGACGGGGGTGCTCGTCGGAAATTTTCTAAAAACACCCTAGCAAAAATCTCGTTTAATGAGCGTGGCTTAAAAGAATTTTTCCCCCCTAGAGGTACTAAAGCAACATATATATGCCATATTCCGTCATATTTTTTCGGCTTAATACTCCTGCAAAAGGTACCGCGATAATTCTAACGGTGGTCATTTTAGATTTTAGTCCCGGGGGGTTCTCGGGTATATTTTGGGTGGGTATGTGCCGCCCTGGTCTCCAAATCTGGACCCCCGTTTTAGAAAGAATTTGCACAAGAAATGATACCCCGTTCTAGAAATAGGTCAATTTTTAATACCCCGTTCTAGAAAATATGGCTGCTGATAATCTGAAGCTTTCGTGCGTTCGAAATATTATACCCCGTTCTAGGAAACGTCTCTAAAATGGATACCTCGTTCTAGATCAAGAGTCCCAAAATCACGACCCCGTTGGTCGGCACATACCCGTATAGGTACCCCCCCCCCCCCCCCCCGGGCATTTCACGTTTCACGAGAAAAAGTGACATGTTTTATGCAAGAAAGCCAAAACAGGATTTATCCTTGTTGATCAAAACTTTCTCATTACTGTCCGTTTGTCCCCCCGGGATTTTAGTACTCTAATCGATATCAATCTACAAATTTTGACCCCTAATAGGTACGACGAGCACCCCGTCATTTTTATATGGGAGTCCCCCCCCCCCCCCCCCCCGGGCCGATATTCCCCAAGATATTCCCTGGTTGTCCCGGGTGTCGACCCGGGGGTAAGCCGATGTTCTATTCAGGGGATCATTTGGGGTCAGGGATTCATTAGTTTTATTTGGGGATCATTTGAGGTCGGGGATTATTTCGGGTTGTGCATAGGGAACCCACGCGTTTATTTAGAATGATCATAGAATAAAGATACCGAAATGGACTTACGTGATGTTGTGTTTCAATCCAAATTTGAATTAGCTTATGCCGGGATTAAGAGCAGCCACAACGGTCCAATCAAATCCGTTGATACGATTTGGAAACGATGATGTCTGTTATTTTTAAATGGTCTCGCATTTCGCCGTCTGTTATTAAATTTTAACTTGTTATTTAGCCGTCATGCGGCATGGTCTCGTATTTCGGCGTCTGGAAATAGGGAGGAGAGAAAATGATCGATAAAATGTTTGATTGACAATAGCAAAAGGATATAGAAAGAAAAGGCTGTGTTTCAATTGGTTAGTATATTTCAACTGACAAGCACTTGATTGACAAGTGGCGTGTCCCTTGATCTGTATTTCAGTTGAACGTTTTCAGAAAACCTTTATACCTTCGCGTTCCATTCTGAGCAGAGAAGAGTTACAGCACCTTAGAAGCTTGATAAAATGAAGATTCTGTTCGCCCTCGCTTTTCTTCTTTGCATCTCAGTCGGTAAGTTTTTCTAGCACTGAAATTGCAGTAAATTAAGTTGCATCTGTAGGGCTATGAAATTTCGTACAGCGGAGCCTGCTTGAACTAATCGTTTGCTGTGTCCTGCGTTTCTGTTTTCCTTGAAGAAGGGGTGGGGTGCGTCTGATCTCACTCAGTGTTTCTCGCATCGAATATGTCGTGTCGCTATTACATCTTTTCACTTGATAGTTACGTCTGAAAATTTACTTTCCATTTGTGTTCATTCTAGATTTTATTCACTTGAGTTAATTTCTGGGTTCAAATGAAACTTCGAGCTTCTGGTTACGTGATATGCCTGAGTGTTCGTGTCAGTTGCAAGACGCCATGAAAAGCGCGGTGTACAAAGAACTGGCGCTTGAAACGTCAGCTTCTCTTGACGGTGGCCAATTTACCTTTAATTCAATTGACAAAACCCCTTTAGTGTTGTGCGCGGCAAGGTGAAGCCGACGTGACAAGCATACGACTGATCACATAACTATAAATGTTATCGAATAGAAAGTCAATGTCTTCTTTTTATATCTTTTACGAGAGTTTCGGCAGATGGCAAGCTCGTCTAAACACATTTGAAAATGCGAGCCACAGACTGCCTCGGTTATAGGTATATTATTTACAACTCATTCCTGACTTGAAAATGCTTCAGGGTTTAGCGTCCAAAGAGAAATAAAGATAACTTTAAAAATACAAAATACAATTGTTGTGAAGAGGTATGGCCTAAGGTCTAGGAGAGCGATATTTATTTGTACTCGCAAATGACCCGTAGAGAAACTGCGTTTGCAAACACTCTCGACTGATTTCGTACAGCAGGGCCTGTTTAGGTATATACGTACCGATGGCTTGAAAGATTTGCCCTTTTCACATTGATTTTTATAGCTTTACAACCTGTATTTACTTTGTCCGCGCCTGTAATTTGGCAGCTTCGTCGTACGTGTGATCGGCTAAGTTTTTTTGCTCTGTTTCCCTTGAAGAAAGAGGTGGGGCGCGTCATCTCGCGCGGTGTTTCTTACATCGAAGCATTGTCGCCATTTAATACATTTTTTCACTTAATAGTTACTTCAGTAAATTATGTGTCTGTTTGTGTTCATAATGTTTTCTAGATTTAAGGATATTTCTGTGGTTTAAAAAAGTAAAGCTTCAGTGATCAATGTGCGTGCCAGAGGATGCCAGGCGCACGGTTAAGTGCGGTCATATTACCAAGTAAAAAATCATTTCGAAATAGCCAGGCCAGTAGGAACGAATTTGAAAGTGAAAGGGCACGATCGACTGTTGTCGGCCGAGACCCCTTCAATATCTTCGACGGTTAAGTGGCAGTCTTCTTTTTTTTAATTTTCACCCGAAAAGTGGGGGGGCACGGGCCTACCCGGCCCCCCCTACTCCTACGGGCCTGATAGCGAAATACCTTCTTCCACTAAAGCTAATGAGTGGTATGTATGTTGGCTACAACGGAAATAATCAAAATCAAAATTGTCAAATCATTCTCCCAACTTTTCTAGTGCATCGTGTCAGACCAAAAATCGAAACCAGAAGCTACAAGTCACATCGTCGCGGCTTTGTCTTTTTAATCTTGATGTACGTCAATGTTTAAACAATGACAACAACATTCAAACAATTCGCGGAATTAACCACAAACATAACTGCTTAGTGCGCCATTAAAACAAAATTCTGGGCATGTCACGGCCACATATTACTCTTAACTTAGGAAAAAATTAAAATTTCAGAATGATTTTGTTTATTGAAGGAAGCTGAACATAAAAATTTATGGAACAAACAAAATAGGAGTTCGTGGGGGTCGTCCGTTCTCCGAGCTTCGTAGTGAAGTGTCAGCCACTTTCTCCGCCTACACAGCGGGAAGGGGCAAAGGGCGAGATAGCATGCAGCTGACACTTCAGACTAGGGATTACAGTTCCCAGATTGGATAGAAGTCAGGTCGCTAAATTCGGTGATGAATAATAAAGACGTGACCAAACCATGGTCCTGAGGCACTATAGGGTAGTTCTATTGTTGAGTTGATAGCACCCTCCTCAAAATGTCTGATATACCAAGTAAAGTGATCTTTTGCAGTTCATTGATGATGATTATTATTTGTAATTATTATTATTTTGTTCTGTTTTTTACAGGCTATGGCCTAAAATGCAACCAGTGTCTCAGTTTAAAAAGTTGGGAAATGTGTACCAACGTGACAAAAGAGGTGACTTGTCAGGACGGTCAGGACCGCTGTGCCAAAGCCCATGTAGAAGGAGAGAGCTCGGGTCTAACAATTGGAGTCTATGCCAAGGGTTGTGCCAAGTCATCAGACTGCAGCAAGGACAACTGCAAACAGTTTTCCCAAGCCTCGGTGAAGATCACCAAGTGTGAGATCAACTGCTGCAGTGGAGACCTGTGCAATGGAGCCCAAGTACCAATGGTCAGCGCCATCATGCTCTTGGCATGCGCTCTTGTAGCTTTTTTCCGTTAAGTTCAAAACGAAAAATTGTGTAGCTCAGCGACCTAAAGGAAGTTTAGTTTTTTGTAAACCACGTTTCACATTTTAGTTTGCAATGCTGTGTAACAAAGAGTAATATTTTTGTCCTAAGTCAACTTCAATAAAGTCTTTTTCAAATACCTTACCTATTTTTGCTAGCTTGCGTGACCTCGCAAGGGCTTCCTTGACCTCGCAAGGGCTTCCTTTACGGCTCAATTCTTGGTTTTCACTTAGGGGCCGACCAGTTGACTTTTAGGGGGGGGGGGGGTGATTAAGTTTGGGTAAATTTTTTTTAAAAATACAATTTTTTTTTCAAAATCAAGGATGTGTGGACATAAGTTTAACATAACTGCTTGCCTATAGGAAAACCACATTTAACACGTCCTTAAATGTTGGACTGCTCTACGTAAAGTGCCATGGAAATTAACATTATTAGAATTTTTGTTCTTTGGCTTTTAATACCAAGATTATAAATGTACCAATACTGACCTTTAATAAATGCCCTTAAACTTTCTCAATTTTCTATATTTTAACTTTTTGACATCTGGCATAAATGTACACTGTAGGGGGAACCCACTCCCTTGCTGTATGTTCAGATGGTTATTTTTTCCCTGAGAGATTGGTGTATAAAGATCAAAGCAAAGCCGTATCATTTTTTTTTTAATAGGTTACAAAGTAGTGACAGGCCTGCACGACTCCCGCTGTTCCCCAATGTGATGTTCTCGCCTTTAGAGTTTCACTATAACGAGTATGTCTGTAAGCGATTTACCCCTTTTACAGGAGATAATGGGAGGCTCTTTATATATTTCCCTCAGCAACGGTTGGTTCTGTATTAAATGAGTGCCATTTATCCATAAGGATTTTCTCTAAATTGTACACCGCTAGCTAGTAGGTGATATTGCGTGACAAAAGGTAGAATTTTCTTGTACCCTTTTTCCTTCTGTTGAACTGCCGACTTTCTCTCTTCGAATTTCATTTCTAAGAGGACTATATGTACCAGAGTATCTGGATACCCTCTCAAATGTAGGCGTGATTTTAATTTTTTTATATTCTCTTCAAACGTTTAATATTTTTGAAGAGTTAGTTCGAAGCAGCCTAAGTGCCTCGCCTTTTATGAAGCCTTTCAGCTGACCCCTGGTGGGTGGCAGGAAGAGAAATGTGTGTACTGAAATGTTTCTGTCGGCTTGTAATGGGTGCGTACGTCGAGGATAGACGTTTCTTTAAATCTATCACCTTTGTAGACGCACGTATCTAAGAAAATAGTTTCTTTCTCTGAGATTTCAGCCATAAATTTAATGGTTTAGTGATATCTGTTAGCCTGTTCAATGAACCCATTTATTTCCTCTATGCTCGTGTTCCACAAAGGGAACACGTCATCGATATATCTTTTCCACTGGGACCTCGGAGCATATTTTGGATTGATGGGGCTAGCTCGCGCGTGGCGCGAGGTTATCTAGGGGGGTCCGGGGGCATGCCCCCCCCCCCCCCCCCCCCCCCCGTAAAATTTTGGAATTTATGGCTTCTGAAATCACCGGAAACGCGTTTATTTCTATCAGTGCAATCCTAAGAACATTTTGTCAAATTTTTATCGCTATTCTGTTAGTTTTTGCGCAAAAACGTACATTTAAAACATAATTATAATACTGATATGACGTTCATTCAAAGTGACAAAAGCTTAATATTAAAGCCAGTCCTTAATTTATGTTCTTTTACCATTTAAAGTGGATTTCACCGAACAGAACAAATTATCAAGAAAAAAGAAATAAGTCTTAAAGTTTTCGCGTTGGACCTATTTCGGGTTCATGATATGCTAGTCCAGTTAGTTGGCTATATGAAGGAGCGTCAGTAAATGTTTCAAAGTTAAGTTTGCGGTTATCATTTCGACTGACAAATTCGTTAGCCACATCAACAAGTCGCACAGCGTCAGTTCTCAGCCTTGTGCGTATTTAAGATTGCAACAGTTTTAAATCTCTGTTGGGTCATCTTTGCTCGCATTCCGTTTGCAACGCCGGATTGAAACGAAACTTCGGTCGCTAACTTCTGATCGTCTAAACTTAATTGTGAAAATGCAGCAGTCAAAGAACAGATATAAAAAATAACGCGAACGCTTAGAGACATGTTGAATTTGATCGAAACACTCTGAGAATAGATAATTAGAAATGGATACGATTTTAAAACACGTTATACTATAGAAACATGGGACAACAGAAAATTAATCATTCCCGGCGTATCACATCACATCGAACGAAATCGAACAAACTTCCCATCGAACTCCATCGAACTCCATCGAACTCTATCGAACGAAAGAGTTCGATGTAGTTCGGTCATCGAACGAAATCGAACGCAAAAATTTTTTGTGAGTTTGATGCCCGAACCAAATCGAACCAAACTTTGAGCTAAAATACAAAATAAAGAGTCTGAAGACGATGAACGCGTAAAACTTTAATCTATTTTCGAGAAACGGCATATTATTACGATGTACTATTATGCACATGACAGAGAAGATGCCCGCCTTGACTTATTTTAAACGTAACTTAATGGTTACTTGTGTTCTCAGAGTTACTTGTGTTCGCAGCAACACCTTTCAAACCAGAAGCAAATGCCGACTGCACCAGGGCTGGAATTAAATTTCGCACTGCGACACAAGTGGCGTATAAAATTTGTATGATTAGGTAGAACCGGCGGAGTAAATGTTCCCGTGAAAATCGAGTCTCTTTTGGGGAAGCGAAAAGCCAGGGAAATCCGACGTTTGCTGGAATCGGAAGGAATATATGCTACGATTCAGGACAATTTTGCCGCGATGGATAAAGATGATCGAGACGATTGCCGAGATGATTAAGACTTGCCGCCGTTCCGTGCGGACAGAAAAGCCTTCTTCGGCTTGCTAAATAATCAACGCAGTGACAATTTCAAAGGGAATATAATAAGATTTAACTCAGAATATGGAAATAATAAAAGAAACAAGCCTTCACATCGCATTGATTGTTTCATTGCTGGATCAATTTACGAACTTGTCATGAAGAGTTCGAAAATCGGACGTTCGATTTTGTTCGATTGGTGTTTTTTTTTTGTGAGTTCCACTTCGTTCGATGACCGAGCTTAATCGAATTCTTTTGTTCGATTAAGTTCGATTGAGTTCGAAAATCGAACGTTCGATTTTGTTCGATTAAAATTTTTTTTGGTGAGTTCGATTTCGTTCGATGGCCGAACTCCATCGAACGAGAGAGTTTGAAAGAGTTCGACGATTGAGTTCGAAAACCGAACGTTCGATGTGATACGCCGGATCATTATGCGAATTTCCTGTTGCCCCATTTTATCAGTGTTATGAAATAATAGTTGCATTACAACTGTTTAAGTTCTGTCATAGTCGGCATTATTGTAGTCATTGTAAATGTTGTCGAGCGAACCAAAGAAAATTGGGTTTGCTTTTAACACAAAGATTAGAAGTACTTTTCTAAATGCAAAGAAAAAATTCCCGGCAAAATTATTGGTGGGGATATAACCCACCCAGCCCCATACCTCCGCGGTCCCTGGCCTTAAGATTTCGGTCTCAACCGCTGCCATGAAAATGTTGGCAAAAGCCACTGAATTTACGTTTCCATAGCGGTACCATATGTAAAATACGGTAAAATGTTAGTCATTTGACTGTACTTTGATTTACAAAGTGCATAGACGGTACGGTGCCAAACAAATTTCAATGCATTGGCATGAAATTGATGAAAAGACCTTGGTTGGATTTTTTTTTTCTTGCTCAAGATAAGTGTAGAAATTTTTTTTCCCGAGGTATTTCCTTGCAAGATTTTTTTTTCCCTCAAAATGAGTCTGCAGGATATTTTTTTCTGAAATCACCCAACCGCCCACCTCAAAAGTCAAATGGTCGGCCCAAAGGAGGATTTTTCAGGTATCCCATGACGCCTAGCGCGTAATTATGATGCTGATGTGTCAAATTTCCTGCGATGGCGAGTTCACGTGGTGAAATTTTACTGATCTTCGCGAGACGTTTTCTTCGTTTCCAACGCGATAAAAGGTGAATCAAATCGTTATTTGATTTCTTTGTACATTAAAGTTTACATAGATATCATTTGATCCGAGCCTGTTTGTCTATGTATCGCAATATTTTTGTCTTTGTTTCGAGTGGCATGCATGGCTGATCCGCTTCGTTTCTTTGTTGTGTTTTAACCCTTGATCTGTTTTGCCGTGTTTCGTTTTTAATCCTGGGGACTTTAGCATATAATTACGCCTGATAGTGCCCGGAGAGTGACTCTTTTAAATGCAGTACAAGGTCCCCTTAAGTCCCCACGTTTTGTAGGAATTTATAACCGTTGAATTTTGGTCAAAATCGGCGCCAAAACGTTGTTGAAATTCGCTTCGATCGCGTAGATTATGTTTTGGATTTTACAGTCGAAAGAAATATCGTATTTAGTGCAATTGCAGCTTCCTTTTATGAGTTTGGTCAAATCATATGATCGTTTGACACTTTCCTTCGGTTCGAAGCTAATAAATCGCTTGATGTTCATGTTTTTACAAGTGATATGGAAGATGGCAATATTTTTTCATCTACCGGAAATCCGGAAATAGAAGTCTTAATTGTCATCGATACCTTTCAATTTGTCCGTGTTCATAAATTGACAAAGTCGCCGCTCTCTTTACTGTTTGGGGAAGCAAACGTGTACTAAATACCGTTAGGAACCTACAACAACGATGTGATATATGTTTGACTGCTAAAATCTACGCAGTGGACGATGCGCTCGCTTCGAGCAACTCCATGGCAAATGACTGGTCACGCAATTTTCAGTTGATAATATAGTTTATTCGCGTTGCATCATGGGATACCTGAAAAATCCTCCTTTGGTCGGCCCCTTATGTCATGTCATATCAAAATTCAGAAGCATTTAACAATAGATTTCGAATCTAAAATGTCATGGTATTGTAGAGAGTTTAAAACTACACACCTTAGCCAAATTTTGAAGCGCAAAAGCATTTCGTTCAAAAGTTATAGGCGAACGAGTATTAGACATTTTTAATAAGAAATGTATGGAGCGGCCATCTTTGTGCCCCACTCAGGGGCACAAAGATGGCGGCCAAAAATTCAAAGTCTTAATTACACCAAAAATCAAATAATATATTTATTATAAGCTCCATTAACTCGGCTTATTAGCACTTATAATGCAAACAATAACTTTCAGCTGATTCAATTTTGTTTATTTTCACGGCTTATCTGAAATAGCGTGAAGAATTGCATGACACATTTAAAACCTTTGTTAATCAGAAGCAAAACATCGTTAAAACCTGATACTTTTTGTGAAAGATTATAACACTTGTATCCACATACCATGTTAGAAACAGCTTTGCAGCACGTATACTTTAGATTTTTTCAATTTTATGACGTCATGTGAAAACCAAGAATACTTAAAAAGGTACCGCGGTAATTCTTACGGCGGTCATTTTAGATTTTAGAACCCTAAGCGTTACCAATCTAAAAATTTTGATCCCTAAAAGATAGGACGAGCATCTCCGTCATTTTTAGTTGGGAGTCCCCCCCCCCCTCCCCCCCCTCCCCCCCCCCCCCCCCCCCCCCCCTCCCCCCCGGTTCTCCACCTTCGCTACGCTAGTGACGTTCACACGTATAACACTAGATATGCTGCAAGAGGTAACTTCTATAAAGCACGCTTCAGGACTAATATTGGAAAAAAAACATCATCAGCTTTAGCAGTTGATTTTTGGGAAAAATTACCAAAAGAAATCAAAGATCTTAGTCATTTTGATTTCAAAAAAAAAGTTAAACGGTATTTATTGTCGAAACAGATATAATGTCCAACCCCAATCGTCTTCTAATTTTCGCTATTTTTTTGCCATTTTTGCTATTTGTGTGCAGTGTGTGTGTTTATGTGTTTGTAATAGATGTCTACATGTGAATTGAAACTACACAAGAGTAGTGTCTAACTAGAAAACTGTATGGTTTACTTAGACGCTAGGCATTTCCTTAAACGGTATTTATATTTAGTTATTCGTCCTATTGTTTTAGTAATTTTAGTTTAGCTATATATATATTTTCTTGTATCAAAAAATGTAATGGAAATGTGAAAATAAAGTATTGTATTGTATTGTATTGTATTGTATTGTATTGTATTGTATTGTATTGTATTGTATTGTATTGTATTGTATTGTTTAGTCTGTTCACAGACACTTTATACGAGATACCGAGACATGCTTCGTGGTGTGACACTTCTCAACCATAAGAAGTATCTTTTGAAATCAAGTAGAAGATGAAGGTCTTCTGCGGAGTAATAAACAAGCTTGAATTTGCTTCGCGCGCTGATTTACTTAAGGCTGGCTGGATCCAAATGCCCATTTCGTTTCATTATGTAAAATCAGTGTAAAATATTGAAAAACGAATGGTACTGCTGAAAAGGTTTCAGTTGAATGGCCACACCATAGAATTTTGTCGAAAGACTCAAAAGTTAGAAGCTGACCGCCTTACATGTGAGTTGAATTGATTGATTGGTCGACTCCGCAATAATGCTCGACTCGCAGTCTTTTTCAGGGGGGAGGGGGGTGGGCTATACTTCATTATCTGGCCTTATAAACGGGGACGTTCGGCCCAACAGGGTATGGTTTTCAGGATACACAGATTGGAATTTAGGCTCGATTACCAACCGCTGTTCGGGAAACGAGCCCGCGCTCCTCCCCCGGGGAGGCTCAGAGACCGGACGCGAGAAAGCGGCGGAAATCGAGCCTAATTGGAATTCCGATTTTTGAGACGCCGTCAAGACATTAAGATTTTCAAATTGTTCCACTGCGGGCTTTGTTGTTAATGGAAATAAGCGCCAAAAAATCCTGGTTAAAATTTGGCTTGTGGTGAGGTTTCTTTAATTAACCAGGTTGGAAAAATCAGATAGTTGTGTCTTGAAAGGGTCAGGGTTGCGCAGCCCGACCGCACCTCCCTACCCGAGTGGTGTCTGTCGAGTATACCCCTTCCCCCACCCCTCACCCATCGGGAGTCTGTTAATCTTCGATTGCGTGTGTGCTCGCGTGACATGTTGATGACATTTCAATCGCCTTTCAGCCATGGTATTTCTTTCTGGATAAACGGAGAATTCAGTTGCTACAGAGATGACCACAGACGTTCTCTGTTTTCTTTTCCTCGCGCTCCGCGCTCGAGCTACCCACTCTGGTAGCAGTGCAGAGTTTCCCTCGATCTTTTCTCTTCCAGACTCGAGCACGTGCTCCCTGTCGCTCCCACAGTATCACAACGTCTGTGAACAGACTTTACAACTATTGCATAGACCTTGGCCGTTTTAAGGCTGAAATATCTTTCTAAGGTTGTAGCAAAGCGTTTGCAATACAAGTAATGGAAGTAAAGAAGGGCCGGGAAGGGGTTTTTCCCCGTTCTCGTTGACGCTCATGAAGAATGAGTCGAATGAGAAGCCACGAGAGGGAGGATCCTAGCCCCGGGGGGGGGGGGGGGGGGGGGGGGGGGGGTACTCCCATATATGAGCTATATAGGTATGTGCCGCTGTGAAGGGTATGGTTTTCAGGCAGTTTAGTCTAGGATAGGGTATAGTTATCAGAGATTTTTGGTCTAGAATAGGGTATCATTTTCCGCTAAACTGATCAATTGCGTGAAGAATTTAGTCTAGACAAGGTTTACTGCCAAATGGCATTTAAAAATCGGTACGGCGAGCAGTACGGCATTTTTGCTGACCCCTGTTAACTAATAGCTGTGATAGTGAACGAGTTTCTGGAAAATAGCGAGTCTGGAATAGGTCTAGGATAGGGTAGGGTTTTTCGGTGTTTAGTCTAGAATAGGGTTGCAAAATACAGCTAAAATGGTCTAGTATAGGTTAAGGGTCTCAGAGTCCCAGCGGCACCCCTCCACCCAAAAATTTGCAGAGTACCCCCCCCCCCCCCCCCCCCACCCCTCCCCCCCTCCAGGGGATCCTAGCTTCTTCGATTTCAAAATTAATCCAAGCCTGGACAAGTGAAATGCGAATCGTTGTGCGGTTAGTTTGCAACAGCTTGCAACATCGTGGTCCAATCGAGGTCCCATAAGGAGGAGAGGGGAGGGAGCCGGGGGAGCTCTATATATGTCATATTTTTTAGGCCAAAGGAACGAACAATTAGATTTCTGAGGGAGGGTTGGATGATTTTGAAAATAATATATCCTAACTGTCTAGCTTTCCGTATCTTTGAAAAGTACAAAGTTTCTTTTATGCACCACATATCAGCTGGCACGACGAATCGCGATCCTATTTATAGATCGACGGCGTTCGTATTTTAACAACTTCGTCGCCCTGAAATGTTCGTAGTCAATTTTGTCGTCAAACTTCAGCCAGACTTCATTTCACTTGCCATATGACAAAACGTGGTCAATTCTCAACTTTTTCCGGCCGTTGAAAAGCGTAAAGTTGCTTAGTTATATGTGCTACATAGACCTACAAAAAGCGAACACTTCGTGATGATTGCAGCCACGAGTCTTCGACCGAAGTGCACGATACTCTTTCTCGTCCCAAACCCCTCCCCTCCTCCGCAACCTCCTTGACCCTCTTTCACATCTCCCAGCTCCCGACGTTTTACAAAACCAAAATGGCAAACTTGACAAATTTTAGAATTCAGCACTCGTACACCCAAAAAACACACCCTGCACTGCACGTTATGTATATCCCTGTCCAATTCTTGTATCCCAAATTTGTTGCTCATTATCCCTGATTTAATTTCTCGACATTTTGTACATGTATCCCTGTTATTTTACCCAGAAATATTCCGTATCGATATTTTTTTTTGTCCAGCAGTCCATATTCCGAAAACCGCTATCGGGGCCTTAATAGGCGCCGGTTTATTTGTAGGGCGAAATTTCTAGGACGCATGCCCCACCATATAAATAAACCGCCAGTGCCTGTTACGCGGGCTATTACCCAGCCTGTGGACAAGCCTTCTGTTACGCGGGCCATTACCCAGCCTGTGGACAAGCCTTCCGTTACGCGGGCTATTACCCAGCCTGTGGACAAGCCTTCTGTTACGCGGGCCATTACCCAGCCTGTGGACAAGCCTTCCGTTACGCGGGCTATTACCCAGCCTGTGGACAAGCCTTCTGTTACGCGGGCCATTACTCAGCCTGTGGACAAGCCTTCTGTTACGCGGGCTATTACCCAGCCTGTGGACAAGCCTTCTGTTACGCGGGCTATTACCCAGCCTGTGGACAAGCCTTCTGTTACGCGAGCTATTACCCAGCCTGTGGACAAACCTTCTGTTACGCGGGCTATTACCCAGCCTGTGAACAAGCCTTCCGTTACGCGGGCCATTACCCAGCCTGTGGACAAGCCTTCTGTTAAGCGGGCCATTACCCAGCCTGTGGACAAGCCTTCTGTTACGCGGGCTATTACCCAGCCTGTGGACAAGCCTTCTGTTACGCGAGCTATTACCCAGCCTGTGGACAAGCCTTCTGTTACGCGGGCTATTACCCAGCCTGTGGACAAACCTTCTGTTACGCGGGCTATTACCCAGCCTGTGGACAAGCCTTCTGTTACGCGGGCTATTACCCAGCCTGTGGACAAGCCTTCTGTTACGCGGGCTATTACCCAGCCTGTGGACAAGCCTTCTGTTACGCGGGCTATTACCCAGCCTGTGGACAAGCCTTCTGTTACGCGGGCTATTACCCAGCCTGTGGACAAGCCTTCTGTTACGCGGGCTATTACCCAGCCTGTGGACAAGCCTTCTGTTACGCGGGCTATTACCCAGCCTGTGGACAAGCCTTCTGTTACGCGGGCTATTACCCAGCCTGTGGACAAGCCTTCTGTTACGCGGGCCATTACCCAGCCTGTGGACAAGCCTTCTGTTGCGTGGGCTATTACCCAGCCTAGCCTGTGAACAAGCCTTCTGTTACGTGGGCTATTACCCAGCCTGTGGACAAGCCTCCTGTTACGCGGGCTATTACCCAGCCTAGCCTGTGGACAAGCCTTCTGTTACGCGGGCCATTACTCAGCCTGTGGACAAGCCTTCTGTTACGCGGGCTATTACCCAGCCTGTGGACAAGCCTTCTGTTACGCGGGCTATTACCCAGCCTGTGGACAAGCCTTCTGTTACGCGAGCTATTACCCAGCCTGTGGACAAACCTTCTGTTACGCGGGCTATTACCCAGCCTGTGAACAAGCCTTCCGTTACGCGGGCCATTACCCAGCCTGTGGACAAGCCTTCTGTTAAGCGGGCCATTACCCAGCCTGTGGACAAGCCTTCTGTTACGCGGGCTATTACCCAGCCTGTGGACAAGCCTTCTGTTACGCGGGCTATTACCCAGCCTAGCCTGTGGACAAGCCTTCTGTTACGCGGGCCATTACTCAGCCTGTGGACAAGCCTTCTGTTACGCGGGCTATTACCCAGCCTGTGGACAAGCCTTCTGTTACGCGGGCTATTACCCAGCCTGTGGACAAGCCTTCTGTTACGCGAGCTATTACCCAGCCTGTGGACAAACCTTCTGTTACGCGGGCTATTACCCAGCCTGTGAACAAGCCTTCCGTTACGCGGGCCATTACCCAGCCTGTGGACAAGCCTTCTGTTACGCGGGCCATTACTCAGCCTGTGGACAAGCCTTCTGTTACGCGGGCTATTACCCAGCCTGTGGACAAGCCTTCTGTTACGCGGGCTATTACCCAGCCTGTGGACAAGCCTTCTGTTACGCGGGCTATTACCCAGCCTGTGGACAAGCCTTCTGTTACGCGAGCTATTACCCAGCCTGTGGACAAACCTTCTGTTACGCGGGCTATTACCCAGCCTGTGAACAAGCCTTCCGTTACGCGGGCCATTACCCAGCCTGTGGACAAGCCTTCTGTTAAGCGGGCCATTACCCAGCCTGTGGACAAACCTTCTGTTACGCGGGCTATTACCCAGCCTATGAACAAGACTTCCGTTACGCGGGCCATTACCCAGCCTGTGGACAAGCCTTCTGTTAAGCGGGCTATTACCCAGCCTGTGGACAAACCTTCTGTTACGCGGGCTATTACCCAGCCTATGAACAAGACTTCCGTTACGCGGGCCATTACCCAGCCTGTGGACAAGCCTTCTGTTAAGCGGGCCATTACCCAGCCTGTGGACAAGCCTTCTGTTACGCGGGCTATTACCCAGCCTGTGGACAAACCTTCTGTTACGCGGGCTATTACCCAGCCTGTGGACAAGCCTTCTGTTACGCGGGCTATTACCCAGCCTGTGGACAAGCCTTCTGTTACGTGGGCTATTACCCAGCCTGTGGACAAGCCTTCTGTTACGCGGGCTATTACCCAGCCTGTGGACAAGCCTTCTGTTACGCGGGCTATTACCCAGTTTGTGGACAAGCCTTCTGTTACGCGGGCCATTACCCAGCCTGTGGACAAGCCTTCTGTTGCGTGGGCTATTACCCAGCCTAGCCTGTGAACAAGCCTTCTGTTACGTGGGCTATTACCCAGCCTGTGGACAAGCCTCCTGTTACGCGGGCTATTACCCAGCCTAGCCTGTGGACAAGCCTTCTGTTACGCGGGCCATTACTCAGCCTGTGGACAAGCCTTCTGTTACGCGGGCTATTACCCAGCCTGTGGACAAGCCTTCTGTTACGCGGGCTATTACCCAGCCTGTGGACAAGCCTTCTGTTACGCGAGCTATTACCCAGCCTGTGGACAAACCTTCTGTTACGCGGGCTATTACCCAGCCTGTGAACAAGCCTTCCGTTACGCGGGCCATTACCCAGCCTGTGGACAAGCCTTCTGTTAAGCGGGCCATTACCCAGCCTGTGGACAAGCCTTCTGTTACGCGGGCTATTACCCAGCCTGTGGACAAGCCTTCTGTTACGCGGGCTATTACCCAGCCTGTGGACAAACCTTCTGTTACGCGGGCTATTACCCAGCCTGTGAACAAGACTTCCGTTACGCGGGCCATTACCCAGCCTGTGGACAAGCCTTCTGTTAAGCGGGCCATTACCCAGCCTGTGGACAAGCCTTCTGTTACGCGGGCTATTACCCAGCCTGTGGACAAGCCTTCTGTTACGCGAGCTATTACCCAGCCTGTGGACAAGCCTTCTGTTACGCGAGCTATTACCCAGCCTGTGGACAAGCCTTCTGTTACGCGGGCTATTACCCAGCCTGTGGACAAACCTTCTGTTACGCGGGCTATTACCCAGCCTGTGGACAAGCCTTCTGTTACGCGGGCTATTACCCAGCCTGTGGACAAGCCTTCTGTTACGCGGGCTATTACCCAGCCTGTGGACAAGCCTTCTGTTACGCGGGCTATTACCCAGCCTGTGGACAAGCCTTCTGTTACGCGAGCTATTACCCAGCCTGTGGACAAACCTTCTGTTACGCGAGCTATTACCCAGCCTGTGAACAAGCCTTCCGTTACGCGGGCCATTACCCAGCCTGTGGACAAGCGTTCTGTTAAGCGGGCCATTACCCAGCCTGTGGACAAGCCTTCTGTTACGCGGGCTATTACCCAGCCTGTGGACAAGCCTTCTGTTACGCGGGCTATTACCCAGCCTGTGGACAAGCCTTCTGTTACGCGAGCTATTACCCAGCCTGTGGACAAGCCTTCTGTTACGCGGGCTATTACCCAGCCTGTGGACAAACCTTCTGTTACGCGGGCTATTACCCAGCCTGTGGACAAGCCTTCTGTTACGCGGGCTATTACCCAGCCTGTGGACAAGCCTTCTGTTACGCGGGCTATTACCCAGCCTGTGGACAAGCCTTCTGTTACGCGGGCTATTACCCAGCCTGTGGACAAGCCTTCTGTTACGCGGGCTATTACCCAGCCTGTGGACAAACCTTCTGTTACGCGGGCTATTACCCAGCCTGTGGACAAGCCTTCTGTTACGCGGGCTATTACCCAGCCTGTGGACAAGCCTTCTGTTACGCGGGCTATTACCCAGCCTGTGGACAAGCCTTCTGTTACGCGGGCTATTACCCAGCCTGTGGACAAGCCTTCTGTTACGCGGGCTATTACCCAGCCTGTGGACAAGCCTTCTGTTACGCGGGCTATTACCCAGCCTGTGGACAAGCCTTCTGTTACGCGGGCTATTACCCAGCCTGTGGACAAGCCTTCTGTTACGCGGGCTATTACCCAGCCTGTGGACAAACCTTCTGTTACGCGGGCTATTACCCAGCCTGTGGACAAGCCTTCTTTTACGCGGGCTATTACCCAGCCTGTGGACAAGCCTTCTGTTACGCGGGCTATTACCCAGCCTGTGGACAAGCCTTCTGTTACGCGGGCTATTACCCAGCCTGTGGACAAACCTTCTGTTACGCGGGCTATTACCCAGCCTGTGGACAAGCCTTCTGTTACGCGGGCTATTACCCAGCCTGTGGACAAGCCTTCTGTTACGCGGGCTATTACCCAGCCTGTGGACAAGCCTTCTGTTACGCGGGCTATTACCCAGCCTGTGGACAAACCTTCTGTTACGCGGGCTATTACCCAGCCTGTGGACAAGCCTTCTGTTACGCGGGCTATTACCCAGCCTGTGGACAAGCCTTCTGTTACGCGGGCTATTACCCAGCCTGTGGACAAGCCTTCTGTTACGCGGGCTATTACCCAGCCTGTGGACAAGCCTTCTGTTACGCGGGCTATTACCCAGCCTGTGGACAAGCCTTCTGTTACGCGGGCTATTACCCAGCCTGTGGACAAGCCTTCTGTTACGCGGGCTATTACCCAGCCTGTGGACAAGCCTTCTGTTACGCGGGCTATTACCCAGCCTGTGGACAAGCCTTCTGTTACGCGGGCTATTACCCAGCCTGTGGACAAACCTTCTGTTACGCGGGCTATTACCCAGCCTGTGGACAAGCCTTCTTTTACGCGGGCTATTACCCAGCCTGTGGACAAGCCTTCTGTTACGCGGGCTATTACCCAGCCTGTGGACAAGCCTTCTGTTACGCGGGCTATTACCCAGCCTGTGGACAAGCCTTCTGTTACGCGGGCTATTACCCAGCCTGTGGACAAGCCTTCTGTTACGCGGGCTATTACCCAGCCTGTGGACAAACCTTCTGTTACGCGGGCTATTACCCAGCCTGTGGACAAGCCTTCTGTTACGCGGGCTATTACCCAGCCTGTGGACAAGCCTTCTGTTACGCGGGCTATTACCCAGCCTGTGGACAAGCCTTCTGTTACGCGGGCTATTACCCAGCCTGTGGACAAGCCTTCTGTTACGCGGGCTATTACCCAGCCTGTGGACAAGCCTTCTGTTACGCGGGCTATTACCCAGCCTGTGGACAAGCCTTCTGTTACGCGGGCTATTACCCAGCCTGTGGACAAACCTTCTGTTACGCGGGCTATTACCCAGCCTGTGGACAAGCCTTCTTTTACGCGGGCTATTACCCAGCCTGTGGACAAGCCTTCTGTTACGCGGGCTATTACCCAGCCTGTGGACAAGCCTTCTGTTACGCGGGCTATTACCCAGCCTGTGGACAAACCTTCTGTTACGCGGGCTATTACCCAGCCTGTGGACAAGCCTTCTGTTACGCGGGCTATTACCCAGCCTGTGGACAAGCCTTCTGTTACGCGGGCCATTACCCAGCCTGTGGACAAGCCTTCTGTTGCGTGGGCTATTACCCAGCCTAGCCTGTGAACAAGCCTTCTGTTACGTGGGCTATTACCCAGCCTGTGGACAAGCCTCCTGTTACGCGGGCTATTACCCAGCCTAGCCTGTGGACAAGCCTTCTGTTACGCGGGCCATTACTCAGCCTGTGGACAAGCCTTCTGTTACGCGGGCTATTACCCAGCCTGTGGACAAGCCTTCTGTTACGCGGGCTATTACCCAGCCTGTGGACAAGCCTTCTGTTACGCGAGCTATTACCCAGCCTGTGGACAAACCTTCTGTTACGCGGGCTATTACCCAGCCTGTGAACAAGCCTTCCGTTACGCGGGCCATTACCCAGCCTGTGGACAAGCGTTCTGTTAAGCGGGCCATTACCCAGCCTGTGGACAAGCCTTCTGTTACGCGGGCTATTACCCAGCCTGTGGACAAGCCTTCTGTTACGCGGGCTATTACCCAGCCTGTGGACAAGCCTTCTGTTACGCGAGCTATTACCCAGCCTGTGGACAACCCTTCTGTTACGCGGGCTATTACCCAGCCTGTGGACAAACCTTCTGTTACGCGGGCTATTACCCAGCCTGTGGACAAGCCTTCTGTTACGCGGGCTATTACCCAGCCTGTGGACAAGCCTTCTGTTACGTGGGCTATTACCCAGCCTGTGGACAAGCCTTCTGTTACGCGGGCTATTACCCAGCCTGTGGACAAGCCTTCTGTTACGCGGGCTATTACCTAGCCTGTGGACAAGCCTTCTGTTACGCGGGCTATTACCCAGCCTGTGGACAAGCCTTCTGTTACGCGGGCTATTACCCAGCCTGTGGACAAGCCTTCTGTTACGCGGGCTATTACCCAGCCTGTGGACAAACCTTCTGTTACGCGGGCTATTACCCAGCCTGTGGACAAGCCTTCTGTTACGCGGGCTATTACCCAGCCTGTGGACAAGCCTTCTGTTACGCGGGCCATTACCCAGCCTGTGGACAAGCCTTCTGTTGCGTGGGCTATTACCCAGCCTAGCTGTGTGAACAAGCCTTCTGTTACGTGGGCTATTACCCAGCCTGTGGACAAGCCTCCTGTTACGCGGGCTATTACCCAGCCTAGCCTGTGGACAAGCCTTCTGTTACGCGGGCTATTGTCCACCCTGTGGACAAGCCTTCTGTTACGCGGGCTATTACCCAGCCTGTGGACAAGCCTTCTGGTTGGGATAGGACGAAAAGAAAACCCAGCGAGCGAAACGAGGGGAGGGGGAGGGAAAAGGAGAAGGACACAGGCCTTCTTGTGATCCCGTCTTCCCCTCTCCCCAGTTTCCCCTCGTCTCGCTTTGCTCGCGGCCTTTCTTTTCGCCCCATGCCCAAACGGGAGGCCTGTTCACATGTTTGCTATTACCATTTTACAACATATACAAACACTTCAGAAAAGGACTTCAATAAATCTTGTTTAGCTTTCCATAATTACATGTACAGTAATAAAAACAGTCTTGCCGGACAGGAGTAAATTTTAAAACAACTATTCTTGAAAGAACGCCTCGTCAGTGACGGCTGCAAGAAGCAGCTCCTTGTTGCGATTGTTCAAATGAACCGATACAGCAGTACATGAACGAAGACTATTAGGATCCACTTGAGGCAAAAAGTGAAATGAGATGATTTTAGTTTGCAGAAATTAAACGAAGCAATTAAAAATTGCTAGGACCGAATTTGTAGGTTTATCTGCCGCAACTCAATTCCACGAAATAAGCCCTTTACAAAATACAACAGAGAAATTCATGTTTGATAAGCGCCTGAACCTAGACGGACTTTTTTTCGTGAATGCGTGACACGTGACAGTAAATACGGAACATATTTCTCTCCGTTAGAATAGACTTTTCAAATATTGTACTCTGTTTCGTACTCATTGTGCGAAATAAACTTTTTCCACAGAAAATGTGAATACGAGTGTTCCAGATAAAAACTGACATATGTGAGCTTTTGAACCCAGGCACCCCGAACTTTTGAAAATGTTAGCTAGTGTTATCCGCAAGTATCTTAATCTGGGCTTGATATGTCCATATCACAGGGTGATAAGTTTTCAGTTGTATCGTTCTGTATTTCCATTGGTTCTGGTGTAAGATTATCCACGCTTGTGTCTAGCTCTGGTCGTTTTTCCTCTGGTGAGTGTTGCCCTGTCATGTTTTCTGTATCCTCGAGTTTTGGTTCTGTAAACAAGACAATTACAATGTAAGAAGGGGACTTAATATGCACTACTAAATACTTAATATTCACTACAGTTCCAACAGAATTTCTGGGTGGGGGTGGGAAGGGCATTGGTCACAGTCGCGGTCCAGAATTCATAGTAAGAGGGGGACTAAGAGTGAATAACGGGAGGAAGGGGGAAAGGGGGGAGGGGAAAGAGTGGGAAGGCGGAAAGGGGGGAGGGGAAAGGGTGGCAAGTAAGGGGGAAGGGGTAAGGGGTAAGGGGTAAGGGGTAAGGGGGAAGGGGGAAGGGGGAAGGGGGAAGGGGGAAGGGGGAAGGGGGAAGGGGGAAGGGGGAAGGGGGAAGGGGGAAGGGGGAAGGGGGAAGGGGGAAGGGGGAAGGGGGAAGGGGGAAGGGGGAAGGGGGAAGGGGGAAGGGGGAAGGGGGAAGGGGGAAGGGGTGAAGGGGGGAAGGGGGGTGAAAAAGACAGAGACTGAAAAAAAAAAATTCGGCGAGAAAAGAAATTTTTTTTGGCGAGATAAGGGTGGAGGAAAGGGGGGGGGGGGGGGGGGGTGGTGATCCGCTATTGGGTCTTGTGTATCATAAACATGTTCAGGTGAAGTCAAAGTAGGTGCCAAGATCGGCTTCTTCTCACGAATTGCCACCAGACAGTCAAGGGCCATCTAGCCCATAAACAAAACGTGAATATTTTCAACAACCAAAAACATTTATTTTAAAACTATTTTATCCTTGCTAGATTCCTGCGACCCACCTGCGGAGGATTCATGAAGACCATTACCATTCTCAGTGGGGGTGGGGTGGGGTTGCGTATCTTTTTCTCCTGATCCCTCGGGCACGTTTGAATCGTTCACTGCTTCAGGCTCGGTTCGTTCATTGCCTTCTACAGATGTCGTATCGAGAGAGGAACTTGCGTTATTTGAAGTCGCTGTCGGTAGTGGATCCACAGCAGATTCTGTAATATGAAATTAACAGAAGCTGATGTAGCAGTGAAGTAGTGAAGCGAGGTGATATATAAAATCTGATTCATTAAAGGGGCTATGTCACGAGGATTTCCGATTTTTGTCTAAACGCTGCCAAAATAATGGATAAGTACCTTCAATCATGCAAAAATGTTTGTTTGAACCTAAACAAGAAGATACAAAGTGAACCTGCTAATAAAGGGGAAACGAACCACAACAATTTTTTTTATCGATTTGTCAAAGATACGGGGAAACATATAGAACAATTTACAGTGTGGAGAAAAAGAGCTCAGAAAAAAAAATCCGATCTCCAGATGGGATTTGAACCCATGACCTTCCATTCTCTAGTCGGATGCTCCAACCACTGAGCTATACTGGAACTCTAGTAAAAATTTAACTTAAAATTGTCAAGTTATAATTTCCATTTCCATCCTGTCCATCCGCCGCTAAAACTACACATTAATAGTTTTAGATCACTAATATAGTAACCGGACTATTATTTTTAAATTTCCTTTAATACAAATATGTCTTTTGGCTTTTCAAAGTGATGCTATTTAACAAATAGATTCCATTTGGCCGTGTGTCTGTTCAGTTATAGATCACAGATGACGTCAAAATGTGGTAAGAACAAAAAAGTGGCACACGAGCCGCAGGCGAGTGTGTCACTGATGTTCTTACCACATTTTGACGACTTCTGTCATCTATAACTGAACAGACACGTGACAAAATGGAATCTATTTGTTTTATACAATGAACAGAAAAGTAAAATGAGTAAAATTACGAACTTGCCTCGCAGCGCTCAACTGTTCGAAGATTTGTTCCAGTTTAGGTATTTTTCAAGCCGCCGAGAACACTTTTCGTCTTGGTTTCTTCTTTTGTTGCTCGTAAACAGCTACTGGTAACTGCTAAACATTTTTTAGGCTTTCACTTGCTCAATCCACAATAATCTCGCAAAAATTTTCAAAACTGTGCGCCATGTTGGACAAAACAAAGCAAACAATTTTTCTATGACGTCAGCCGTGCGTCTGTACTCTGATAGATCATAAGCAACGACCAATCACAGAGCGCGTAGTATTCAGTTCATTGTATAAAATCTGGTGACAAAGCCCCTTTAAAAATAATATTAAAAAGCTCACAGCACCATAACAAACTACTTGTTACAAGGCAGCTTTCCTTTGCAGTGGCAGATCTCTCACCCTCCACCCATTTTGCAAAGAAAATAAGGTCCATTCAATTTCGTCCCTAGGATCGTCTTCGTTTTCATATGACATGATATGATGAAATGGCGCTTATTTCCATTGATTTCCACTTATTTATTATTTCCAGCGATACGCAATGGTGTTCCTTTGTTTCCTGAATCCGTTGTTCAAACGAAACGAAGGCATTTTCATCCTTGTCTAGATGTCTCTCCGCACCCGCCATTTTGAGCGCTTGACTGGTTTACACTGTAACTATTTGCAGATTACAATACAATATTGCAAACATATCAAGATTTAAGGATAAAGAAATACCTGACCCGGTGACTTGAAATAAAGACTTGAAATGTGTATACAGCTGGCTGGCTTTTTCTCGCACTTTAGAATTCTGTTTATAATTTCTTATCTAGGAGAAGAAAAAAGTTGCTATTTGAGACACAAGTTAGCAAATACAGCGAGTCTTAACTTTCACTTTCCCACCTGTTTTTGTACATGTTAAGTCGACTAAACAGACAGATCGGAACCTCTCTGAGACAAACACCTCCCACAGGTGGATATCTCTATAAGACCATAGATGCCTCTTTAAAGTGCTACTACAATGAAAATTTTAGTTTTTCTTTTCGACCTTTTTTTTACTTCAATTCATTTTTCTCGATTCAATGGGTTCATAGATCTAGATAACTTATGAGGCAGATCTGCATAGGTTCATTTTCAACATGGCAACATGACATAACTCTGCTGATGGATGATCATAACAATACAGTTTTTTGCTATTTTTCTTCTTAAATTTTTAGTTATTATTCAGGGTTGCCACTCATTAGAACATAAAAAATTCCCTGACTTTTCACTGACCTCAAAACAATTTTCACTGACTTTGCATTAGGCGAATTATCAAATAAGCCACGTCCACTATTACATTTGCTTCAGCTTCTTTTGCAGACCACCAATATTCTTCTCTTCATTTTCGATCTCTTTACGTTTTTCACGGGATTTTGAACGCATGGCATTTGACTTCACCAAAATTCAAACAAAATTCCCTGACTTTTCACTGACTTTTACAAGAACTAAGATTTTCCCTGACCTTTTGCAAAATTCCCTGACTTTTCCCTGACCTTGAAAAATTTGTTTTTCCCTGATTTTTCCCTGACCGTGGCAACCCTGTTATTATTCAATTACTAGATTATTGGATCAGTATAAATTATCAGATCCTAGATTAATATTACATATTTCATACAGTTTTTAATATTTTCTATTTTTTCTAAATGTAATTTACCTTGTGCCCCTGGATCTGATGTGGATATTTTATCCGAACTAACAACAGCAACAACGCATATTAGAGCAGTTTTCAATTGAGTGTCGAAAGTAATTGCTTTGGTTTTGTATTGCTATGCTTTGTGTAAACCAAAACCAATCGTGACTTGCTCGCACGCGTTTTCCCGCGCTTGGCGCCGCCGACATGTAATTGCTTCGAGCTCTGATTGGTTCATTGGATTGTTTACGACTGCTGTGATTGGTCAGAGTAATTACTTTGGTTTTGGTTTTACGACACTAAATTGAGAACTGCTCTAACCTTTATTAACCTTTGTATAAAGGTGTATAAAGGGGTACCGGCGACAAAATGCTGGGGTAACCATGCGAATAGCATACTATCCAGGGGGAGTGGTATACTCCAAGTTGCTTCATGCTATTAGCTAAGGAAACCAGGGTAAGCTTCGGCCGAGTTGGCCGCCTGTGAATCGTGTGCACCTCTACTCTTACCTTACTAAGTATACAGCTATTTCAATTTACGTTGTCAGATGAAATCTTGAAGCCAAGACCGCAAGGTAGTAGGGGATTTTTATGCATAAATTCACCAAAATCAACAATAGGGCCTAGGAGCTTAAGCAACGACGACTGCAACACCAAGGAAACGTAGCTTGAAAAAAGGATTTGTGGAATTTTAAACTACTTTGCAGTTGTTCCAATTTGTTGAGGTTTTGTAACGTGACTGGATTGCCCAGAAGCTAAGTTTGTATGTAGGGACGGCTTTCAAGTTCAAATAGAGAAAGGAAACTGAATTAACCGTTGTGTGTTCTTGTTCTCCACAAAACCTATAATTTGATCATTTGGCTTGTTGTTTTGCAGGGAACGGCAAAGAAATGTACCAAAATGTAAAACGCACGTACAGGGGCATTGTTTTCGCTCATTTAACTTACTGTTTTGTGCCGTTTTTGCTGCCATCCCTGTCGTAGATACTTTAATCTCCCCATACTGTCAAATAAGGGAGCACTTCGAACGCAATAAGATTCGTGTCTGTTTTTGTTTTCTTCCCTATATTACTGTCACTCATTTTTCGTCGCGCCCGCACTGACAACCAGAATCTATTGATTATTTATAATTGATAATTTATTGATTTCGCCATTTCACACAATTACATGATAGTAGAATTACAAAATTAAGAATTTTTTTTTAGATGGCGAGGAAACCTGAAAGAAACCATAGGGCTTTTATAGATCAGGTTTCCTCACAGAACTAAAGGTAAATTAGCCAAATAAAATAAAATAGAGCAATATGGATGAACTGATAGATCAAGGTTACAGAGTGTAATATTTACTAATAAGAAATTATTTAATAAGCTTTTTTTAAGACGTAAGGGAGGAGGAGCTAGTTATCTCAGGATTAAGTGAATTGAAAAACTTTGGACCTTGAAAAAAAATGAAAAACTGTCTGATATTGGTTTTGCAGAGTGATAAGTGATAAGAATGAGCAAACCTGGTGTTATAACTATGGATTTGATTATTAACAAGGAAAAGGTTATCAAATTTTGGAGGGAGCGTAGAGTTATTAAATGAAAACATAAAAAGACCTAGTTGGAACAGGTGAACATTGTGAAATTTCAGGAGCTTTAGTTCCTTAAAAATAGGGCCAGTATGAGCATCATGCCTAGAGTTGTTCACTATTCGTGACGCACGCTTCTATAAAATAACTATTCTTTGAAGATTGGTTTTGCAGGTGGCACCCCAAACTAAGTTACAATAATATAGATATGGAAGGATCATTGAATTGTTGAGGGTACAAAGAGAGTGAGTAGATAGGTACAACCGAGATTTATGGATGATACCTATGGACTTGGAAAATTTTGCCAGCTACGAGAGACACGTGAGATTTCCAAGTTAGATTATCATCTAAGAGGAGTGGACACCCAGAAACATGGTTTCAGACACACGAGCAATAGGCCGTTCGTTAATGACAACTTGGAAATCGAAACACTGCTCTTTCTGCCAAGGCTTAAAAACCATAAAATTAGTCTTGGATATGTTTAGAGAAAGCCTATTAGCTGCAAACCAAGTTGATAATTTGTTCAATTCTCTGTTTTTGTGAAATGAATAAATTTGTGTCATCGGCAAATAATATCGTGCCAAGCTCAGAAGCATTGTTCAAATCATTAACGTACAAGACCAGGGTTCTCCGGAAGCTCCGGCGACCGGCGAAAATCGCCGTCTACTCGTCCTGGGGCTGCCGGCTAGTCAGAAAATATTCGGGGGGAAGATAAGGATAAATCCGTCCTATTTTCTTACCAACACTTGTATGGCTATAAAAACAAATCCTTCGTAGCCATAGGATAAAACAAAAGTGATTTCTTTCGGGCCATAATGTTTTTCTTTAGTATAAATTATAAAGCATATTAAGGGTAGCAATAATTTTTTTCAGTGAATAATAAAAAGGTTAAAAACTGGCTGAAAATGAAACGATTTTTTTCATATCTGTTGTGCCCAAAATGCACCAGAATGCGTCTCCAGTGTCTTCATTTTTAAAAATTTTCCGTGGGGGCATGGCCCCGGACCTCCCTAGATACTCGTGCCCTTTGGGCACTCGAGTGCCAGGTGCCGCCTACTTTCAATTTACAGCCAGGTAGTCTAATTTCTCTGGAGAACCCTGAAGATGAAAAATAAGGGACTGAGAATTGAGCCTTGAGGCACCCCACAGGAAATCTTGTGGGAGGCAGATCTGTAGACTAGTTGTTAAACTCGACAAACTGTGACCTCTCTAGGATGGCTATTTACCACTACCCATACTACCTTGCAGTCTTGGCTTATAGGCTTCGAGCTTTCATCCAACAACGTTAATTGAAATAGCTTTATATAATAAGGGTTATTAGTACTTTGTATGTAATGTAAAAACCTTTATTTAAACACGATGAGTAGTTAAAGCTGTACAGCATGTGTATAACTGAACTATGAATTCAAAGTATAACAAAATGATTAATATGTAAATTATGTTAAAATTTATACCTAGCTATGAAATATTAAAAATATCAACAATACAGTTAGGCTAGAGCTGTATCAAAATTTAATAATAACAAAAGTATACACCATTGTACATGTACCTACCCTTTTGATGGTTTGAACTATCTCTGGGTTTTTCTTGATGATCTCAGGGTTAATTTCCATCTCAAAGATCTGAGTGATAATTTTTAGACACCTTGGAACGTCCTACAGAAGGTAGATATTCGAGAAATTTAGAAATACAGACAGCAGCAAACCCTTAGACTGCCTCAATTATATCACATTAAAATCAGTCATCCCTAACCACCATAAAAATGTCATTGATTACTTTATTTACTCAAAAAAAAACACCGCCCTGAATGAGTCCACCAACCCCCACCCACCCCACAAATAAGCAAACACACACTGCCCTTGAGTAAGCATTGCACCCATCAACAAGAACACTGCGCTTTTTTAAAGAACTTGAGTTATTGGCCTCGATAATAGGTTTTCTTGAAGCTTTTTACATGTATGTCATGACTGAATTAATAAAGGCATTAAAGTCTCATGAAAATAAAACGTTTCCAGTAATTAAATAATTGATTCTAGTACATTGTTAAGTATGCTATTAGCCTCCAAGCATGCTGACATTTGGGGTCTCGTGCACGAGTAGCAAAACTGCAAAAATAAGCTTGTGAGGGAAGCGAATCTGCGAGAGCAGTGAGGTGAGGGACAGGGCAGGAAAAACCCTGTAACACATGACTATGACTCTATAATAAAGCTGAAATAAACTTCCATCAACCTTGAAATAACCCAAAACTTGGTTTCTACAAAGATTGTAATTCTTGGTCTTATAGAATTATTGTCAGATGGCTCAGGATTTAGTAGGTCATGGGATAATATGATAAAGAACTTTTAAAAATCTTAAAAGTTAAAAGGTTGTAATGCTGGACAACAGTCCCAGAAACCTTTATTAAAAATATTAGAGTAACAAAGTTGTTGGAATTATATGTAGTCATTCATCAATTTTCTTAACCTACCCCTTACCCTACCCTAGGTGACGAGTGCTACAAACAACATGTTCACAATCCCAACATCTGCCTTTTAAAACATGCAGTTTGATATACAGTGTAGTTAATATTCACTCACAGGAGCTTCAACAGTCAGAGACATCACAAGTTCGTAATTCATTTTGTCCAAAATTTCCTCCACAGTTGGTGGTGTAGCTAATGTAAAAATAAAACATACAATAAGGTTGGTTGATACATGTAGCATTGCAAATTACAAACTTAAGATAAACAACTGGCTTAAAGTAGTTTTACACCCGTTACAGCATCAATTGCTCACTTTCCGCAATACAAAATTAATGTTAAATACAGTAGTTTAAATGAACACTCCCCTTCCGAGGCTTTTCAGTGACAATAGTTTAAAAAGTGATAATAAAGTTAGTGGGTCACAGTGATGGATCAGGACTTAGTCACATCTCAGTGTATCTCAATGGTAAAAATCAGTCATGCACAGTTCAATGACAGACTGGTACATCTATGTTTTAGTTTTTGTCAATACATGTACACTCTACTTGTAAATGTCAGGCACTAGAATCCTACATGCAATAAAAGCCACAGAGAGATAGTCCCCAGTATGTGGAACTTGCTAAAATGCTTAAAACTGGCTTCCCTTACATGCAGACCTGTTTTTACAAACTGTCAGAATGTCCCATGTTTACTATTTTTGCCTGTTTACTATTTTGAACGATTAACCCACGGCAACAATCTTAAATGATTTGTCCATTTCTTGCATTGTAAGGCAAAATGGGGAAATATTTCTAGTACTCACATTTTCTTCTTTCTCTCTCCTTTCTCTCAATCTCTTTCTGTTTTTCGCGCTCTGCTCTTTCCCGTGCCTTTTCTCGTTCCCTTTCTTGTCTGGCTCGTAATTTCTCTTTCTCTTTTTCCTGTTCCTGTTTTGCTCGTTCCTTTTCTTGTTCTTTCTCTTGCATTCTAGCTTTCTCAGCAGCCTGTTTTTCTGCTTTCCGCTGTTCAAGTTTCTCCTTTTTCTTCTTTTCCTTTAACATTGCTCTGAAACAGAAACAAAAAAAAATGCCAAAACCAAATTATTTTGGGGCAGTGATAGTGTGGCTCCAGAAAATATCCATACCTCTCCATGAAAGGTCATTGGAAATTCTGAGGGGGAGTGGGGTCTCAAAAGGCAATTTGTCTTAGGAAAGTACAGTATGAAGCTAAATTGGAATTTCCAGAGGGGTGGGTCCAAACCGAACAACTTTCCATGGGACCTGGTATGGATAGTTTCTGGAACAACACATAAGGTGTTTAATTCTGAAAGATGCTTTTTCAGATAGGCAAGTCAGTGCAACATCAAAGTAACATGACTGTATTGATTCATGACTCTATTTGACCATTACCATTAATTTATTATAAAAGGAGCAGTGTCACAGGTATTTTGACAAACTAAAACTAAGAGAAAGAAATCAATCAATTCTTGAAAGAGGAACAAATCATGCCCAATTTGGAGAAGAAAATGTGAAAACTTGAAAAAGGTTAGACCTAACAATGCCTGCTTGTTCTCAGCATTATCTAAAGGGTATGGGTACAGGTGCATACATTGTAAGGGTGCAATTGGTCATGTATGCATTTTTTACAACTAAAGCCTACAACTTGCAACTACTTGCAACACAAACCTGTGTGCAAGTTGCATTTTCAAACCTTGCATTTATATGCATGCATCATCTTTAAGCCAGGCTTTAAACATAAGTTAAAGTGCCCATGAAATGTGGCCACATGATAACTTACATGTATTCTTGGCTGAGGCACCTGATATTTCCCAGTTTGGCTCCTAACTTCTGAAATTTGAGCTCCTTGGGATTTTTCTGAGGCAATACTTCTCTGCCAGTAAACTGCGACACCGACAATTCTTATGGACGCCTTCAGAGTAAACGATTGTGATGATGCAAATCTATTTCAATTGCATCACATGGTACATTTTTCTGTACCATGTGACAAGCTTTTCTGTATTGCATGATCACACTTCCTTTGTACAGTGTTTGAACTCAAACATGCAACACTAAAAAATGCCATCACATGGAACGGACAAATGTACCACGCGATGCATCTGAAATCATGATCATTACTCTGAAGACAGCCAAAATATTTGTGAGAGTCAAGGTTTACTGGGAAGACTAGTACCTTTAGTATTGTTCATGAAAATAGTTACCTTAATCTGCACAGCATGAAAACATCCCACCCTTCAGACTAGTTTATGAACTGGTTTGAAGTTACGCAACTTAGCAAAAAAAACATACTTCTTTTCTGCTAATTTTTGCAGCTTTTCCTGCTTTTTTCTCTCTGTTTCATCTTTGTTATTGCTTTTCTCCTCTTCTTTCGTCTTTTTCCTTCCATCTTTTGCTTGCTGAAACTTCTTCTTGTCTTCTGCCTCCAGTTTTGTTTTCTTCTTCTTTGGTTCATCATTTTCAGTTGTGTCCTTAATGAAAACAATGTTTACCATGGATTTTTAAAACTTGAGCAAAACTTAGAACTCTAGATTGAAGCAGAATATGGATAACATACATGTCAAGAGGTCTTAATGATGCGCTTGGTCATTGTGGCTTTGTGCAAAAAAACACATTTTTCTCACAACTACGGACACAAAATATCACAGATATTTTTCTTATTTATGCAATGTTGTACTATTTTGAAACATTTCTCTCGAAATTTCCAATAATTGAAATCACTTTTTCAAAATTTCAAAAGACAAATTTTCGTTGAATTATCGTAGGCTGAATTAAAGTTAAAGATACAATGTAGTTTTCTCTTACTTTTTCTTCCACTTGATCTTCATCACTGCTGCTACTGTCACTAACAGCCTTTGAAGATTTACTTTTACGCTTTGCTGTCTCAGCAGATGCCCTCTTTTTGGGAACCGGTTTATATTCCTGATGTAGAAACCGAAGATCATTTTTAATCATAACAAGAAGAGAGTCCTAAAGTTTGATGTCACAAATACTTAATAAATAAAATTATGGGATTGGATGAGATATTTGGAAAGAGTGCAAAGAAGAAAAATGCCCAAGGGCCGCGCATTTGCCTACCCTCAGTGTAACCCGGAGCATTTTTTATCCTTGTGTTTTCGACCTCAAAGAATCCTGGCTCCATTTCTGACAAGAAATTTTGTGTGAATTTGATCTAATCAATCACTAGACAGGGATTCTGACAGGGTGCGGGAAAAAAACTAAAATTGTGCGGTAAATTTCTTCGATTGTGCGGGAAATTGTGCGGGATTGCGCAATCCTGTGACCAACCAAATATTCAATCACCAGTGTTCTAGCCAGGCCAGAAAAATATGACAGGGAGGAAATTCTGCATAAATGAAAAATACAAATAGATGTTTTACTTTGGGGATCAAAATGTACCAGCAATCGCCAATTTGCAGCTGTTTTTCTTCACCAAAGTTTATTTGTCTCAACAAAACCACATTGCGTGACACGATGAACTCGATCGGGTAAAACCGAAATACCACTCAAAATAAAATGTTTCCGATCTGAGCGAGTTCCTTTATTAAAAATCCGTACATTTTATGTAGTGTGAATAATTTCCATTAAAGGTTCACACAATTTCTTCGAAAGTTTGCCGCAAAAACAGAACCTCGAGATGTATGCAAATCGCGTGCTAAATGTAATTTGATAGCATGTTTGTTTTGCATTTTCCTGAATGAAAACGTCTTTCACTTGATGGAAAAAATGAAATCCAGTATTCTGATCATTCAGAACTTAATAATTTTCTCCTATCAATCCGAAGTTCCAGCGCTTTAATAGTTTGTTTGTCGATTCGCAAACTTGATCAGTTCTTTGCGAAATTAATTCAGACAGAGTGACATTTCATTTCGGCGCGACGGTACATTTCTTCGGTGTTTCTTCTTTGGTCCCCAACATATTAAACTGAAAGAGGAAGCGAAAGCGCTCGATAAAATATCGACAGGCTGCTTAGAAAAACGACATAATGTCTGGAAAACGACAACTAAAAAGCTACGCGAAAAATTCGGTAGGAAGTCGGATAGAAGTAAAACTGATACTAGTTCCCAGGACGGCGAAGAGAACGCCTTGTTGTTTTTATATCGATCGCTCGAGCTGTTCGAGGAAAGCGAGGGATTTCTCGATTGTTTGGAAGGAAAATGGACTGAAAATAGCCTAAAACGTTTCTCGAAATCTTGGTAATCAAAAGAAATACCTGATTTAATTAAAATTTTAAGCAAATATCTCAGTATTGTGCGGGATTGTGCGGATTTTTAGGAATTGTGCGGAATTGTGCGGGTTTGACCGAATTGTGCGGTCCCGCACCCGCGCACCCTGTCAGAATCCCTGACTAGAGTAAAACTGCTCAGGGAAAATACTTCTCTATTGACTTGGTTTGCCTTCAAACAACTTTTTGATGAAAGAGTCTAGATTCAAAGAATTTTTCTTTATTATTTTTTCCTATACCACAGGACAACTTTTTGTCCCTGCCATGGGGCATTTTAGCCTGAGAAAGCAGATGACTTTTCGCAGTGGCACCACTACAGATCCCTCCACAAAAAGATGTCCGAGAAACGCGCGTAAAAATATGTACTGATGATATAATGGTACCCAGATCTAGGTAGTCCTTCTGATTGGTTGAGAGATTATTTCAACCAATCAAAAGGACTACCATGACTTGGGCAGCATATTACACAATCAGTATGGTATTTTTGCGTTCATTTCTCAGACGCCTTTTCGCAGAGGGAACCATAGTGGCGCCACTGCAAAAAGTCATCTGTTTTCTCAGGCTAGAGGCATTTGCCATTTCTTTTTTCACAAAATGCTAATGCCTGGGTGTTGTCCTGTGGGCACTACTGGAATTGACTGATGCATAACTGTCCCATCACACAAAATGATGCACACTGTTCAATTACCCAGTAATAATTCATACACACATTGGAACGTTTGCTTGTAACCTAGTTTTAATATGAGTAAGTTCTGTAACATGCTAATTAATGCGTTTTTAACATTCTAATGCAGTGACATGTATTAAAGTGACAGATACCACCACTGCAATTTGTATTAAACCATTTTTTTCTCAACCAAATCAGACATTTTATCATTCATAAGATTTTGACAAGTTTTTAAATTTGTTTTGCCTTTGTGAACCCTAAAACTACCGAACCACAATCTTGTGAAAATAACTAAATTACAAACCACTAAAATAAATAAATCATCTTTATTTAACGAGGGTGACACTAAATAGTCATAAGACTAACAAACCTGTGACCCTGGGATTCCAGATCGAATTGGAATTTGGTAGTGTTGATTTTTGAGGAGAGGGGAAAACCGGAGTACCCGGAGGAAAACCTTTTGGAGCAAGGAGAGAACCAACAACAAACTCAACCCACATATGACGCCGGGGCCGGGAATCGAACCCGGGCCACATTGGTGGGAGGCAAGTGCTCTCACCACTACACCACCCCTGCTCTAGAAACATCAAGGACAGTGCACACAAGTGAACTTTAGCAGTGATGTATGATTTTATACTGTTCGCCCAGAATTTAATTTTATAACATGCATGGTGAATTTGGGATAAAAGCTTGGTTTCGGTACAATGACTTGTAGCATTTGATAAAAGGATGGTTTCAGTCTATAACATGGTGTATCAAGTATGTGTAAGGAAAGTGCAAACAAAGATTCAAGATGTTTGTCTGGGGTTCATTTTAAGCCGAAGGGTTTGTTCACGAGATTGTGATTCAGCGGAGTAGTTTTCAATGTTTGCAAAAGGCAAAAAAATAATAACAAAAATTGTGATTTGATTGTCTACGAGTAAAAAATGGTTCAGCACAAGAATTTAAAAGCTCATTAGCATGTTACAGTACTTGTTATCATATTAAAACTGGGTTGCGGGCAAATGTTCTAAACGAGCTCAAATCAGACCAGTTAATAACCAATCACACTCAGAATTTTCTTAGCAGAGACAACCTTTCTAACAGCCCAATTTCGATATATTAAAATTCAACTTGAAACAAAAGACATCACTATGAGGCTTAGGGGAATGATAGTAGGGATTTATATGGTTTATTCCCCTAAGCCTCATAGTGATGTCTTTTGTTTGAAGTTGAATATTAATATATCGAAATTGGGCTATTAAGTTTTATACAAATTAAAATCTTATTCAGTCCATACTTCCTCCTTGTCACTCTCTGAGCTTTCTTCATCTGGTGTCTCTTCAAAGGAACTGTCCTACAAACAAGCAAAAGTCTACAGGTTTAGGAGCTTTTAAAACACACTTAACTGACCCTTTTACTGCTAGAGTCAACAATATAGCCATGCATTGTACAGTGTAGTTCTAACTTTTGAGTCTTCCAACGAAATCCTATGTTGTGACCATTCAAATCTAACTTCATGGGCAGTACTTTTGCATGCTACCATTTGATTTTTAATTTTTGAGGACTTTCAAGTTGAATTTCTTGAGTTCAAGGGTTAAAAATACCAAGAATGGAAAATAATGATCAGAGTTATTCAGGACAATAAATATTACACTGCCAATGCAATGATCGATCAATGGAATGGAACAGTTCTGGGCAAGGATGATCAGTCGACTCTTATCAATTCTCATCCTGTTTGAGGTATAATTAAAAGATTCTACACAATTAAATTCTCAGCTTTTATTTATTTACTTTTTCAGGAGACTCTGACTTGGCTCGTTTTTTGTTTTGTATTTGTTTTTTCTTTCCCTCCTCTTTCTTTGCTTCTTCCTATAATTAAAACAATAACAAATTAAACATCTGAGCCAGGTTGTTTAAAATCTGATTAATGCTAACCCAGGATTAAAACTTAACTGCAAGGATTTAATTTCAATATTATGTTTAAAGGGTTTTCAAATGCTGATGATAAGCTGCATGTGAAAACAAATCAAAACCGAAGCTAAAGGGCAAAAATACTTTGGAAAAAATATCCATTGATTAAATTATTTAACTGGAATCAAAATTGATGCTAAGAACAACCTGGCCCTGGTTTTACATGTGGTTTTAATACTAAGCTTTTTAAACACCTTTCTTGCACCAATTTCAATGCAAATCTGCAAGTTCAAAAATTACAAATTAGAATTCACAGTTTTGTAGATTGAAACCAATATTACCAATTATATTTCTTATTATTACACGACTAAGACAGTCAGAGGGCCAATAACTACAATCAACCAATCAGAATGCTCGATTGCTGGTCCAATATTCTCTAAATGTTGGACCAGGCATTGTCCCGAATGATCCTGCGCGATCCTCCCGCAGGCAGGAGTCATGTAATAAATCTCTTATTAACCAAGCTTGCTCGGGACCGTACTGGGAGAATATCGGCCCTCGGTCTTTTCTGTACGGACCGAGCCCAGTGACCACCTCTTCTAAGCAACCACCTCTTCTAAGCGACCACCTCTTCTAAGCGACCACCTCTCATAAGCAACCACCTCTTCTAAGCGACCACCTCTCATAAGCAACCACCTATTCTAAGCGACCACCTCTCATAAGCAACCACCTCTTCTAAGCGACCACCTCTCATAAGCGACCACCTCTTCTAAGCGACCACCTCTTCTGAGCGACCACCTCTCATAAGCAACCACCTCTTCTAAGCAACCACCTCTCATAAGCAACCACCTCTTCTAAGCGACCACCTCTCATAAGCGACCACCTCTTCTAAGCGACCACCTCTTCTAAGCGACCATCTCTTCTAAGCGACCACCTCTTCTAAGCGACCACCTCTTCTGAGCGACCACCTCTCCTAAGCAACCATCTCTTCTAAGCGACCACCTCTTCTAAGCGACCACCTCTTCTAAGCGACCACCTCTTCTAAGCGACCACCTCTTCTAAGCGACCACCTCTTCTAAGCGACCACCTCTCCTAAGCAACCACCTCTTCTAAGCAACCACCTCTCCTAAGTGACCACCTCTTTAAAGTGACCAGCTCTTCTAAGCGACCAACTCTTCTAAGCGACCACCTCCTCTAAGCGACCACCTCTTCTAAGCAACCACCTCTTCAAAGCGACCACCTCTTCTAAGCGACCACCTCTTCTAAGTGGCCACCTCTTCTATGCGACCACGTCTTCTAACAGGGCTTCTGATATTACGCGATGGTGCGATTTCGCATAATCGGCCTCAAATCGCATCCGATCACATAATTCACGAAAAATCGCATAATTCGTAAAAAAAATCACACAAAATCGCATAATGTGAACAAACCAAACAATACACTATCGCTTTAGCTAAGAAACTTAAGCTAAAATTTGTTTTTTTTCTATTGAATTATCCTGTATCAAATAAACAAACCGCCACTTTCGATCGAAACTGTGTTCGTTCTTGGCCACAACAAGCTTGGTAACTGCGTAAATTTATTGAGCACATGTTTTATTTAGCCTGGTTACTAAGGTTAACCAAGATGGCCGCTTGTTTACAGATTCTTTTCTTGGATTCCATCGTTCGTTTTGGATGTTCCTCCATAGCTAAAAGCTTCAAAATGTCCCACAAAGATAGCGAGCACCATTTTAAAACAGGTATTTTTGTTTTCTTCCTCTGAAACCCAGTAAAACATGCTAAGCGACCACCTCTCCTAAGCAACCACCTCTTCTAAGCGACCGCCTCTTCTAAGCGACCACCTCTTCTAAGAGACTACCTCTTCTAAGAGACCACCTCTCCTAAGCGACAACCTCTTTTAAGTGACCACTTTTCCAAAATACCAAATTTTTTCCAGTCAAATCACTTGAGTCAAAACCTCTCGTAAGCGACCATGACCACTTTCAACGATGCTGATTTGAGTTTTTCTATTGTTTTTAACCTCGCCCATATTTCGATGTCATTGCAGAGGCAAATATTATTGAATTATGTGTTACTGTACAAGTCCAACAAAACAAAAACTTTGTACTTTGCATTAAAACTACAATATGATATTTAACAATATTTTCTGGCTAAATCGGTGTTGACCCAAAAAATCTCAAAAAGCCTTCCTTCACAAGATTAGGAAGTGTTTACCTATCTACGAACACAATAATTTAGAAATGTATGCCTGGGTACAGCACATCACCATGTCACAGCTCACCTTCTCCTTGGAAACAGACAGCTTTCTTTGCTTTGTAGATTTCTCATTCTAAAAACAGTACATAAAAAGAAACACCGAAATGTGTGGTTCCAGAAAATACCCATACAACTGTACCTCACCCATGGAAGGTTATTGGAAATTCTGAGGGGGTGAGGGGTCTCAAAAGCTAACGTTTGTAAAGGAAAGTACATGTATGAAGCTAAATAGGAATTTCCAGAGGGGGGGGGGGGGGGGGGTCCAAATCAAAAAAACCTTCCATGGGAGGGGTATGGATATTTTCTGGAACAACACAATAAAGTTATAATCTAAAAGTGTCACCACCTATATTGCCATACATTGCCATTTCAACCTACACCACCTACATTACCATTGCTTGGCAGTTCTTTATAGAGGAAATAACATTTTTAAAACAAATATCCAGTTACTCTTCAAAGTCAGACATTTACTTCAAACTTTTCTGACAACCCAGACAAGCCGGCCCCAATGGCGAGCTTTGCTGACAATGAACGCCTACTACTCCTGAGGAGAGTAGCCACTATGTCACGGTGTTGTAGGAGTGAGTGTAAGTAGTCCTAATCTTCCGATAGTGTTCGGAATTGCACGATCATGCTTTGATCGACACCGACACTTGATGTTTGTATTTTCATGAGTATCGTTCGTCACTTACCATTGACTATCAAGGTTATCGGCGGCATGTTTCGAATTTCCGTGTCTCATCTTGTTGTCGACATATTATCGATTGCAACGTTCACTTCCACTTCGCCGTATTTTTACGTGTTGATAAGCTTCGTGTTGGTTGCATTGAAGGTAAGCTTTCACTCTATTTATTATGATTTTGTGCATTTTTGTACCAACAACCAGACACAGCTCTCAAGCAATGTCTCAAGTGTTTTTTCTGAAAGTTTTTTTTCCGGTTTATTCACAGTTTGTGAAGATTTTCCACCGGAATAACGATTTGCGAAGAAGAGCTTGTTTGGCTTACATGATCATTGAGTCAGGGCTTCTGATATTACGCGATAAAAAATGGAAATTATGCGATTTTTTCCTGGCAAATTATGCGATAAGCAAGGACTATTATGCGGAAAATTATGCAAATTATGAGATTTTTTCTGGAACTTTTTTATGCATGTTTTACTAGGTTTCAGAGGAAGAAAATGAAAATACCTGTTTTAAAACAGTGCTCGCTATCTTTGCAGGACATTTTGAAGCTTTTAGCTATGAAGGAACATCCAAAACGAACGACAGAATCCAAGAAAAGAGTCTGTAAATGAGCGGCTATCTTGGTTAACCTTAGTAACCAGGCTAAATAAAACATGTGCTCAAGAAATTTAGGCGGTTACCAAGCTTGTTGTGGCCAAGAACGAACGCAGTTTCGATCGAAAGTGGCGGTTTGTTTATTCGATACAGGATAATTCAATAGAAAAAAACAAATTTTACCTTAAGTTTCTTAGCTAAAGCGATAGTGTATCGTGTTGTTTGTTCACATTATGCGATTTTGTGTGATTTTTTACGAATTATGCGATTTTTCGTGATATATACGATCGGATGCGATTCGAGGCCGATTATGCGAAATCGCACCATCGCGTAATATCAGAAGCCCTGTTGAGTGGTTTGTGCAACAATCCAGGACCCCCAATGGCTCCATCAGCGCCTTCTGGCGACAAATACTGTCTTTCGAAACTCAAATAATTCCCTAATGGGAACGAAAAATGTCTTTCGAGATACAAATAAGTTTAATCTTAATTCCCTTATGGGACAAAAAATGTCTTTCAAGACACAAAAAATTTCCAAACTAGTTTGATTCAAAGTCTTGTCAAATGCTGAAATGAATTTCAATAAGCGTTTTACCGCATATCTACGTAGAAATAATAAAATTTTACCCTTTCAATTAGTGTAGGTTTTCATGGCCTAGTGGTGTGGTTCGTGTTATGGCAATCGGACAGCAGTGACACAAATCTCGTCGTGAACTTTTTTTTTTACTTCTTTTTTTTTTTTGCTCTTCAAAAGTCACTACTGAATATGAATGTATGAAAATCATATATTTGAGCTGTAAACACTTGACCATCTATCCATCTGGCTTTATAGCTCAGTGGATAGAGCATTGCACTGGTATCGCAAGGTCATCGGTTCGAATCCCGTTTTTTCAACTGCTTAAGTTGAGAGCACACTGCGAGGATCATGAATTTCACTCATGTTTATCCGCACTTTAAATATATGGTTTTCGTATATTCATATTCATTTGTATTCACTATCATCGGGTATATTACGAACTCGCAATTGACCATCCATCCATCTGGCTTGATAGCTCAGTGGAAAGAGCATTGCACTGGTATCGCAAGGTTCGAATCCCGTTCAAGCCTGAATTTTTTCCGGTTGCTTTTTCAACTGCTTAAGTTGAGAGCACACTGTAAGGATCACAAATTTCACTCAAGTTTATCCGCAGTTCAAATATATGATTTTCATATATTAATATTCATTAATAATTAAATAATTATTTAATTTACTGCCAAGTTGTATTTGTTTACAAGCATCTACAGTACCTCCCAAAAGTAAGTTTGCTGTCGCGTAGCGTTTCGCGCGTGACGCAAATCGCGTAGCGCAAGAGTCACTGGTGCAAATTACGAAAGGTTTATCTTGCGAGAAACCGATTAATTTCGCGCAGCGGTCTGTCACGGGTCAGAACATAACTGCAACTCGATGGTTGGCAGCAAAATCGAAGGTGAATCGGTTGCGAATGTGTTTGAAGTTTTCATTTACGTAAGCGATCTTGCCATAAACAAGCGATATTTAAAATTCAGTTGCGAATGTGTTTGAAGTTTTCGTTTACGCAAGCGATACACTATTCTGAAACTATTCGAGTTTCGCCATAAACAAGCGACATTTAAAGATCGATTGCGAATGTATTTGAATTTTCTGTTTACGCAAGTGATACGCTAGCGTAGCACGCGACTACGGGCACGTACTTTTGGGAGGTACTGTAGCACATTACTTGAAACATTTACGTTGAATACAATAGATTTTATTGGTTTTGAGTGGTAACATTTTTCAATGGGCAGGTACTTTCCGGGGGGGCATTACTTTCGGGGTTTGATGGAAGGGTAAAAAATTAATGTTACTTTCAGGGAGGTATTACATGTAGAACATGTAGAAGTCAAACAATGAAACCATTACCTGTTTGGATGGTTTAGATTTGTTGTCTGCACTCTCTTCTTCATCTTCTGACTTTTCTTCTTCTGACTTTTCTTCTTCTGATTTCTCTTCTTCCTCTGCCGAATCATCTTCCTCTTCTTCCTCTTCATCCTCATCATCTTCATCAACTTCTTGTCCGCGCATTCCCCACTTGACCTTAGGATTCTCCACAATTTCAACCAAAGCCTCTTTAAATCCCCGTCGTGTCCGGTTGGCATTTTTTAAAAATTTCTCTTTGTATTTCTCATAAGGAAATAAATCTTTTGTTTGCATAACAGCTCTGGAAAACAATCATTAAGAAAAGAAAGTCATGAACAAGCATTGTCAACAACAACTTTCCCTTAATTTGTCTGATCAATTTGGCTGGTGGTCCAGCTGGGCTGGTGCTCATCCAACTGAGCTACTGACAAGGTAGAAGTTATGTCTTTGGTTAATTTGCACAAATAATAATAACAATGATAACTTTATTAATGTGTCAAAAACGATTTAGCATTTCTGCTAATTGTGGACACTTACAAAGTTACTTACTCTTAAAAATCTATTTGCAATTCAAATTTAAGAAGTAATAAAACTGAAATATAAAATACAGTAATTATATTACATGAAAGCCATTGTGAAAAGGAATAAGATATGAATCACGAAATGCCATTAAGTTGGCCTGATTTGATTTTGTTTCAAAACAGGTGGTGCAAACAAGTCAGGAAAAACCCTGTGTTTACAATGCAGTCCTGTTTATAAGTGCATGGGATGATATAGACTTTAATACGTGTAGCTGTAATGCTTTGAAAGATAAAATAAATGTATCACATTGTAAAAGAAAAGTATGGTATCACTATGTCACACTACTACAACACCAGCTTGTGTGAGTCTTCTAAGCATTTGATACTGCACGACATAGATGCGTTTTTAACCAAATGAACATGTATATTTACGTCTCATGTGTTCCGAAGAAGAATATGGCAAACTTCTTGGGTGGAATTTTCTCGTCTTGTGCAGGAAGATCAATCTGAATGAAGAAAAATATTCAGCAAATCAAATAACAAATCAGTGAGAGGGAAACTGTATGAACCTGGATAAATCTGCACTTACCCGAGCTGGCCAATGCGGATATCCACGCATCTTCGCCCAGATTAAGTCACCTGGAGAATAAGTCATTGTATGGCTGTTTATTTTTGGACTATGAGTTTTGAAAAAAAAGTAAAAATAAATACAAGTGTTATAAACTTTGCAGACGGTAGAGCTCCTCGTGAAGTGCAGATAATACGCGAACAAAAAAACTGGGTACGAGTGATGAACATGGAGCGTTGACATGGAGCCAAGCCTTCGTGAAAGTGGAGAAAAACCTGGACTCCAGAGCGTTTACCATTTGTATGGAAAAACCGGTTATTCCGGTGGAAAAACAAATGGAACTCCCAACGGAAATTTTCCGGGGAAAAGGTAATACCTTTCAAGGTTTTTTCTTTTTCTCGCTTTCACCGGAACGACCGGAATTTTCTGTACCATTTGTTCGCATCACTAGTACCAGGCTTCTTCGCGAAATAAGGAAGCTCGAAGGTGGCGGATCACTTTGAAGAAGGAAATAATAATTTACTCCGAGTTTATTCGTATGGAAATTGCCACTTTTCATCGGCTATATTGACAGATTTTCTATAGCATGATTGTGAAATTTAACAGGTTAGAAAGATGGACATTTTTTATTGCCGTTAGTTGTTTTACTTTAACTTTTACGAATCGTGCTTGCTGCATGAGCGATTCGTATAATTGAAACGTAGTCGTACGTAGCATAGAATCAGAGCTGGAATTCTAGCGTTAACTTGAGCTAGCCTGCGTAGCTGGCGGTTTTTTTGTTGGCGCGCGCGATAATTCGCGAGTGGCGAGTTTCGAGCCGCCCGCGAATTATCGCGCGCGCCAACAAAAAAAACCGCCAGCTACGCAGGCTAACTTGAGCGAATAAGTAAATAAATAAATGATTGTTCTGGTAAAATTGGAGAATTGTAGCAGGGCTTGAAAGCGTACAATCGCGTTTTAGGGTAAGCTTATAAAAGTATTTGCCTGTTTAATTATAGTTTTTCCCGCCGTCGTTTTGTTTTTCACCCACAGTGCTTCTCGGCATTCGGTAAAATACAAATGGTACAGGTCATTCCTGTTCCGTTTCCTTCAGTAAGGAAAGTCCAGTACCATTTGTCGGAAAATTCTAACCGGAAATTCCATTCAAATGGTAAGCGCTCCAGTGCTCAGGCCTCTGGAACGTTACAATTTTTGGAATTGTTTTAAAATCGTATCTGTAAAGGGTTGCTATGGTTTTAAGTTGTCACCCACAGTTTCCTGGCGTGCGTTTGTGAATTCAGCTCTGTCACGTCATCTGTGAATGGAAAAGTCATAAATCAAGTGGTGACAAAACGGTCTTCAGCGAGGACCGTGCTGACCCGTAAGACTTTTGGAAGTTGCGGCGAACAGAAAACTTCTGGTTTAGCTCATAAATTCAACAAGTCTTCCTTGAATTACTTTAATCGGCGACATGCTCTTGTTTGATGAAACTCTTCTTAAGCTTAGCAAAGAAGAGTTTCATCAAACAAGAGCATGTCGCCGATTCAAGGAAGACATGTTGAATTATGAGCTGAACCAGAAGTTTTCTGTTCGCCCCAACTTCCAAAAGTCATAAATCAATTATCTAAAAGTCAAAAATCAGTATTGTTATATAGCTGGAGTGTTTCTCAATACAACGCGCGTATTGATTGGTTGATTCATGGTCACATGACATCTAACAAACAAACTGTTTCCCGCCATTCCATTGTGCTAAGCGGGCAACATTTGCGAAAGCGGGCAACAATTTTGACGTCAGAAGGTAACACTGCACTGTTACCCGCTAGCGCACGTGATCAGACCGTGACAAAAGGTGGCATGATTATGATGGATTGATGTTCACCTCGTGTGCTCGGCGTGTTTTTCAAACTGCCTTATGCTGTGTTTTTTTTTGTGTGTGTTGCTATATAACAAATCACTTAATGACATGATCCCTTGGGAAACAGTAAACACTCAATGACTGGTCCCGAGGGTAACAGTGAATTTTGTTTCCCGAGAATCTTGATGTTTCATGAGTTCTATTAACTATGATGAGACGAAGTCGAGGGAAATAAAATTCATTGTTTCCCGAGGGATAAGTCATTAAGTGATTTGTTATATAGCTGGAGTTTTTCTCAATACAATGCACGTATTGATTGGTTGATTCATGGTCACATGACATCTAACAAACAAACTGTTTCCCGCCAATAGAGCGTTTTCACTTGACGTCATAGCCGCCATATTGGTGTTCCCGTACAAAAGAATTTTAATTAACTTCTTTTGTTAGGAACACCAACATGGCTGCCATGGCCTTTGTCATTTGAGTCCCACGGGACTGAAGGTCACGTGAGTGAAAAAGCTCTATAGGCCATTTGCACGATGGCGTCATTTGACTACAACTACCAGAATTCATTTCGTTTTTTCTTTCTTATTTAAATTTTGTAATCCCAGTGCGGTTTAAATAACAATTGCTGGTTTGCACGTGACGTCACGGCGGCCATGTTGGTGGTCAAGAACAAAAGCGTTTCTCTCCGTTGGGATCTAAACTCTATTTTCATGCAAATTCTGCGACAAAAATTGTATTGTGTTGACCACCAACATGGCCGCCTTGTCACGTTGTTGCAAACCAAGAATAGCCCTATTTTGCACTACAAAACAAAAAACTGAAGGATTCTGGTAGTTGTAGTCATATGACGTCATCATGCAAATGCCCTATTGTGCTAAGCGGACAACATTTGCGAAAGCGGGCAACAATTTTGACTTTAGAGGGTAACACTGCACTGTTGCCCACTAGCGCAAGTGATCAGACCGTGACAAAAGGAGGCATGATGGATTGTACACGACGCAAAATTATTCCCGAACGCAAAATGATCCCCAAATAGAACTAAACACGACGCAAAATGATCCCGACGCCAAATGATCCCCAAATAGAACTGTACACGACGCTAAATGATCCCCAAGGACCCCAAGGAATTATCGGAATGGAATGAGATGACGTTTCTGTCCCGAGGATGCCAGAATTACTAAATAAATTGTTTGAAGTGTTCATGTATTTATTAATTTCGAACAATTTCTTAAATAATTTTCAAGAAACTTTCATAGTTCTAATTAGACGTGTATTAAAATCGTGGAAATGGCATAATGTAACCGGTAGCAAGTAGCATGTATAAAAGTTATCGCTGACTGTAGTAGCATTCACATACGTAGTATTCACATTACCGTATGTCAGGGTCAATTCTAAAATTAATATTTGTGGGTATACTGAATCTGATAATTTTGAACTGTAACAAGGACGGAATAAAACTCTCCGCCTCTTAAAGTAGACACTATTTTATGAGAAGAAGTGAAGTCAACATAAAGAACCGTGAAATTAATTATAAACGAGAAATACAACAGCTAGGCGATTGAAAAACCTAAACCTGTCAACCTGAACTATACTGATCAGGGGCGTAGCCAGGACTTTTTCAGAGGTACGCACAATCACTGTTTTCAAGCACTCCACCTACCTCCTCCCCCCACGCACGTTTTATAAACATTTCTCCAAAACTAACGAGAACACAAAGAAAAAGTCAATCACAAATTGATATCAACATAAATTCCCATCGAAAAATGTAAAACTTCGCTTCTTCGGTTCTGACTTCCAAAGAACTAATATCGCCCCGCATTGATAAAAACGTATGATGTTTTTCGAAGCGATCTATTTTTGAATATTTTAAATGTGTGTTATTACTCCGATAAGACGAAACTACGGTTTTGAAAACCAAGCATTTGCGCGACGTCGTACGCGCCCGCGAGCTAGCCCTGCACGACGTCGTACGCGCCCGCGAAACATTCCGCTAGCCATGACCATGAAAAATGACGGGCATGGTTCTATGAGAATGGAGCTCCGCTCGAGCTCCGCTATGAGCAAACGTGGATGATTCTTAGTTGGGCAACCCTCGAATGGTGTGTTACCTTGGGTGCCAGGGGTTTTATGTACTAATCATATGACCTGTACGGCCCTGCGAACCTTTTCTTTGTAAAACCATTGATGAAAGTCCAGTATGAGGGCCGTACGCATTTGGGCGAACGGGGCCGGTAAAAGCCGTACGGCCCTACTACAAAAGCGGACGGCCTCGCGCGTTAAAATTTCAAGTAATTTTGTCTCCAAATTAGTCATATGATAAAATACTTATTGACTAAGTTAGGTCGGGCCGGATGGGAAAATAATTTTTATCTTTCGGTCATGGCGCACGGACCTCGCGCCCATCCGGCCCTCCCACTTAGTCAATAAGTACGTCAGTTGAATGTGAGATATTAGTGTGATATTACTGCTTTATTATTTTATCTGTTTCATGGAGCGTTCGATATTGTTATTTTCACGAAGAAGGTTCTTAATTGTGGTCCTCGTTGTCATTGAGTCTACAGACATTTTGGCATCCCTGTAGGCATCTATCAGCGTACTAATTTCGTCCTGCTCTATATAGAGCAGGACGAAATTAGTACGCTGATAGATGTTAATTCGCTCCGTCGGCCGCTATTTTCAATCACGAACAAGTGAGTGTACCAGGGAATTGTGGGTACGCAAAGCAGTGGTTCATGTGTGAGTGAAGTGCCTCGAAACTAACGCAAAACGCGTGCACACAGGAAACCGGTGCCCACTTTGGTGTCCGAGTACAAGGTCTCGACCTTGTTTTGGGCACTGGCACCGTGCTTGAATTCTGGCGTGGGTACTTGAAAAAACGGTGTGTTCACATTGGTGCCAAGCGATAATCGTACTCGGGCACCATGTGTGAACGTAGCCTAAATCTCAGCTGGTTTCACCGATCACGAAAAACATGTTTACCAAGCTCATTTTCTTCCTTTGCCTCAGGTACACGGCCGGCATCATCTGATGCGGTTACTGGAAGAAAATTATGCAGTAAGAAAAATGGGTCGCAGTGGTAGAAACAACCACTTATTTTTTGGCAAACTCATCTTCAAAGGAAATAGCACAAAAAATGTTTGTGCTGCGTAGCACACAAACACAATGATGCATGATTAAATCATGAAAAAAAAATTGTATTTCTGTTTTGCTGCATGGTGATGACCGTTTTCACAAACCCATTGACACTGATGCCACACTGAGAGAATCATCAAAAGCTGGAAGTTCTAACAATGTCAATCAGAATTGAACAACTGTTATACCAAAAAATTGTTGTTGACATGGGTACGGAAATGACGCCCAATTAATTACGCTTGTCTCTCCGTTGGTTATGTCAGGAGTCTAAAATGTTGAGAGCAGAATTTTCCAAAACTACCAAGGCAACAGACCTGAACTGTACGGTGATATTTTGTTTTTCAAAAACACCGATGAAGGGGTTATCCCCAAATCGTCTGTCTGTTATACGATTTTCAACACTCGTGACATACAATAATTGTACACAGTATTATTTTACTATTTGACCCGCTTTCCTCCATTTCACACATGCAGCCATTTTGCTCGGATCCTGCCCTCATTTCTTCCGAGAACCCACCTCCTCTTTTCCCATTTCAGTCCTAGGCGTACGCAAACGTTCTTCGTTTGGGGTCGTCCTGACGGGCTTTGCGAAAAGGGATCAAGAAGAAGAGCAGACATTGTCAAATTGAGGACCATGGTGTAGCCTGCGAGAAAGCTCTCGGGCTCGGGGTCTGATATAGTTATGAAATTTATATCCCTTTATCAACAGAACACCTTTTTTATTTTCACAGTTGTCCGAAATGGTTTTGACCATCGTAAAATAGAAAGATGGTATTAAATATAAATAATTGCACTATCAAATGGCTAATTACAAATTAAGAATATCACATTAACGAATAATTTAATATTACTTTTTTAAACTAAGGCAGCAAAAGTCAGTTGATAAAAGTACATTTCCTAATGTCATATATTTTACAGAAACAACAGTGGCTCCTGGGCTTATTTCTGTTTGTCTAGCTGAAAATCACAGCACAACAAATACAGTCGAATCTCTTCCAACGGACATCTGCAAGAAGCGGAAAAAGTGGTACCTCTTTAATACCGATACCGCATTTTTGGTATCTTTGGGACCAAGAAAGCTGTCCGTAATGGAGGTGTCCGTAATGGAGGGGTGTCCGTATCATAGAGGTGTCCGTAAGTAGAGGCTCGACAGTACATCGTAAGTGGACATTCAATTGTGGTACCGTGCCATCCATATTACATTTTTAGAGCAGTTTTCAATTGCTTTGTTTTTGCATTGTTGCATGTGATTGGCTAAAAAACCTCCAACTACTTTATCAACCAAATACACCTTATTCCAAAATGGCGGCCATTTTATTATTCTTTCATATCCATGTAAATTAGCCCTCTTGGCCTCGTTAGCATGTGCAAAATACAAAAGAATTTTCAAGCGAAAATGAGGCCAAGAGGGCTAATTTACATGGATATAAAAGAATAATAAAATGGCCGCCATTTTGGAATAAGGTGTATGGAAGTGAAAGCAAAACCAATCAGGACTTGCTCGCACGCGTTTTCATACACAGCATGCTTAATTACAAATTTAAAATATACATATAGAAATCACCAAGACCCCGATCACACCAACTGTTATCCCTACAAAAACTACTGTGATTAAACGCTAAAAAGGTTTTAGGCCTCATTCGAAATTTTATTGTTAAAATGCTACTGAAGGACAACATCCAAAGATTACCTACAGTTAGTATTTATTAAATGAAACTTAAAAGGAACACTGTCCCGCTGAATTAAGAAAATTTCGCTTGCCTTATTTCCATGTTAATTGCCAAATGTCACAAAATATAAAACTTAATTGGATAAAAAGATTCTATAGAGCAAAACAGAAGCAGTAGTTTGGAGATAAAGTGCAGGATTGCAAGGATTGAAGTGGATTACAGTTCGTCAAATTTGATTTCGTGACAGGCGGTCGAGAAATCAAAATTGTCATTTTCGTGGAATTTTGACTTTTTTTAATCGTTATTTTGTCTCTTTGGTAAATATTTCTTTGCTTTCATCGTTTTTGGCGATTATTTCTTCCTATTTCAAGATAGTAAAGCAAGCTACTAGCCTGCCATAATCATAAAAACACGATAAAGCAACCGGGATGCTGCCGCTTTAAATCCCGGGCGGGGGGGGGGGGGGGGGGGTACTCAACAAAGTTTTGTACGGGAATGCTCCGCCCAAAGTCCAAACCCTTACCCTTTCATATACCGTTTTTGACAAAAAAAGGTACCCCTTTCATATACCTTTCATTGAAAATGATACCCCTTTCATATAGCCTTTACGTGCGTCTGTTTGATATATTTTGAACGACCGTTTTTATAATACTTAAATGGCAGTTTTCCCTACCTTTTTTATGCTTCAACTCGTGTTTTCGCTACCCTTTCTTATTCTTCGTGAAATCCCTACCCTTTCATTTACTTCAACTCGTGAAATCCCTACCCTTTCATATACCTCCAGCCTAAAAAAGGTACCCCTTTCGGGTGGAGCATCCCCGTACAGCCCATTATAAGGAATACCACCCCCCCCCCCCCCCCCCCCCCCCCCCCCTCGGCCTTTAAATGCCAACTACAACATACAACAGTTACATGTACCATACCAGGTAGTCTGAAACTTGTCCATTATTTAAAGTCGTTCAAAATAGAGGCTAAAGAAAATTGGTGAAACTAAACATGTTTAGTTGGTGTGAATGGGGTGTGACCTAAATGGCCGGATACTGTTTACCATTAGCCAAAGTTTTTTAAAAGACTACCTGATTCTTGCAAAAGATGACAGCACTCGCGCATATTTGAAAACTTTCTAAATTTTGAGATACAAACCACATTGTGTAATTTGGGTTAATTCCAAATTCCATTACAACAATTAAATATTGGGCTTTGCTAAAATCGGAAATGGAGCACTTGCTGTCACTAACCATTCCACGTAATAAATACATAACTGTTACTTTTACCACTTTCTATTCTATGATTCATCTCATTGATAAAGACCCGGGTGAGGGAATACCATTTGTCAGAAATGGCCGGCCAAATCAGTCTCTTCGTAAAATTAATGGTTTACTATAATAAGTCGGAAAGTGGCCCCCCAGACTGATAATTTCATAAATAGTGTGCGCCATATGATGGACTCGTAGGAACAGGTCTTTATAAAGGCACATTCTGTTTACAAACGGACTAGTCTGGCCTGCCATTTCTGCCAAATGGGAAGTGCCCTTAGTCTTACATGTATGTAGATGTTGTGGTACAATTTTGTCCTTGGTGCAAATTTTATTTTCCTTTGTTTTGGGTATGGAAATGTATTATAATGTATGATAATAAGTTTTAAACAAAGGAAAACAAAATTTGCACCAAGGACAAAATTGCACCACAACATAGATAACATCCCCAGGGCTTTGTCCACTTTCCAAATAGCGTGGGGGGGGGGGGGGGGGGGGGGGGGGGGCGGCGAGGGGTGTGGAGGGGGTAGAATTAGATAGGTTGTAGTCAACTGGGCGAACATCACACTAGTTCAGTGACTGAAACTTTCTCTTCTCACATGATTTAATTAAAGTTTAAACTCTTTCTGTGCTCTCATATACTCTGACTTTTATAGACTCTTCCATTAGCCTTCTACCAAGTCATATTTTGAGCTTGCATGCACTATCCTTACCCACATGCATGACAAGCCTAAAGAAATTTAAATTGATATAAATTTTATCTTGGTCGTCCTGAAAAAGACCAGTTAAATGCTTTTTGCTATATTTATCTACCAACTTTGACCAGTATTCCGAGGTTTCATTTAGTTCGCACTTCATCTAGTGTGAAGTAACCCAAATGAGCATACAAGAAAGTAATGGTTTTTAAAATGTCCTAAAACTTAAAAATTCCAATGCCGATTTGCGATTCCAATTTCAAATTATCTTTTTTCGAATATTAGTGGTATTTTGACTCTTCTTACAGAGTCAACTAACTTTCTCATATTTGATAATTTTGTTCTTCTATTAAACATGATAATAAAATCTGTTTAAAAAAGAAAAAAATATTCCACTTCACATACAATACATCAGGAAAGAAAACAAATGTTCAATAATAATAATAATAATAATAATAATAATAATGATGATGCTAGCCAATGCACGTACATGTACCATTATTTTGTTACTCTTGTAGTATTTGATTCATTACTGTAAGGGCCAAGTGCAAAATTTTAAACTGAGTTTTGAATTTTTACCTAAGCTAGTCTAACTTTCACCTTCTTGGAACAGAAGTACAACTCATCTAGTTTTCAGCAACTTGGACAGAGTAACAGTCACTTCTCTTGTTTTTCCTAAATTATAGGTTTCCATGTTGTGCAACAGATAAGTTATGTATTAAAAGTTGTTCAGTTGCTACTACGAAAACAAACGATATGTGGAATGGAACTGAATTTACCAATCACTGCCCCATCCACTTTCTGAGGAATCATGTCACGCAAGTCTAGCACTTTCTCACATTTCACCCTATTTTCGTCAGCAATCAAAGAAACCTTGCCTAGAACACAGCCTGTGGCAATGAACATGAACACAGGGATTTAAGTGAGTGGGGCATAAATTCGGGTCCATTTCTAAATCACAGATTGGTGGCTTTTAATTGGTAGTATGGTAGAATTTCAGCACTGTCGCTGCTTAAACCACTGACATCAAATTGCTGTTCCAAAAATATGAAAGTTAAAAACTAGGCTAAAATAACATGTAGAAAGAACTTTAACTTTTGCACTTAGTCCAAGGCATGTACCCTCATCATGTTACACAAAGTTACAGTGTAGGGAGGGTGTAGGGGAGCTAAAATCTGGGAGATGGGAATGTACTGTAACTGAAAGGGAATTTAACCTGGGAGTGTTATCATCTAACATGAACAGCCCCCTTGTGATTCATCATTTGCTTCATCAACTTCTCTTAGCTTTGTGCCCCTGTTTGGATTGTTGTTGAACACGTTGTTAGGTAATGTTGCCTTATCAACACAGTTTTCCATCCTTTTCATGACCTACAAATAACAAGAAACATTACTTTTTATTTATTCACAATGAAGCCGTGATACCAAAGAGTGCAGAGCTATATTTGTTCAAATATCAAGAATGCAAACTTATGATAACATCGTGTAAACACAACATACATGTACAACTGTGCACCTGATCAACAGTTTTTTCCATGATCATGATCTTGAAACCCATAAAATTTGGCTACCATGTGATTCTATTGTGTTGTGCAATTAATGTTATCGTGGGAAAAAAGGTCATAAAATCTCAAATCTGACCCCTTGCAAAGATTGAATAGGAGTGACAAAATCACCGCAAACATCTCTGTCAACAATAATAATGGTGATTGTACATCATAATACTCATCTCGATATAACAATGTAAATGCCTTTATTTTGCTTCAATGACAGCATTTTTAAAGCTTACAACTCTGAAAAACAGCTTAAAAACTCAAAACGAGGCCACCCTGCTATATCTGACGGCGCCCCTTAGTAAATGCCTTTTTGCTTCGCTCAACATGGCAGCAACGGGTGGAAATCCATCGGAAGCCGAGATCCAAGTAATCGAGTCGAATCCTGAGCCATCTCAAGGTAAATCTATGATTTCTGACAGAGATAATACAGCTGAGGTTATTTCCAAAGCGATTCAGAGCCAATTAGCAGCGATGCTGCCCGATATGATTCACAAAACACTTGCAAAGAACAACCTCGAGGGAGCCGCCTCGAGCTCACAAACTTTGAACACCAGTTCAAATTCTCTTCCCCGGTTAGCCGCCGGGTCAACACAAGGCTCAAATGATTCTTTATCAGTCCGGTCAGCCGCCGGGTCAACACAAGGCTTAAATAATGGTCACGTTGAAATCAGTGACCCACCTTTGAAGAAAGCAAAGGTGTCAAGTGCGAACGAGGATGTCAGTGATGATCTTACAATTCCCGCTGGACGCTGGGAGGCATCCGAGGAACTGTCTAGCCTTCTAGACGTGTTGTTTGCGGATAAGCCGCTGTCTGTGTACGACAGAAAACAATTAACAAAAGATTTTCCTCGTCCCAATGTGGAGTCAGTATTTACTCCAGTGCTTGATGACTATCTAGGCTCCCTTGTTCCTGGGGCGAAAGGAGTTGACAAAGAAACAAAGAAATTCCAAGACCAGCTCTTGGACATTGTTGGCCCAGTAAGCATGGCCTTTGAACACGTCTCCTCCTGGCACGAAAGCGAGGATATTCCAGGTTCTGTTATTATATCCACAAAAGATGTAGATGGCCTGTATACATGTTTGGCCAAGGCCCTTACTCTACTTGGGTCTGTTAATGCCCAGTATAAAGTTCATAGAAGGAAACAAGTGTTGGATAAACTGAACCCTCAGATGAGCTCATTAGCTTCTGAGCCATTCCCAGAAGCAGGCAAAAATCTGTTTGGTCCATCCTTTGAAGAAAAGGTGAAGAAAGAAATGAAACGGTGAAGATCTTTTCAAAGGCAGCCCCCAAGAAGCCAAACATGCAGTTTTTTCGGAGAGGGACCTCCTCCCAATTCAGGCCAGGGCGAGGGGGTCAGTTTCCTGGAAAATGGTCAAACCATCTGCCAAGCTTCCCTACCAGAGGGAGAAGCTCGTACTTCAGGGGCCGGGGCCGGAGCAGGGGAAGGTTCCCAGCTGCTCAACCAGGTCAGAACTATGTTCCACCCCAAAGTTCCCAGTAGCAGTTGCAAGCCAATCAAATGCAGGTATGCTACCATTAAAAGCGAATTTAAACTTTCCAATAATAAAGTCATTTTTAAGCAGTTTGGGCCTTTCTTCAATAGAGGCCAATCACTTACCCATAGCAGGTCGATTACAACATTTCGTAGAAAACTGGCAAGCAGTTACAAACGACCCTTGGGTGCTTATGGCTATTTCAGGGTACCATATTCCCTTTACAATCATACCACATCAAGATTTTCTTCCCTCTCACAGAGTGTCAAGGGAGGACGAAATTTTGATAGACAAAGAATTAGGGGAGCTTATTCAAAAACAGGCAATCCATCTGGTTTCAGAACACGATTACAACATGGGATTTGTCAGCAACCTGTTTGTAATCCCCAAAAAGGGAGGCGGACAAAGACCAGTCTTCAACCTCCGCCAATTAAATCAATTTATCAAATACGAACATTTCAAAATGGAAGGCATACATATGCTCAAAGACCTACTGAAACCAAACGATTTCATGGCAAAAATCGACTTGAAAGATGCCTATTTTACAGTTCCAATTTGGAAAGGCCATCAAAAATTCCTCCAGTTTCTTTGGAAGGGTACCCAGTGGGAGTTTGCATGCCTCCCATTTGGAATAGCAAGTGCCCCCAGGGTCTTTACCAAGATTCTAAAACGAGTGATAGGCCTGTTAAGGAAGCAAGGAATTCGTCTAATCATTTATTTAGACGACTTTTTACTGATGGCCTCCACCGAAGAAACTCTATCATACCATGTCACATTGACGATCTCACTTCTGGAAATGTTAGGATTTGTGGTGAATTACCAAAAATCCCAGTTAAACCCTACACAGTCAATAGAGTTTCTGGGTTTCCGTATAAATTCAGTTACGCTAAACATCAGCCTTCCCTTAGACAAAGTAAAAAGTATCAGGAAGGAGTGTCAGAAAGTTCTGGAAAATCCAGACATTACGATAAGAGAGCTAGCTCGGCTCTTAGGGAAACTAAGTGCTTCGATCCAGGCAGTGTTTCCAGCACCCCTTCATTATCGTCACATCCAAGCAGTCAAAAAGCGCAGTCTTACTCTTCATGGGGGTTACGAGTCCCAAGTATGTTGGACGGAGGAAGCCCTCGAAGAACTAAAATGGTGGAGAGACCACCTTGCTGCTTGGAACGGGAGAGCAATTTTAGGTACCCCTCCTCAACTGACAATCGAAACAGATGCTTCCACAATGGGATGGGGAGCATGTTGCGGAAATTTCCAGACCAGAGGCCTTTGGTCTCAGTCAGAAAGGCTATTACACATAAATTGTTTAGAACTTCTAGCAGGCGGGTTTGCCCTGAAGTCATTTCTAAGAAACAAGTGCAACATCCATGTAAAGCTAATGATGGACAATACAACGGCAATAAGTTATATAAACAAAATGGGTGGGCCAACATCACTGGTCCTGTCAAGCCTAGCCTTCGACCTTTGGCAGTGGTGTCTAGAACGGTCTATAACAGTCGAAGCACACCACTTGCCGGGGCGACTAAACATTGTAGCCGATTTCGAATCCCGGGCGCATCCAGATTCCAGCGACTGGAAACTGGACCCGTCCATCTTTCAGGGGATCAACAACAAATGGGGCCCCTTCACAATAGATCTTTTTGCAAGCAGACTGACAACACAACTACCCAGATTTGTGAGTTGGAAGCCAGATCCAGAAGCAGAGGCAGTGGATGCTTTTACTCTGGATTGGAGCCAGCTCAAGGGATACGCATTCCCTCCATTTGCCCTGATAGGGCGGTGTCTAAAACAAGTTCTGCGGCAGTCAGTCTCTCAGTTGACAATTGTGGCTCCAGTGTGGGAAACCCAACCATGGTACCCACTGTTGTTAGAAATGACAATAGCCAATCCCATATTGCTCCCATCATTCCCAGGACTACTGAGACGAGAGGACGAGTTTCACCCTCTTGCTCACCTTCAACTAGCCGCATGGCTAGTCTCAGGAGTCGATATGAAGGTACAACAGTTTCACTGCCAGCTCAAACACTGCTCCTGGCTGCATGGAGAACCAGGACAGAAAAAACTTATTCTTCAGCCTGGAGAAAGTGGACTTGTTGGTGTTGTGAACAACAAGTCAATCCACTTTCAGCATCTTTAGATTCTGTGTTAAACTTCCTGGCCAGTCAGTTTGAGGCAGGCCTGGAGTATCGTACTCTTAACGTCTATCGTTCAGCTCTGTCTGCAACACACCCACAAATTGAAGGTTTCAATGTTGGGGAACACCCCCTTGTAGTTCAGCTATTAAAAGGGATTTTCAACTCCCGCCCACCAGTACCGAGATACACATCTACGTGGGATGTTAGCAAAGTTACGAGTTATTTGGAAGGTTTGGGTTCTAATGAGCAACTATCATTAAAACAGCTTAGTAGAAAACTGGCATTTTTGCTCGCTATTACTTCGGCGGAGAGGGGCTCTGAATTAATAGCCCATGATTTACGTTTCAGACTATTTCACCCTGAAGGTGTTTCTTTCAACCTCCCAGAACTGACTAAAGGGGTTCGGGTTGGAAAACTTTTAAAGACCTCTTTTCATTCTAGTTTCCCAGAGAATGAACTGCTTTGCCCATGCTCATGTCTTAAACAGTATGAAATGCGAACACAGGCTTTTAGGACAGACTCAGTTTCTGAACCAAACAAGTTATTTCTCTCTGTGAATAACCCTCATAAGCCTGTGAGTTCTGCTACCCTGTCTCTTTGGGTTAAGAACTGTCTGTTGGAAGCTGGAATTGATAGCAAAGTGTTCAAGGCTCACTCCACTCGTGGAGCAGCTACTTCTGCAGCACTGAGAGCAGGCATCTCTATTCCAGAAATAGTCCGTCTAGCTGACTGGACAAATGAGACCACTTTCAAAAAGTTTTATTACCGTCCTGTTTGGAATGCTAGTGTTGGCCGCTCTGTTCTAGCTAGTGCTGCAGTGGAGCAAGGGTCTTGAAGCTTTGAACATACATTGTTATATCGAGACGAGTATTATGATGTACAATTGAAGATTATGCAAGGGCTGCTTGCAGCCTGCAGTATAATTATAATTGTACGAATAATAGGAGGCGAGATATAACAATGTAACTCCCTCCCGCCACTTTCCCTTGTTATGTATGTTAATGTTGATGTTTTAATTTCTTCACAGATCGTTAGCCACCAGTTGTTACGCTCCACAAAAAGGCGAGGTTACTAAGGGGCGCCGTCAGATATAGCAGGGTGGCCTCGTTTTGAGTTTTTAAGCTGTTTTTCAGAGTTGTAAGCTTTAAAAATGCTGTCATTGAAGCAAAATAAAGGCATTTACATTGTTATATCTCGCCTCCTATTATTCGTACAATTATATTATACTGCAGGCTGCAAGCAGCCCTTGCATAATCTTCAATTTTCCAAAGATTTGGAAAGATGATGACGAGGAAGATGATTATCATCATCATTATCTTCATCTCCATCTTCATCATCACCACCATCATCATTTATTTATTTATTTATTTAAACTCTGAAGACTTGCTCACACACCCAAGGTTACACAAACAGCTTTTGGCAGCTTTCAAAGCAAGATCTGGTGGTATAGAGTAATGTATTAATCATAGCTCACTCTGAATACAATGTTTGCAATATTGTCACCCTCCTTACTGTAAATATTGTCACCCTCCTTACCGCATATAAGCTTTTAGCAATGAAGGAACACCAAAGACAAACGAAAGAAGCCAAAGAAAAAAGTCTGTAAACAAGGGGCCATCTTGGTTAACCTTAGTATAAACCAGGCTAAATGAAAACATGTGCTCAAGAAATTTGCATGGTTACGAAGCTTGTTTTGGCCTGAACAGTGGGCAAACGAATGTAGCTGCACTGAAAACTGCTAAAACTGTGTTTTGTTTTCAATACACGATGATTCGATGGATAGAAGCAAAGTCTAGCTCATGTTCAAGTGGAGCTGATTCTCTGACTTAAGTTTTTATTTAAAAAAATCTTGTTTTTTTTTTCAAAATTTGAACTTCAAAACTCGGAGTGCGTCTTATCTACGAGTGCGGTTTATACATTGGTGTGTACGGTATCAAACAGATGACTTGGAACTACAGCTGAATCTTTCATAAGCAAAAAATCCTTAGATTGGTTGCTTCTGATTAGTAGCATACAGCTGCAGTTTAATCTGTCAGAACAAACTACAACTTTACTTTTGTTTTAATTTGTAGTTTAATACTTCAACATCTGTCTGAAACTTGCTGACTTGGCGAACGTGATGATTTTCATGCAAGAAAAACAATATGTGAGCACATGCCAGGCAATATTTTTTTAAAACCGGTGCACTGCGAGTTGAAATTCTTCCCAGAGTTAGAACTAACTATGGTAAATTTAATATAAGATTTCGGCCTATGATCTGGAATTCAATTAAATAACAGATTAAAACTGCTTCTTTTTCAAAATTTAAATCAAGTCTAAAGGAACATTATCTTTCATTATATTGATGATGCTCTTTGTAACTAGCTTTAACTTAAAATATTGCATCATATTCTCTGTAGTTAGGATTAATTTGATTATTTTTATTTTACATTATGTTTGTGTGTATGTTAGTGTCATGTTTGTGTGTATGTTAGTGTCATGTTTGTGTGTATGATAGTTAGTGTATATCTTATTATGTACTCTCTATATTGTACCTCCGCTGCAAACTTAAAAATTTAATCCGGCACCCTGACATTTAGTTACATGTATTTCAGGGTGCTGGTACCTTATTATTATATAATTTATTTTAATTAATCATTGTAATTTATTTATTTAAACATTTCTGGGTACAATAAAGCTAAAATTTTTGTTGTTGTTGATCACAAGTTCAACTTAACTGATTGCGTGGTCAATAAATTGGTTGTCACATTAACACATGTAAGACTTCAGTTGCCTCATTTTCAAATTTTTAAACAGCCATTTTACCATTCTAGTGGTTTTGCTAGCATCATAGGGAAGTGGTTGTCTGGGAAATTTTTAAGACCTGATCAGTGAATCAGTCAAATACTACATTGCCATTAAAGAACTTGTGATCAGTACGCCGATCAGTACATACATGTACAGTCAAACTAGTCTACAATGGCTACCTTTCGGACAAAACTTTATGCCTGTTGTAGAAACATGTAGATGGCCGTTATGGGGAGGTGGCCATTAGTAGATGTGTATAATAATGGCTGTTATTTTTTTCTGAAGCATCTCAGCAGTCCGGAATCCTAAATCCCTGAATCTGATTGGCTAATGATGTGCGCTCCAGCGGTCCGGATTTTCCCATTCGGACCCCATGTACTGACTGGTCTTAATTTTACAAAAATATTTTGTTGATTAAAGCTCAATATCATTGAATTTTCTCGTGAATTTTCATTGGTCAGATAAAATATCTAGTAACGACCCAAACAAAGAAAACTATGAAGAAAACCATGCAAGAAAGTTTAACCATCGGCTCACAAACAAAGATCCGAAAATATGCTCAAGATCTTAACGCTTGAACGAGGTATCAAAAAGACTCAATGAAGAAAGATCAGAGAGCCGGATTAACTAAGTGGAAGGAGAAATCAGCTGTAAAATTAAAGGCCAATGATATTCCTTGAAAAGGCAAGTACAAGTTTGGATTTTATCATTTGTTCATTTTATAGTTTGTTGAGCATTTGCTGTTGTTCTTTACAAAGTGTCATTTGTGGCTTAAAAATTACTGTAATTAGACAATCTTGCGCTTTTTTACAAAGGTTTTGACTCCATTTGATTTAAGTGTTCTTATTTTTCCGGTTTTGTTTTTTTTTTCCTGTAAATTGCCATTAAAAAGTCGCTTAAATTTGTCATTCTAGCCTTATACTAGTTTGTTGTTAACCCGTTGACACCTGAGGATTTTTACGTTTTTGAGTGATTTTCTGCATACACACGCCCCATAGGATTTCGTGACTTCATATTTGGAGTTACCATTGAAAGTGCTGCTGTTCTAAAACACTGAAGGCTCGAGTTTACTGGAAACGTCATTGTGACGATCTCATTTTGCTTGGTTGATTTGCAATAAAGGGTCCAATATGAATTATCTACAATTTTTGGTAAGTTCACAGCCATTTTTCATCTTTAGTAGCTGCCTGGTGAGCATCATTAACCCATTCACACCTGAGGATTTTTACGTTTTTGAGTGATTTTCTGCATACACACGCCCCATAGGATTTCGTGACTTCATATTTGGAGTTACCATTGAAAGTGCTGCTGTTCTAAAACACTGAAGGCTCGAGTTTACTGGAAACGTCATTGTGACGATCTCATTTTGCTTGGTTGATTTGCAACAAAGGGTCCAATATGAATTATCTACGATTTTTGGTAAGTTCACAGGCATTTTTCATCTTTAGTAGCTGCCTGGTGAGCATCATTAAGCTTGGAGGTAGTTCAGAGTCCACTTCTCAATGAAGCGAGTTAGGTGTTGTACTTCGTTTACGAATTTGGCTCGTTGCTCGTTGAACTGGAAAAATGGCCGCCTGGAAACGAAGTGGCTTTGGGACTCGACTCTGGATGAATTTCTCGACCTACCGCGGCATATTTTGGAAGATGCGATCACAGGAGAACACAACAAGCGCGAAATTTCGGCGGTGGGTCAGAGTGGCTGTGGACTTAGTATATATATGAAAATTGTCGTGGACGGAATGGGCGCTGTCAAAAAAAAAATCTGTTTATTTCCCAGCATGCAGTGCGGTGGTGATGTTGAAAATCGAGGCAAGGTGAGTATGCACTAGTATAAGAAGCTGTAGCTAGGCCCGAGCAACGAATAAGAGCAAAAAAATTCACTGCTAAGCTAGGACTACATGTAGGACTGAATTTTGCTGTAAATGTTGACTTTTGGGTTTGCCACGATGATTTGAATAAAAAAAACTAAAGGCAAAAACGTGATTTTTGTTGTTTTTCTATGACGTTAAAAACGGTAATTTTTGTTATTGTCCAAATTCAAACGCTGATATTCTGCAAAAATCGCTGACTATTTTGTGTTTATTGGGTATCTCAATTTGAAAGACTTTCTAGTCAATGCTCACAACTGCTAGTTAAGGCAATGTTCGCACGATTGAGAAAGTTACAATTTTTTAAAGCAGTGGAGTCTTGTACGGGCGGTTACGGGCGGTTCAGGTGTCAATGGGTTAATCAAAAAATCTATTTTTCTTACAGTTGATAGTTTTGGCTCTTAAACCAGTGAAACAAAAAACCCTTAAGACTAGGAACATGTCATCACTATTTAATTTGAAAACAGGCATATGCATCAAGATCTGGGGGAGAGGGTACTAGTTGCTGGCCAATATTTAGTGCAAAGGTGAAAGTTGCATGAAAGCCAACTTCAAGGGGTGGTGATTTTCAAAACTAGACATAAGAGGTGGAGTTAGAACAGCTGGTGACAGTCAGTAGTCGAGGGTCAGTTCATCTTGGGTGATCAAGTTTGATACTATTGCCTATCACGTGACCTGGCCAACCCCAAACCTGGGACCTAACCCTAAGTTAGGCCTGGCCCTGAGCCAAGTTACACCTTACCCTAGAAATTGTTCTAACCCTAGAATCTTAACACTAACCCTAGATTTGAACTATCCCTAACCCTAACTTTCGCCGGGGGGGTGTCAAAAGCCCTGGTCACGTGACCTTTATTTTTCTTCATTAACCCATTCACACCTGAGGATTTTTACGTTTTTGAGTGATTTTCTGCATACACACGCCCCATAGGATTTCGTGACTTCATATTTGGAGTTACCATTGAAAGTGCTGCTGTTCTAAAACACTGAAGGCTCGAGTTTACTGGAAACGTCATTGTGACGATCTCATTTTGCTTGGTTGATTTGCAATAAAGGGTCCAATATGAATTATCTACGATTTTTGGTAAGTTCACAGGCATTTTTCATCTTTAGTAGCTGCCTGGTGAGCATCATTAAGCTTGGAGGTAGTTCAGAGTCCACTTCTCAATGAAGCGAGTTAGGTGTTGTACTTCGTTTACGAATTTGGCTCGTTGCTCGTTGAACTGGAAAAATGGCCGCCTGGAAACGAAGTGGCTTTGGGACTCGACTCTGGATGAATTTCTCGACCTACCGCGGCATATTTTGGAAGATGCGATCACAGGAGAACACAACAAGCGCGAAATTTCGGCGGTGGGTCAGAGTGGCTGTGGACTTAGTATATATATGAAAATTGTCGTGGACGGAATGGGCGCTGTCAAAAAAAAAATCTGTTTATTTCCCAGCATGCAGTGCGGTGGTGATGTTGAAAATCGAGGCAAGGTGAGTATGCACTAGTATAAGAAGCTGTAGCTAGGCCCGAGCAACGAATAAGAGCAAAAAAATTCACTGCTAAGCTAGGACTACATGTAGGACTGAATTTTGCTGTAAATGTTGACTTTTGGGTTTGCCACGATGATTTGAATAAAAAAAACTAAAGGCAAAAACGTGATTTTTGTTGTTTTTCTATGACGTTAAAAACGGTAATTTTTGTTATTGTCCAAATTCAAACGCTGATATTCTGCAAAAATCGCTGACTATTTTGTGTTTATTGGGTATCTCAATTTGAAAGACTTTCTAGTCAATGCTCACAACTGCTAGTTAAGGCAATGTTCGCACGATTGAGAAAGTTACAATTTTTTAAAGCAGTGGAGTCTTGTACGGGCGGTTACGGGCGGTTCAGGTGTCAATGGGTTAATCAAAAAATCTATTTTTCTTACAGTTGATAGTTTTGGCTCTTAAACCAGTGAAACAAAAAACCCTTAAGACTAGGAACATGTCATCACTATTTAATTTGAAAACAGGCATATGCATCAAGATCTGGGGGAGAGGGTACTAGTTGCTGGCCAATATTTAGTGCAAAGGTGAAAGTTGCATGAAAGCCAACTTCAAGGGGTGGTGATTTTCAAAACTAGACATAAGAGGTGGAGTTAGAACAGCTGGTGACAGTCAGTAGTCGAGGGTCAGTTCATCTTGGGTGATCAAGTTTGATACTATTGCCTATCACGTGACCTGGCCAACCCCAAACCTGGGACCTAACCCTAAGTTAGGCCTGGCCCTGAGCCAAGTTACACCTTACCCTAGAAATTGTTCTAACCCTAGAATCTTAACACTAACCCTAGATTTGAACTATCCCTAACCCTAACTTTCGCCGGGGGGGTGTCAAAAGCCCTGGTCACGTGACCTTTATTTTTCTTCATTAACCCATTCACACCTGAGGATTTTTACGTTTTTGAGTGATTTTCTGCATACACACGCCCCATAGGATTTCGTGACTTCATATTTGGAGTTACCATTGAAAGTGCTGCTGTTCTAAAACACTGAAGGCTCGAGTTTACTGGAAACGTCATTGTGACGATCTCATTTTGCTTGGTTGATTTGCAATAAAGGGTCCAATATGAATTATCTACGATTTTTGGTAAGTTCACAGGCATTTTTCATCTTTAGTAGCTGCCTGGTGAGCATCATTAAGCTTGGAGGTAGTTCAGAGTCCACTTCTCAATGAAGCGAGTTAGGTGTTGTACTTCGTTTACGAATTTGGCTCGTTGCTCGTTGAACTGGAAAAATGGCCGCCTGGAAACGAAGTGGCTTTGGGACTCGACTCTGGATGAATTTCTCGACCTACCGCGGCATATTTTGGAAGTTGCGACCACAGGAGAACACAACAAACGCGAAATTTCGGCGGTGGGTCAGAGTGGCTGTGGACTTAGTATATATATGAAAATTGTGGAGGACGGAATGGACGCTGCCAAAAAAATCTGTTTATTTCCCAGCATGCAGTGCGGTGGTGATGTTGAAAATCGAGGCAAGGTGAGTATGCACTAGTATAAGAAGCTGTAGCTAGGCCCGAGCAACGAATAAGAGCAAAAAAATTCACTGCTAAGCTAGGACTAGGACTGAATTTTGCTGTAAATGTTGACTTTTGGGTTTGCCACGATGATTTGAATAAAAAAAACTAAAGGCAAAAACGTGATTTTTGTTGTTTTTCTATGACGTTAAAAACGGTAATTTTTGTTATTGTCCAAATTCAAACGCTGATATTCTGCAAAAATCGCCGACTTTTTTGTGTTTATTGGGTATCTCAATTTGAAAGACTTTCTAGTCAATGCTCACAACTGCTAGTTAAGGCAATGTTCACACGATTGAGAAAGTTACAATTTTTTAAAGCAGTGGAGTCTTGTACGGGCGGTTACGGGCGGTTCAGGTGTCAATGGGTTAATAATTTACACACCATTTTGTGATTGAATTTTCAAGATAATTCGTACTTTCACTACAATGCTCAGTTTGTATGCTTTTATTTCTCAGTTTTTACCCTCTTTTATCTAAATTCTTTAAGTTTTCACTCAAGAAAATTTGATTTTTAAATTAGAATGGCTCAGTTTAAGGACGTTCGCGCTAATTGTTTATACGCATCTTTACTGCGCACGCAATTCGTATTGTAACGCCATGCTACGTCATGCACGAGCGCGCGCGCAAAGCAAGAAATCTAAACAGATAAAGGGCTGGTAGCCGTTGCATTAACTTCACTTAGATTTTACTCGCTTGGATGCTCGGTGACCCCTATTTTTTTCTCCATATATCACTTTCTTTCCTGATTATTTACAGTTTGTGAAAAAAGGAAAAAAAATCTGTCTTGTAGAAGTTTGATTTTTTTCATTTTTTTATCCACGCGACGTCGAATTGCACTCATATCTCAGCTGTATGTTGTTTCCGAATGCCCTCTTTAAAGGGTTAACTCATTTAAAGGTTGAAAACAGTTCGAATTATTTACGAATCAGGCCCACTTAGATAACATTTGAATATAATAGTTTCTCCCCAGCGATTCATCTTTGATATTTTTTAACTAAAAGCCATGGACACCATGTCATGTTACGAGGACTAACTTTTCAAAAACAGGGTATATTTCTACACACTATATCTCTTAAATCAATTTGGTGACCCCCAATTTTTTTTTGCATTTCTGACATCAGTAACTCATTATCAGACCGTAGCATAAGTTTGAAAAAAATCTGCCTTGTAGAAGATTTTCGCGCGAACGTCCTTAAGCTTTCGCCCAGCTATAAATAAATTACACTCGTCTGACTTTTCTTTTAATAGATTAAATTTGATAAGTTGATAAAGTTATATCTTCAGCTTTCCATGGCTTCACTGTAGACAAGAACATTTCTCTAGCCTCACCTGAGGCAAACACAAGAGCCGCTTATTCTACCGAGAGACATAAACTGGTAGAAATGAGTTCACTTTGCAAAGTAAGTTTATTTGTTTATGAATGGAAAGTTGTGAAGATTACCGAGTTAATTTAGATTTTGCACACGTTGTGTCAGTTTAGCTTTATGCAGCACTTAAGAAACATTTCTTGGAAAGCTGTACATTAATGATTTTATTGGCGAATTGCAGAATTAAAGTAGGAAGAAAAATAAATATTACGTTATTTACTGGCCTAGGTCGGTCCATATAGTTAAAAACTGTGCCCAAGGTCTTGAGTACGGACCTCCCGTCATATACAGTGTATCACATTGATTGATTTCTTACCTGATCCAGCAGAGCTTCTACAGACTCACTGACATTATGTCCACTTAATGCACTAGTCTCAAAATACTTCAGACCTAGATTCTCTGCAAGTGTTCTGGCTTCATTTTCGTCTACTTGTTTCTGATCTTCAAGGTCTGCTTTATTACCGATTAGAACTGTCACAAGAGATAATTAGAAGTTACTAATTACACTGTAGCTAGAGCTTGAGTTATTACAAAGTGTTACTGGGGTTTGAGCTATCATGATTGGACTACACAGCTTGTATGCAACCATAGTTAATAAAGTGCAATGGTTAGGAAACCTGAGAAATGTCTTTGTTCAATGTTTTTGTTATCGTTTTTTGGCCTTGACCGTGCACAACACAATAGACCAGCAACTGACCAATAGAAATTCTCTATTTTCGAATTGCCAATAATACACTTTGTTTGCCCCCCAAATTTTGCATAAACTATTGTTTTGAAATGCTCTTAAGAATATGCAGTCCTCCCAAGAGCATTTACAAACAATAGTTTATGCAAAATTTGGGGGGCAAACAAAGTGTATTATGGGCAATTTGAAAATAGAGAATGGTGCTATTAAGTAATTCAGTCATAGCGTGGGATCACAAAACAAACGATGTAGCTCCTTTGTTATCACCATTGAAATCTGCAAGCTTTCATAACTAGTCCCTTGATTAACTATGATGCAACATTATATATTACATAATATTTTTCAGGAAGTCTGCATGCACACTGCAGGGAAATCTGCTGTAGTTGTTTACAGTCACACAAACTTGCCATGCCAAAAAAATACAGCTGGCAGGCAACAGAGAGTACTGGATTAGTTTACCACAGAATTGATTATTGTTGATAAATTTGACTAAAGGAAACACAGTACGTGCCATACCTATATCAGGATTTTCACAATAAGCATGTGTCTGTAGCTGGCTTAACCAGTTCCTAATATTTAAGAAGGATTGTTCATGTGTCAGGTCAAAGACAAGAAGGAATCCCATGGCATCCCGAAAGAATGCTGTGGTTAAACTCCTAAATCTGAAATGGGTAAAACAAATATTAGTCAGTCATCAGAGTTATGGATGATGCAATAATAAATTGTTTATTGGCAACAAAAATCACATGTTGCCGAAACAAAACAAGAATCCTGCATACTTGAACACAATACCTCAGAGGCAGATCCAGGGGGTAGGGTCTGGGGAGTCCCTATCAGACCTGTGTTTGCTTTTTTTCACTACTTGTTTGACACTGAAATAAATTCTTGCATCGACAGGATTGCATATCACTATTATTATTAAGCAAAGTAAATGCAACTGCAAAATTGGATAGAATGCTAAGCCAGTGTTGCATCTGGGTTGCTTATACATGTATAAATTTTTGGGAGGGTCCCCAGACAGGACTTTTCCAAAGTTTTTATAAGATCAGCAAGTCTGTTACTTTTGCGAGGGTCATTGCTTTTGGATATTTCCAGCAAGATCTCAAAATTAATGTTTCTTTCAGGTAGCCATGCCTTTTGGGGCTGTTGCTTTTCGTATGGTCTTTTTAACAAAATTGGACCACAATTTTTGGTTTAATCATACAGTCATGTAACTTTGGGTTTTTTAATATGATCAAAGAGTACTTGTTAACTTACCTTTCCTGTCCTGCAGTATCCCAAAGTTGAAGGTGAACCCTCTGTCCTCTTGTCGAACGGCTGCCATCTGCATTCAGAGGATGGTGTATCTGTGGGAAGTAAAGTGGATTCTAATCAACCTAGTGCCCAGATTTAAAAGTTAAAACAGATATCAGTAGTTCCTAATTAGCTTGACTACAACAGGCTTAGATGTGGACTCACTTCATGTGCTTTAAATGGTTCACTAAATAAATTACATTACTCTGAAATTTAAATTTCCTATATAATAATGTTGAGGTTTCAAGGCAAATTACATTTTAAGGAAAGAAGATAGGCTTAACCATGCTATTTTTTCAAAATAAATATGACAAATTGAAATAAACTTACAGTAAAACTTCTAAAAAAAATTGAATCTTATCACGATAAATAATTCTATAAAACATCTTGTACAAAAATACCCCATATTATTAAATCAAAGCCCACCAGGAATTCACCAGTAATAAATTACCGGTATAATCAGTCTGTTTTGTGTACACTCCGATCATTCTATACTGATCTAGACTGATCATTCTACTATTTAGCACATCAATCCCTCAAAAACAAAAGAGCAAACCATTTTACTATGTTCTTCACAGAAGACCAATCGTGAGAATAAGCTTAGGTTGTTTATTAATTAACAATACAGTAGAGGTGGATAAGTTGTGTGTTGTTAAATATCCACCACTCGCCATACGTCACTCAGAGTCATTTGTTGACCTCTTTTATGGGGTTGCTTTGCTTTATGGCAAAAAGAACTGCTTTTAATTTGCAACCACAGTAGTTTACGAATGGGCAGTTATTAGAGAACTTTAGTTCAGACTACAAATAAAAGATTGAGTATGAATACGACTTTTCAAACCTACATGCAGTTCGCTTGCTCTAGATAACCATTCACAACACAGATTTTACACCTACATTATAGTGTCATTATCTTCCAGTTAGCAACACAAAGGACTCACAGTTCTGGGGATGTGACTGGCTTAAATTCAAAAGTCATACTCATACTCAATCTCTTACTCGTACTCAAATCTAAAGCTTCTTATTACATTGTATGTTTTTGTACCCAGCGGTGAATAGCAAATACTATCCTGAGTTTGAGCAGCCAATGGAGAGTGCAAAAAACACAATCCATTGGCTTATTACCTGTATATACTAATTCCATACATTTAAACCAAGATCCCATCCAGTGAATATAAATATTTCACATCTCACCTGTTTTGAGACTGTTTGAAATAAGAGCCAACAAAGTGCTGGAAGTGGCCATTCTTATATTTCCACAATGAAATAAAATAGAAACTTGACCAAGATAAAATTACTGACATGTAAACTGTAGCCCTTAAAGGCCCATGTTCACCCAATCTGCTTTGCGCGCTTGTGTTTTTGTTTTGAAATGGTTCAATTGTTCAATGTAGCATTATGATTGACTGGCACGTCGATTTTTCGATTTTCCGTCTGTGCGAAAATCAGCCCGGGCGCGCAAAGCAGATTGGGTGAACATGGGCCTTTAACAAAAAACAAATAATTGAAACTTTGGAAATATTCAAATAGACGAAAATAAATTTGCATTTAAAACTTGTGAACACCTGCACAAGACACTGAAAAGCTCAAAATGAAAACTATTTGACTGCGGTGATTGCAAACAATTAAAAATGCTTAATTTAGCACTTGAGTCGTGAGTTATTAGTCTCCTTTAGTTTAGAAATAAAGTTGTGGCAGAGGCTACCACCATTCAAATACTGGAGCAGCCAGGTGTATTTTGAAAGAAGTTTTTGTCCTTGTATTTTTGCTAGCCATAAATGTTAAATTTCACTGGCAGTTTTTAACAACAACAAAATTATTTAAAAAATGTTATAGTGAAATTAAAATTATTGGGAATGTTTTGTATTTTGTTTTGTATTTCAGTTTTGTGGGATCGAAACTGACTTAAAAGTGATTTGAAATTTAGATGAAATTTAACGTACATGTGCACAGTGAAGCTATTTAAATTCAAAAACCTTCAGTTTTATAGCTTCACACTACAGCCTAGAAATCGCCTTGTGTGGAAGTTTAATGCAGTTATTAAGGATTGTGGTTCATGTTAGATTGGTGAAAGGTTCACATCGAAATATAAGCTTAAGGGCTTAAGAAATAATAAGCTTATAGTTTTTATGCTATACTTGAGTATAAAAGAGACCCGAATATTCAACTACCGTAAACAAAAAACCTTCTCAGAGTTCCGCAGTTTGGTGCGAACAAAAAGAAATCAACCTATGTATTGCAGTGATTTGGTTGATAATTCAAGGCGAAAATATCTTAACATTACCGCCTGTATTAAATCTTTAGCTTAATACATGTAAAGCAAATTGTTAAAAGGACGCAAAATATCAATGATCACAACGATGGAAATTATTTTATCTCTTAGACTATATAAGCTTAATTATACACACCACAAGACTTTGTATGAACGAATGCAGGTAGAAGTATTGTTCTTATTTTTCTATAGCATTATATCGGAAATAAAACTGCACACGCTACTAAAAAGTTTCGCACTGTCAAAACATTCATTCTTCAGCGAAAGTTGAATTGTTTTGCTTTCTATCTGCTCCCAAGGGTATAAATATAAGATTAATGTTTAAAAATCGACAAAATAGCTTCTTAAATACGAGTTAAATTACATTTCCACGGGAATCGAGGAGTTGTACTTTCTTTGAACAGAAATACCCACCCTTTAAACTTAAAATATTAATGAAAATAAAACTCCTACTACATGCATGTCCAAGAGCATTTTCTCGTTCGAACGATCGAACAAAGGGTATCACTTACCACTCGTTTTTCACGAAAATCTATTCCCACAGTAGAAATAAACTTAGGATTAAATGACCCATCCGTGTATTGAAATAGAAGGCTAGTTTTGCCGACGCCGGAGTCCCCAAGAGCCAAAAATTTTAAAAGGTAATCATAATCGGCGTCCGCCATGTTTGTCTCGGGAGTTTCTTCAAAATTGCGGTACAAACTTGATGTTTATCTAACGGCTCATCTGATTGGTCCGTCAATAACTGTTGTACTCTATGATTGGTTACCGTAAAAAGATTCAAATAGCTGACGTTTCGAGCGCTAGCCCTTCGTCGGAGCGATTCGCTCCGACGAAGGGCTAGCGCTCGAAACGTCAGCTATTTGAATCTTTTTACGGTGGTCAATTTACCTTATCGACTCAGTCGATAAAACTAAATTCTCGTGTTTCATCCCCCCACCGACGCAGCACCACAGTTTCTCTAGAAACTAACCCCATTCATTTCTATGATTGGTTAGTTTACCTTTCTCATTGTACATGTGGAAATTTGGCGGCAATTAGCAAAATGATTGGGTGGAGTGGGGTGAGGAGATCTTCCACCGTGTTGTTCAGAATAAAATATATTCCACCCTTTGGAAAATACGAGAAACACTTCCATGATATTGCATCTTATATTAAGTTTTCATCTAGAATATTGGTCAAAATATTTGACCTACATTGATTATAAATCGCCACGTCACCATGCAACAAGCAATACATTGGGGAAACACCACGTACACTTCGCGAACGATTTTAAATAAAAAGACAAGCCACTAACAACCCGAGTCACGTGAATTCATCTCCCGTAGTTCCCTCCTCCTTAACGCTGCCAGATATGGAACTTGAATTATTACCTCTCGTTCAAAAAAGAAAAAACTCTCACGCCTAACGCGGAGACAATTAAATTCACTGGAACTATAAGAAACATTGTCAGCTGCATTGTCGCGCTGGCTGATTGGCTACTCAAACTCGCAATGGTATTTGCTGTGCAGCACCTCCACTTCGGTGAATAATTGTTAAGTATCTTGGTAATCAGATTAACTTATAGGTATTTGGTTATTTATATTGGACCTACATTGAATACTTCATACCTCATGTTGCAGCTTAGTTATGGGAATTTTCATGCGCCATGCGTGTCATTTATTTAAATATTAGCCAATTATAAACTTACTTGTAATCTACGTACGGTAATATATATTTTTTTCTACACAGTACTGGCCCTGTAAAACACTAGTTCAGCCGGAAAGTCTTCAGAGATGCCAAAATCGAAATCCGGGATATTGACTTTGAGTAATGTCTAGTACAAACAGTCTTTCTTTAATAGGGGAAGAAAGTTACCACGAAATTTATCGCCTCTGCGGTTTAAATTTGTAACATCGAAATGACTTTGACCTTTGATTTATTCCGTTCACTGATTGCAGAGAACCTCGAAATAGCCCGGTGGGAAACGCAGTGACTCACAAGTAAAATCAGTTTACTAGAATGTAAAGCACCGCGGATCTGCCAATTTGATCGTCTAACTGTTGAAATAAAGTAACACTTTCGGTAATGGAGCTAGTATTGCTTACTAAAAATAAGCGAAGTGAGAATCCGTCCTTAATATAAAATATGTGTCTGCAGCTCAATTTGCGCTTCTAGAAAAACAAAGTATATATTAGAAAGGACTAGAAAAACCGCCTTTGAATGCAGAGGTCCACACGACGCAGAAATTAAACTTGCATGCTGGTAGTTGCCGGATCTTCCTTGTGAAAGATCTCGTGCCAGGCGTCACTTGAATGTGAAAATACAAAACTGAATGCAAGGCTGGCACTACGGCAAAGGGCAGATTTATTAAATGGCCAATATTTCGACTAATAGAACTAGTCTTCCTCAGGGCCAGGGTTATACTGAAAGAAAACATTGTAACGGCTCCTAAAACTTGAAAAATACATGGTTTACTTATAAATGATTGGCTAATACATGACATGTAGACAGCGCACTTGTAAACATAACATTAGCCAATCATTTTATAACCATGTATTTTTCAAATTTTAGGAGCCGTTACAATGTCTTCTTTCAGTATAGCCCTGGCCCTGACGGAAGACTAGTTCTATTAGTCGAAATATTGGCCATTTAATAAATCTGCCCTTTGCCGTATTGCAGCTTTGCATTCAGTTTTGTATTTAGAAAGGACTATTTTACAATATACCTAGGCCCTGCGGGCAATATTGCATACTGCACTGGTTCAAAATAAATTTGAACCAGTGCAGACAAAATTGCACCAAAATCATAATTTCACTACATATCATATTGCAACAGATTGAAGATGTACCTCAACCAGCATGGTCTTAAGATCAGTGGAGGTAAAGTGGCACTGGTTGCACGAATTCTCCAGTACGCTCGTGGTGATCATTCTTGCATTCCACGAGAAACCCAAGAGAACGTTAACGAGGAAATGAGTTCCAGTGCAAGCAACTCGGATTCGCAATCAAGTGATTCAGAAATGGAATCGGATGGCTTTTGTTGAACACTTCTTCGAGGTCATGTTTGTTCCAAATACGGATGTGCAACAAGTTAACATGTCGTATTGCTGTATATCCACGTCTGGAACAAACATTACCTAATAACAGGTGGGTGTATATTAAGAAAATGCTGGATATTTGTATATAAAAGGTGTGTGAAGAGGGGGGGTGAGGTCATACAAAATTTCTTACTGATCAGAGGGGGTGGGGGGGGGGGGGGGGGGGCAATAACTAAATACTAAATTCACTCCTTTAGAAGAGAGGGTATTACCTAATATTTTCCTACTTGAAGCCTATTTTCCAACCCCCCACTCCCTTCCTGATAATTATTGCACAGTCCCTGATGGTCCGTCCCTAACTACACGTGCTGGGTAAAAATGACCTTCGTACATCTTTCCGACAATTTTCAGGAGCCGTTTTTGTTTCTATCTGGATGAAATTTACTGTTGTAGTGAGTTTTACTGTTAGTGTTGGTTAAAATGCCTAAAATTTATACTGTTTTATGTTACAGAGCTAAAAATTAAGTGTGAGGTGTTCACGAGGTACCCCCATTCAGACCCTCGAGCTGGGCTGGCTTGCAGGCTAAAAATTTTACTACGTCATTCATTAGAAACTGAATTTTAAAAATAGCTTTCGGGCCCGGAACGTTTTCGGGACTTTCGAGAAACCCACGCCAGGGCTTAAACCGGCATTTTACGATATTTATTTGAATATCTGCTAGCCTTAAAACACAAAATTCTTGACAAAATACTTCTTTATCACCCTCTAATTAGTTCTGGGCCCAATGTTATAAACTGTAAATACTTAAGATTTATTTTTTTTAAGCGATTTAAACTTTCGTACTATATATATAGGAGCCGGTTTACTGGCTATAACCCCCTGACTGTAGAACTTATTTTGCATTTAACATCGTTAACTATTCAATTTGAAATGAGTTACTTCTCAGTGTTTGTCACATGACTCAGTGCTGAACGCTATGCCATAAAATTCACTTTTTTATAAGATTGTTTGGTCGCAAAATCGTTTCCATTAGAAACCCTAGCTGCCCGAATATAAGTCCTTTCCCCTCCAAATGCCTTTTATAAACAAAATACAAGCTAGTCAAGGATTATTTCTGGAATTTGAGCGGTGTTTTCTGAGAATTCAGTCTGCCAAATAGGCGTCAGATTCCGTTCTCTTTGACTCCGTGGTTCTATTTAAGAATCCTCCCTTTTGCTAAAGCCGTGAAATAAAAAAAAAAACACGAGAAAGAATGATTTTAAAAAGAGTTGATCCGGGAGTTTATAAATACGACCGTGTCGCTTGGTTGAGCCTGGAGACTGAGTCAGTCCGGCCATTTTGGAGCCTAATATTTTGCTTTTGTTTAGCTTTTGCTCGTCACTTCTTCACATAACAGGTACCAGTTGAAATGTCATTTGTTTTAATAGATCTTCTCAGTTTTCACTCCAAATGAGCACGAACTCCATATTATGAAGTAAAATGAGATATTTAAAAAAATCCGATTTATTAATGAATCATGAAATGATTTCGAGGCCAAGACTCGATTTTACCTCCTGCGATAACAAATATCCAACGTTAATTCATAACTAAACAAATTTAACGGATCTAAGCACTTCGTGCAAAAACATTGGCTGTTTATAGGTAAAAAAAGCTGGCAAAATCGGTTTTTGATAAAAACGCACGGTTATAAACAGAAAAAGAGAGCGAAAGAAGATGTATTCTCGGTACCGAAGATAAATGAATTGGTTTATATGAAGACCAGTACACGGAACGGAAATCTGATCCAGACAAATTTTTCGTTATCGTTTAACCCGGTAAAATAATGTGGCCTGAAATCTTACGGTAAAATGCCAGTTCGCTAACTAACTCTACAACTTGTGCCAATATAACTTACCACACGCTTTTCTCTAAAGTCGATCCCTATTGTGGGTACAAATCGTGGATTAAAATGTCCATCGGTGTACTGGTACAAAAGACTTGTTTTTCCAACACCTGAGTCTCCCAGCGCTAAAAACTTGATCAAATATTCTCTGCCTTGATCCTCGTCCTCAGACATTGCAATTACTGCCTTTTTTGTCTTAAATCATCGAAAATAACCGCAGACAATTTAAGGTCCTCTTCGACGCAAATTTCCCTCCCTCTGGGTTTGTTTGTAAATTGCTGTGGAGCGATGCCAGGATTATTTTTTTCGGCCACATGACATCATGGGTATTAAACTACTAAACATAGAAAGTGACTTTCTGGCTGTAGTTCCACTTGAATTTGATCCATGTAAGGTGGGCTTATCTCTTTGTTCACCTCCCAGGTGCACCAAAAGTGAGTGAAACCAGATTAGAATCCATAATTTATTATGCAAATATCGGGCAACAAAAGACTAGCTTGACCCAGCAAAAAAGTACAGATCCGTTTCTTTCATGACATGAATGGCCACACTTGAGAACTTTATCCACTGACTGCAGGATCCCGGCCGGTGGATGATAAACCACTGGGTTGGGGTTATTTGTCCTCCTGGTCTGAGCCTCACAATGCATCATCTGTCCCATTGCACTCAGGATGAACAGGTGAGCAATTACTTCAAGAACAGAATGTTTTACTGATTTGAATAATAGACAGAAACTGCAGACGTTTATCCCTTGTTGGGCACAAATTCAAATTACCTGCTACGAGGAGACAACCTCGAGTCAAATGCCCTGGCTGGGGGGAGGGGGGTAGTGATTGCTCTTGAAATTGACTGATACATTAAAACAAGAGAAACCTTTAGGGCCTTTGGTCAAGCCAGGACCAGGAAATGAATTCTTGTCAAGCACACTCGTCTGTTAATTTTCAGTGGATCCCTATGGTCTAAGACAATAAAACACAACCTTCATACTCTGTGCTGTTTCTACATGCTTTGCATGTTCCCACATCGCCTCTAATCTTGCCCTTTCCAGTGCTTGCCATGCAGGCTATAGATTTCTGTGTAGCAGTAACTTGAATGTTGTGAGATGAAATACATAACAAAACATCCTATTTACTCCTATTTTCCCTCTATATTCTGTTCAAAATTTTCCTATTTTCTTGAACCTTCCTACTGCTTGACACCCTGCAAAAGGTTTTTAATCAATCAAGCAAGCAAGCAAGCAAGCAAACAAACAATTAATCTAACTCAATTTATTAAACATCTTGTTGCAAAAGTTCAGTCATGGGGAAACTACGATCCAGATTTTCAGATTCAGAAGATTTCTCTGTTCTTTCTCTCAAAAGTAATGGACCCAATTTCACATGAGCGCCAAGAGGAAATAAAATTTATTTTATTGGGGTGGTCTTAGCAACATTTTTTTTTACACGCTTTCATCCATAGCTTTCTCTTTATCTGCTCTCTTTTTCTTGAACAGTTTGTTGTCGGGATTGTTCTCAGGGTTTCGACAAGCCCTTAACTTCTGCTCTAAACTTTTCACTTGTTCTTTACTTGGTGCAGATTTAGCCTTACCAGTCACCAGTGTGCCTAACTTCTGAATTTGGCTGAGAACATGCTGTTGATGCTCTCCAAGATTTTCTCCAATGTAAGAGCCTACAGCTCCTTTTGATGCACTGAAAAGTGCTGCTAAAGCAATTTGCGATGGCGAGTAAAGCAACGAAACATCGGTGATAAGTGCATGGCGAAGGAACTCTTCTGCTGAAGGGCGCCATTTTTCTGGATCCCCTATCTTTGGACATCTTGTTTTTAAATCAATGATGAATCCCTCCATGGGTCTGTATGGGTTGTGAACCGTCAAATGAAAGTTCAAACGTTGCATAAGCAGTAGTTCGTGAGCTAGGATAAAGTCTTTGGTCTTTTCCCTTCGGTCAGCTGGAAGAATTTCAACAAATCTATCCACCGAAACATTGTGTTCCTCCACTTTAAACGCCATGTACAAACACACCAAAAACATCTCTTTTGGAGGGTGATCCATTACCGAAGTTTTCAAATAAAAGCGCTTCAGGTAAGCTACGGCTGTTGCTGTCACTGCACTAGGGACCGGAGGCCTAAACTTGTCACAGACCTCAATCAATACTAGTTGGTAGTATTCAATCAAACCCCTTTCCTCGTCCACAGAAAGGAAGTTCACGTCTTTTTTCGCGGGGAGAACTTCGCGGTAACGCTCACAGTAAGCACTGTTTACTTCCTGACGGATACCAATTAGCTCTTTTTCATTTGTAAAAGTCCAATATTTCCTTTGTGTACTTGTGTGAAACATAGTTAAATTTGTTTTCCCTGGACAAACTTGTAAACTGTTGTACGCTCGTAAGAAACCGTAATTTTTTTTGAAAAGAAAGGAGTGGTTACAAGGCTGATCGTTGTAACCCGGCTCACGGTTAGTACCCCGTATAAGCCAACTTACAATGTATTGCGGTTTTATGTGTAATATTTCGTCAGTCGGCTTACCAGACTACAGCTTACATGAAGTACATGTCGATACCGTCGCGGAAGAGGTCTAATAGACTGTCTACAGTGTATTATAAACGGTGATAAAATCGGTCAAACCGTTCTTCACTCAAGCAGCTAAAAAGTGTAAATACCTGGAAGGAGAATCAACTCAGATTTCTGAAGGAGAACAACTTGGAGAGGCTTCCATGAGGAGATGTGGCTCATCGGACCAAGGTTGGTGTCACTTCGATACAGTACACTGTACATCATTCAGCATCTTCGCTTTAATAAACATGTTTAAATGTTGTTTAGTTTAAAACAGGTTTAGAAAAATACCTCCTAACCCCCCGTAATATCTGGAGTGAAATCTTTACCAAAAGATACTTGATTGACTTTTATTACCATTCCAGGTAGTTTGAGTCAAATTCATTTAAAAACGTTCAAGATACAGGCTAAAAACGTAGTTAAACTAAAAAACATTTAAACATGTTTAACCTTAAATAAATAAATTAATAAATAAATTAATAAATAAATAAATAATAAAAATATTTAACCAGGGAGCCCACTTGCCTTGGCGGTTTTCAGTGGGGCCCTGCAGGCCCTTGGTGTGAATGGGGCTTAAGTTTAGTAGAACTATAAGCTTAACTGCTAGCTAAGAAGGAAAACAACTGCTTTGATTTCGATAATGAATTCAACTCAATATTACTCATTATATAAGTTTACAGGTATATAGTGTGAGTGAAATGTTTTAAAATTTGACGTATGATTGTTATGCCTACAGTTAAATTTTGAGATATTTCACACACTCTCTTGCTAAAGTAAATAAGTTATTAAAAGCACAGGTAGCCCAAGCTGTATGTGTCACAGTAACCGTTACGAGTGAAATTATAAGGATTTGTATGAGAAAAAAACAGTCCATTCTAGGAGCTAAAAAATACGAACAAGATTTCAATAAAAATTGCCTACCTTACTTCGCTTGTGTGTTTCCTTGTCTCCTATGTGGTTTTTGGGGCGATTTTGAGCATTTCCAGTGAGTTTTAGTTCCATCGCTTTCTCTCTATATATCCTTTACCAAGGTAGGGTACTTCAACTGAGAGGCCGAGCAGATCCACTGAAGGAAAACCGCCGTAAATTCGCTCCAAACCCTCCGATCACCTCGAGATTCCACGTACACCACGGACGATAGTTCTGTTGTCCATTCCAACTCTTTATCCGAGACCCGGATACATGGAAAGAGCGTTAAAGGTTGCCAATCTCTGCACACTTTTCCGTTGAGATCGTTCAACAGAGGCTTGATGCAGAAATCTCTAAGCCGCACGTTTGAAAAATGGCTTAGCGACCTGGCCTTTGGGTCAAATTTCTTACTGACCCGGTGGCCGACTGTACCGAGGGTGATATTGTCTTTAGTAACATTTTACATTATACATTTATGAATGTATAAATTTAAAAATACATCAAAATTATCAATGATATCAAATTATTTAATATTTATTTGTAAATAGATATGGTGCATGAAATAAGATAATGAATATTATTTACAAAATTCATTTTTGTCTGTGATACGTTTTTAAAATACGAATGACCATTCGGACGCTTGATATGCAGATACTATGGTTTTATAAACAACATTAAAACTTGTACTGCATGATTTAATAGATGAAAACGGATGAATATATTTAATAAACCTAATTTTTTCTCAACTTACAGTACTCTAGTCTGTTCACTGGCTCTAGCAACAAGACAAATATTATTTAAACATGAGCTTATGAACCCGGGAGTGGGGCATTTACCGTTCTTTTTTGGCCACGATCGGGAGGAATTTGAACGGCTTACTTGTCCCCACTGTGGGGAATTTACCATTTCAAAAAAAACGCAAATGCCTGAGGGTTGGCCCGGGGAGGGGGGGGGGGGGGGGGGGGGGGGGATGGGCACTGCTGGAATTGACTCATCCATTAGGCTCGGGCACTAGGCTCATGAAGACTTCACCCCTTACCTTTGTCAATTTAGTACTACAGTATTACTAAAATTATGTCAGACCATTCCTAAAAATGCCAATTGGAGTTTGTACGGACAGTCATACAATGTCAGTAGTAAAGTTTTCAAAGGACGTAAGCATTTGGGATCTTTTAAATCAGTCTGTTAATTTTATTGTATAGTGGCTGTGCTAGAGCAAAATTTTTGCCCATCAAATAACATGTATTCACTTACAGTTGGGATGGCCATGACAGCTGCCATTTTCTATATGAGAAGACCTGAGAACAAGTGCAAAGATCTGCAGCTCATTTTCGTACAGGAGATTATCGATTACACTTCAATTTAGTGTTACAATCATGCTTGACAAATTACAAAGTTGGAAAGATAAGGAAAATCTCTCACCTGACATTGTTGTATAAAATCATTCCTAACATTATTGATGTGGACAAAATAGTCTTATTTACAACTATCCAAAGAACTGCGTACAAGGAACAGTCATAAGTTTAATCAAAGGAGGACTATTATTCAAAGAAATGCTGTTTAGTCAGTCAAACTGCTGACTCCATAAACATTTTATCCATGTGTTTTAGGTACTGTTAAAAGTACTGCTGGGAATGGTAAACACTTTGTACCTGACCATCAAGAACATTCAGCTAACTCGGCATGCTATTCTGTCAATAATATGTCAACCAACACACCACTGGGGCAAGAACAAGGATGGGAGCAGCCTGTTGTTGGCTCTTCTTGGCAAGGAAACAGTGGCAGCCGAATTAATCCATCAGAACAGCCACCACTGTTCACCTCTCCTTCAGATTTAGGCCGCAGGTGGTACCATTTGCGCAGAAAGTGCTATCGTCAGCAAAGAAACCAAAACTTCAACTTTACGGTTGTTTCCTACAATGTACTGGCTGATGGCTTATTACATGCCAACAGTAATTTGTATGTTGGAACAGAACAGTGGCTGCAACAGTGGGAGTACAGGCGGAGAAATCTGTTGAAAGAAATTCTTCATTATAATGCTGACGTAAGTGACATGAATATTATTTTGAACCTTGATAAGGGACAGTGTGATTGCTCAGTTGGGGGGTCCTTCCTCTGGTTGTTTCCACTGTGTTGTGTTGCTGCTATCATTACATCTTTATCTCACTGTTACCCACCCAACCCATGACATGTGAAGTGAATGAATGAACTCACATGGCCAGTCTACATCCTCTTCTCTTTTTGAACAGTGATATGGGTTCTTTAACTGATCCACACTATAATATTTTTTAGAATGAGATAGCCTGTTCCAGGCTCTCAGATAGTGGGGCCCCACCCAACCTTCTAAACTTTTTGCACTGGCTGTCCGCTGCTCACAAAGGCATGAAGCGCCGAAAGGGTGGATTTTTGCGCATGTCTGCTAGCAAATTTATGATTGTAAAATGACCCCTTCCTTCTCCTCACCCCTGCTTATTACATAGTGTTAACTGCAGATTACAAGGGTTTTTGTAAACTGCCTTGCTGGCTAAAACAATGGATAATGTTTTAAAGTTAAAGGATTATTGAAAGCTTGAAACTTAACCTTACATTGTTTCACATTCACGACATGGCTCTTAGAGCCCTTTGATTTTCTTCACTAATCCCAATGTTTTTGCTCGCCCCCACTGTCCAAGAGCCTGGAGTAAGTATGAGAAGGTGTAGGGGACAAGGCCTTAACACCACCACCCAATTACTACATTAAGAAGTGTTTGATTACAAGAGGTGGTTGCTCAGGAACTTTGACTTCATTGTTATAATTAACAGAGTGAGCATGAATGTGCTAATACCTTTGAGGCTACTTTGGAATTGTTTTTTATCTCCTTCAGTGTATTGAGAAGTTCATATTTTTAAATTCTTATTTTTTTGTATTATTTGCTTTCTTATTTGTTGTAAGTAAGGATTGTTTTTTTTTTCAGGTTGTATGTCTTCAAGAAGTAGAGGACTGCCATTATCAAGACTGGTTTGAACCTAAACTCAGAGAAAGAGGTGAGTAAACAAATGTGTCCCATTTTTGAATAGAAACTATTGGTTGCCCATTTTACTTAACTATTCTACAATAGTTCTCTTTTACATAGTACTAAATCCCACTCTTCTCCTCTATTCTCTACTTTACTCTAAGAGTCTAGTGGAGTTAAGTAGAGCTAAATATTAGAATCTACTGTACCCTACACCACTCATCCCATCTCGCCTTGACTGTACTGTGAGTTATAGTATTAGTTCAGCATCATTCTTAATCTGTAGACAATCGAGCCTTTTTACCTTTATGCATTGATTTTCAATGCCAATCAATACATGTAGCGTCATTGCTATCAGTTGATATTGGTTATTTTGTTTTGGATGTTCCCCACATTTTATCATGCAAGTGACTTTAAGTCACTGTAAAGTTGTGATTATGAGGACTACTAACATTAATTTTTATGGCAGTAAAAATCAATGAGAATCAATAACAATCAATAATGTGCTTTTTATGCAGCTATCAAGTGGACATTGATTCATGGCCAATAAAAATGCGTCAATCAATAGCATGCAATAAAGCATGTGTGGATTTCATTTGATTTGATTGATTGATTGGTTGATTGCTTTTCCGATCATAATGTATGAAGGCACCTTCACATGACAAACTAAAGATGACGATCGCTGACCAATAGTCGGCAAACATGTTGGCAACTGTTGTTGGCAATTAAAACAAATTTTTATTCTTACCAACTTTTTGGCCAACTTTTTTGTGTTGGAAAACTTACCTTTTTATTTATGTAATTGAAATGTGAACGTTTATCAAAAACAAGTTGTTCACTTTCATAAATTCAAAACCCTCACACTCATCTCGAGATTTGGTGTTACCGGTACATTGCTTTGATTTTGGAATTTATATCGTACACAGGTTACAGTGGAGTTTACAAGAAAAGAACTGGTGACAAGACAGATGGATGTGCCACTTTCTATAAAGAATCCAGGTTCACTTTGGTGAAGTCCAAGTTGGTTTCCTTCAGAAAGCCAGAGGTAAAACTGATGGACCGCGATAACGTGGCTGTAGTGGTTCTTTTGAAGCCAAGGACAGCAGGACGCACATCACATCAGTCCAACAATCTAGTTTGTGTGTCTAATACTCATTTACTTTTCAACAAGAAAAGGGGGGACATCAAACTTGCCCAGCTAGCTTGTTTATTTGCAGAGATTGGTGAACTAGCAAGAATGTCTGCTCCTGATCAAGGAGACTGTCTTTACCATCCTACCATATGCTGTGGAGATTTTAATAGCATTCCATTTTCCCCTATTTATGAATTTATTGTACGTGGCTTGCTGAATTACAATGGAATGCATCGTGATAACTTTTCTGGGCAGAGCCATTTTCGTCACAGTTTTCCCCCAAGACAGGCCTTGTCAAGCAATCTTATTCCATGGGAGTTGGGACTCACTACTTCTTGCGTCAAAAGGAATGATTCTTTTGAACCTGTCAAGGAGCTGTGTAGCTCTCCAGGAGAGCAGGAAGCAAATTCACAACAATCAACATTCACAAAGAATCCTACTTCAAGCTCTGAACGTTGTTATCCACCAAACAATATGTCAGAATTAACAAAAAGCGCAGGCGATGACTCAGATAAAAATGAACTTGCTGGAGGCTCTGAGTGTAAGAAGTTACAAGGAGAAAATCATAGTTTGATCGCTTGGCAAAACACCAAGGTTCAGTCAGCACGTTGCAGCACAGATACTAGCCGTACAGATTCACAGTTGTTAAATTGCTTGGAAGGTGGAGAGATTTGGCCTGAAGGGGAAAGGGAGCACACTAGCTCTCAACCCGCAGCTAACAAAACTGAAAGGGATCTGTACAATGCATGTACATTCCAACGGCACCCGTTTAACTTTTTTAGTGTCTACAGGCATTACTTCAGAAACAGGCAGCCAGAGGTTACCACGTTTCATGACCGAGCATGCACCACTGTGGACTATATGTTTGTTTCCCCTGGGCTGCAGCAGCATTGCCACAGGTGCCGGTCACAGCATGGACCCTTGCAGCTGATAAGCAAACTGGACCTGCTCTCCGAGGGTGATATTTGGAATCTTGGTGGACTTCCTAATAAGTTCCTGTCTTCTGATCATCTTTCATTGGTATCTTCATTTTTGTTGCATGTTTAGTACCTAGAATCATCATCATCCGGCAACGAAGACGACAACAACATATTTTCCCACCAAAAAAATTCCAAATTTCAAATTACTCATTTTCAAATAGCTCTCATTTGTGAGTACCTTGAACTTAGGAAATTGCAAACTACAAATTGTATTGCACGAACATGAAACTTGGCAAATAGTTTGTTGGATGCGTTCTTTATAATATATTTTTATTACGTTATTAATCAACTGCTGCTTTCAAGCCTTGGTTAAACCTGAACAGTTCGACATTTGCGGGAGTCCACTGAATTATTTCACTCCACCTTTCGATTTTTTGATGTTTTTGCAGCTCGATTTGAAAATGAGGTGCATATGCCAATTTGGCAACAATTGTGAGCAAATGTTCACCTTTTTTCCGTTGCATGGCTGTTTTAATCGTATATTACATACATAACCGTATTACATAAGAAGCCATGTCACCTTGTGGTCGTGTAGCATAGGCTGAAAGCTTTAATCTGAAAAAAGGCCAAGCAACTATAGAGAGAACATTTTAAGCTGCGTAAACCAAGCTTTTTAACGTTTTTTTTGTTTTAGCTCTTAACTAAAATTTTTATAGAGTATACTTGAAAGGCTTGTTATTTGACGTTGTAAAAGTTTCAAAGGTGTTCTTACTTTGTTTATTAGTAACATGTACATTTGAACGAATTCCAATTTATTATAATAAAACTGATTCCATTGCTTCATAGTGACTGACTTGAGATAGCATTTCGTATTATGTGCAAACACTAATAAAATTTAACATTTAGAGACACGTTATTAGAGAGTCGTTAGGAGGAAGACTGTTATGTTATTTAAAATGGCTTCCAAAGTTTCCTGCTTCTTTAAATCCATTTGAGACGACGTTTTTGTACTTGATCTATCAAATAGCACCACAGGCAGCCCAACCGTGGTGTGTGCGTCACATCAAATTACAGATTCGAAGCCGGTACACAGTAATGAAATATGGGTAAAAATACGATTTGTCACGGAATTGAGAAGCGATAGAAAAATCGAAAATATTACACAATAAAGACTTCTTTCCTTTACTTTATTGTCCCTTGATGTGTCCTGACCGGTTTAAATGCATTTTTACCACTTTTGTCACTCGCCCCACTATAGTGGGGCGAGTGACAAAAGTGGTAAAAATGCATTTAAACCGGTCAGGACACATCAAGGAACAATAAAGTAAAGGTAAGAAGTCTTTATTGTGTAATATTTTCGATTTTTCTATCGCTTCTCAATTCCGTGACAAATCGTATTTTTACCTATATTTCATTACTGTGTGACTCGCACACCACGGTTGGGCTGCCTGTGATAGCACGAATAATTTCCCAGCGAAAATTAAGTCTCCCATTTTTTGGTGAGTTTTTTCGAATTCTAAGCCCGAAGACGTCTCAAATGTTCTTCCTAAGTCGTTCTTTTTCTGATGAAAGAAGGAATCAATGGGCTCCAATGAGCCAACTCGTCATGAATACAAAACGTTCTTACTCTTTCCTGTCCTAGACGTTTTGATTCTCCGATCCCCCACCCCCTGCGTACAACTACTCTCCATCCCCATGGGTAGGCAGGCCAGACCATTACATATCGCGGTTTAATGCTTAAAAGTGCACATGAAGTGAAATTTCACTACCGTTTTGTTTTAGGAATTTGTGTTGTTTATATCACCTTTATTCCATTTTCAGTCGTTTTGCGCGAAGAGGGTCCACTGTTTTTAGCGGTTTAAAAAACTCCCGCCGTGGCCTGAAATTTGCGACACTTTGAGCGCGGCCAAAAGGGTATTTGTGACGTCATTCGTGTTTGATCGCAACAAAACATGGCGAAGAAGGGGACGGTCCCGGGGCTAAAATACGCGGGAATCGCTTTGAGAAGAATGCAGACTCTCAGGCTAATGATAACCTGCTTTAATTCAACCTCGTTTTCTGCTCTAATCAGAGTAAAGCAGAAAAAGGGGGAAAGTTGATGCGGAACGACTTTCAAGTTTAAACCCAAAAGGATTCCGTAGCAGAAAAACAAAACAACTTCACACGTAAAAAAAAAAAACTGAACAAAACAGCAAACCATTTTATTTTATCCTTCAGGCACAAACTATGTTTGACCCTCCATTAGTTCATTTCTTTTTGCTTAAATCGCTTTGTGCCCGCACAATCTACTTAAGCCTATTGCACTTACGTTATTTATGAAGAACTGATGCAAAGCACATACCGTCGGTTGCGTTCAAACAATTTTATATCATTGCAAAACATGTCAGTAAAACCAATCTCGTTTCAGTAGGATTTATTTTCGCTACGGTTTAAGCCTGGTTTTGACTACCGACAAAAAACATAAGCGGAAGTATAACAGCGCTCATGTCCAGTGAAAACGGGTCCAACATAAGCATAAGAATGAATGTTATGCTTATGTCAATGCTCGTTTTCACTTGACGCAAATTCTTATGCTTCAGTATATGCTTATGCTTAATGTTGCTAATGAAGACCAGGCTGTAATAAACGTGGTTTCATTCAGTCACAGACAAGGCCAAATTTAAAAAAATGTTTAGCATGAAATCACCCAATAGGCCTTATAACGCGGCGGCCATGTTGACTCCCCGGAAAATAAAATGCTTTGTTTTTGCCAGCCCAGCCTCGCAAGGAAAAAGTTGAAAACGAGGTTGGGCGGGCAAAAATCTTTTGTTTTTATACAAAATGGCGGGGCTTGATAAAGGCCTATTAGGTCACGTGTCCACGCTTTAGATGCAACCGACGGTTTCGTTCTTAATAATTAACAATAAATCATTATTTAAATCAAATATTAACATCATAGTTTACTCTACAAAATATACCTTAAAATTTTTTTTTATGACTAAACTATTTTCTGACTGACATAACTGAATTTGTATGACAAAATACGTGCGTTCTCCATATTTGACTTCAAATAAGATTATTACACGCTCGCCACAAGGACAAACACTAGTTCAAATATGTTTACTGAAAACGTTTAATCAACTGCAGGGACAAAGAAGCTACAAGTCTTTTTTCTAGGTGCTCAGCCTCTTAGCCAATTGTCTAAACACTGTCGCACGCTTAAAATTTGTACGTTCGTGTCCTATTGAACAAGCGTAACTCAATATTGTTACTGTAAAACGGGTTGATAACATTGCGAGATAACATTAAAAACAAGACCCTAAACAAGTCTTCCATTATATTTTTCTAGAAAATCTTTCCTTCGTAAAAACCACAACAGAAGCAATAAATGAATATGTCTCTCGTCCAGAATATAGCCATCGTTTTTATTACGACATTTCATGTGGTTCCGGCAGAAAGCAAAATTCACATAAACTCACCAGTAAAGTATATGAAAACGCTGGTCAGAGAATTGTTAAATACAAAAGAAAAACATAACTTCAGTAGTAATAAGCATTTACTCCTCTATTTATGAGTTTTTTTTTTTTTCATTTCAACTGTGCGGGGGCATATTCAGCCAATTCTCTAATGTCGCATTCATTTATGACTCTATTAATGCCTTTAAAATTTACCTATGCACACCAATAATTTCTTAAATTTGCTTCAGTGCTACCCTTATTTAACAACAAGAACATTAATAAGTAAAATATTTCGGTCGACAAAAATTGGCTGACAGTGTTGTACATGGAAAACCCCGGCAACATTCCAACATCGTTGTTGGCCAACATTTGTTGGTTAACAATGATGGACGCGGCTGAACATCCCAACATTATTAGCCAACATTAATTTTGGGGCCAAAAAATGATTGGCGGTTGCTACGTTTGCTGTGTTGGAAAGCTGGCTAAATGTTCAAATGCTGTTGTTCCCAATGTTTGATCGAAAACAAAATATCGCCCAACATTCCAGTATGATTGATGATGGCATCAAAGAAAAAAATAAATGGTGAAACGCCATCAAGCCTGGGGTGCTGTAGAAACTTTCTAACATTGTTGGATTTAGCCGGGTATGAGGTATGACAAACTATTAAATAAATGTCACAATACAATTCTTATAATCTCCGTTCTAATTTTTGCATGTGTTGATGAAAACCTAGTGTGACCATTCAAATGAAAGCTTTTGAGCAGTGCTTTGCTGTGGTTCTGTTTATTATGCTGTACAAGGTGGTTCTAACTTTTGAGTTTGTGGATGAAATCCTAAAGTGTGACCATTCAAATGAAAGCTCTTGAGCAGTCTTTTCATTTGATACTATTTTTGGGAAAGGGAACAAATAATGTTGGACATCTGGAACAAAATGGCCCCTAGGTATACCCTTTTCGAATAAATTCCAATTCTACCATCATCTTCTTTGAATTAGGGGAAGCTCAGTAACAACAATGCTTGTCACATCAACTTGTTTGCCTTCGTGCCAAAGCTAAGAAAAAAAAAGAAAAAATTAAAAGTTAAACTAGAAGTAATCACAGATTAAAGTGCGTCTCCTTAGGTACCTCGTTGTGACATGGCATTCGCGTTTCAGGCATGTTCCTGGTTCTTTCTTAATTTAGGGCCGGCTTGTAGTTGTGGAACGTTGTACGTTGTCGAACGAGCTGTCAGAGCACGTGGCAGCAAAAAAAGTGCGCACGCAGGTCAAAACACGCGCTAAGCATGCGGGATACTATTGTGACGTTTCAAGATGGCGCAGATTTGGTACCGACACTTTTCTCGATTCGTTCTGCCTAGACAACGCGCTAAGCATGCTGGATACTATTGTGACGTTTCAAGATGGCGCAGATTTGGTACCGACACTTTTCTCGATTCGTTCCGCCTAGCCGACAAGATCTTCGTCGACGCAAAAAACGACGATTATTTTTCAAAATAACAACAGTATATTGTACCATTAGGGTTAGTTGTTGTTCATTTTTCCAGTCTCTTGCCTCAAAGGCGTTAGTAAGTTGGTGTAGAGGGGGACGTATCAGTCGCCGGCTGGACTGGTCAGTTGAAACGATCAGTTGGTTCTCCAAGAAGTATTTGTCCAGCATTTCACGCAAATGTTGTTTAACAAACACTTCATATTTGACAGTAATTTGCCATTTTCATATTACTTCATGTGACAGAATTACGTGTGTTATGGTGAACTTTTATAGATGAGGACACTTTGTGATGACTATCATGGAGTAGCGTGTATTCACGAGTTAAAATGGTCTTGGAAAAAGTTACATGAATAGAAATCAGTTCTATATCTCGCCAGCAGTGGCTAGACTACGAACAGTTCCTCTTTTCTCTTAGGGTTCGTCAAACGCCGGACAAACACACGAGCGAGCGCGAAAATGGCGGCCGCGAGGAGACGCGACGCTCCGACATGTTCGCCAACTGTTGTTACGACGAATGAATGGGGTTAGTTTCTAGAGAAACTGTGGTGCTGCGTCGGTGGGGGGATGAAACACGAGAATTTAGTTTTATCGACTGAGTCGATAAGGTAAATTTACCACCGTAAAAAGATTCAAATAGCTGACGTTTCGAGCGCTAGCCCTTCGTCGGAGCGAATCAAGGAATTGTGGGTAGTGTGTGGTACGACGGTCACACGCGCCAACTCGTATCTGCCAACAAGAGTTTAGAATCTTAAGTTTGCCGTATGAACGCGCCTTTACACTAGCAAAACCCGATGTTTGAATGTACATATATACCTGTTCTTCCACCATTCCTGTCTTCAGTTTCTTGGTTCCCTTTCCATGCTTTCTATTTTCCTTCCATCTTCCGTCAAATTCTGTTTCACATGACAATATTTCCATCCCTTGACCATGGCGCTGAAATTGAGCGATAATAACATTAGAGACGTTATCAGCGGCATAGCACTGTTGCCGTTCTATTTTGTGATCACAATAAATGACGTAGTAATAGAGCAGTTTTCACTTGTGTCGTAAAAACAAAACCAAACTTATTTACTCTGGCCAATCACAACAGACGCAGACAATCCAATGAACCAATCAGCACACGAAGCAAATACATGTAGCCGGCGCCAAGCGCGGGAAAGGTGTGCGTGCAAGTTGCAATTGGTTTTCGTTTTATTTCTTATTGGTCGAGAAAGTGGCGTGAGATTTTTTTTAGCCAAACACAAAGCGTAGCAATACGAAAACCAAAGCAATCGCGAAATTACTTTCGACACTCAATTGAAAATCGCTCTAAAACACAGAAGAAAAATGACGTACGACAAAAGATTCAATGAAAAAGGAAAGTAAAAGGGCGTAAAACAAATGAGCTAATGAAATAAAACAATGAAAAATAAAGTAGATGGAAAAATCCTTATAATAAATCAACTGGCTTTAGGAGCAACGATATTCCCTACCCCGCGGTTGGGTTAGTAGTCTGAATTAGTTCCACAACAGGCCCCGGTTGCTTAAAAGGCGCTATCCAACGGATAAATTACTATCCAGTTACTAGACTACGAGCAGTCTCTCTTTCCCAGCTTAGTCCGTCGAGCGAGAAACGAAAAAACATTAGCGAACGGATAATGGCTGCCACGCCCCCAGTTTCGCGCGGCCATTATCCATTCGCTTATGTTTTTTCGTTTCTCGCTCGACGGACTAAGCTGTGAAAGAGAGACTGCTTGTAGTCTATCCAGTTACAAAATCCATTGTGTTATCCGCTGGATAGTGATTTATTCGATGGATAGCGCTATGTCCAGATTGATGGTCCCCATCTACTGATATCGCTAATGGATATCACTAACATCTAAATGGACGCAACATGACTGCGGAGAATAGGATCAAAACCTTAAGATTATAACACCACGCCCTACACCTGGAATTAGATGATGTACCGCAAGAGTGCCATGTTCGCCTGACTGACAGTGGGAATTTTTCTAATCAATTTACTATCAAGAATCCTTATTCAAGCGCACAATCTTTACCATGTCATCTTTCCATTCTCCTTCATATTTTCCTTCTCTAGTTTCTTCAACTCCTTTGCCATGTTTAAGTCCATTTTTCCACTCTCCTGGGAAGAATATACAAATATATAGTTAAATCAGATATGATAGAATTCTTCATTGCAATCTTCAAAGGCGTTATAGTGCATATTGTAAGTAAACTTTTATTTTACTGTCCCATGTCTAATGAGCAAAGTGGCCCCCAACGACGGAACTTAACCCGGTTTCTGTAGCATGAAGGAACTTGGAGAACATTGAAGCCATGTAGCAGCCAAGTCAGGCAGAGAGCTTACATGACGGCGGTGAGACCTACGCTTGAATATGCATCCTCCTCGTGGAACCCTCACATCGACACAGATGTAAATCGTCTTGGGCAAGTCCAAAAGAGCGCAGCCCGCTTTGTATGCAATAGCTATAAACTTACAACAAACACTTTTGGCTTAGTTAGCGCACTTGGTTGGGATACTCTAGAACACAGACGTTTGTTTTATCAGTCAGTCCTCTTTAACAAGTTTCACAATGGTCTTGTAGTAAATTGTAAATTTCCTGACCAGGTTAATACATGCTCTACTACCTCATTTACTAGAAGACATCGCTTAACATATCAACAACAGCAGTCGACTGTATTAGCTCACAGCTATTCCTTCTTCCCAAGAACAATCAGAGTCTGGAACTTACTTCCTTCAGAAGTAGTAACATCTTTATCCATAAATAGCTTTAAGCAGTCAGCCATGCCAGTAATATGATCTCTAAAAGTGCCAAGGCACTCACGTAGGCTTTAACCGCAAACCGACCCGCCAAGTATTAGAGAAATCTAGTTGGGCAAGCTTGCAAATAACAGTCGGTCATCGGACAATTGTCCGGCAAATTTGAGGTTTTGACAGGTAAAAGCTGAGCCTGGTCGGACACTCTGACCGGGCATTTCAACTTTAATGAAAAATATTTTTTCTTGAAGTTTGTGGCCAAATATGGAACAAGTTTATTTTATTATACTACCGCAATACAACGCAAAAATGCTTTGTTATCACTTTCGTTTTTCTTCCGTTCCGAAAATGAATTTATCACGCGCAATGCGTCGTCTTAAAGTGCCTATGAAATGAAATTTATTTTTTGATGTATCGAAAATTTCACCTTTTTGGACCTTGGAATAAAAGGTTTAAAGTGTTAGGGACGATGCGAAATGCTTTTTTTATGGTCTCAAAGTTAGGTTGTTGGCGCTAAAAAGTGGCTCCAATTTGTGCGCGGCCAAAACCAGTGTCGTATTACACTGTGACGTAAATAGTTTTACAAACGGCTGCGGGAATATAGAAAACAAGAGAGCTGACAAGAGACTTCGCTAGAGGTGGACCAATATTATGTGGCGAGCGGCCTCAAACATACGAGATATCAGAATTCTTCGATAACAGAGCGTGTAACAAAGCTTTATTTTGCTCCAGAGGAAAATAGGCCGGCGAAATACACGAAATTTGTTCGTCGACATCGGAAAGGGTACGTCAAGCGATGTTGTTTTCAATGAAAGCGCTTATTGGTTAATATTATTTTGCAAAAGAAAATAACATTCCGGCCGGTGAGGCCGTTTAATCAAGCATAATTTTTCCAATTCATATCCTGTTTGGAAGTTCCTTCAAGCCTCGGCTCGACTGGAGAGCCGTCGAAGTCAGTGAGGCCTACAAAAATATACTGACTCGATCGGCACTGACCGGCGAGTAATATAAATGTTTATACGGTATTCCGAATTATAAAATTCAAAGTGCAGCGACGCAAGTGTTCACTGGAAGGCGTCTATTCTACGGAACATCCATCAAAAATCTACACGTACAAATGCGTAAGACTATTCGAAACAAAATACATCGCTGAATCATTGCGTGTTCGATCAGATCAATTTTTATACAATGAAATATAAATCAGACATAAATGTAAACACGATACTTTGAACTCACTTGCAAGCCGCCAAGTGGTTAAAATTTCCAGAAACGATCAATCGCTGGCAAGACACTGAACTAAAAAGCATAATTATTACGTATATACTTGAGTTCAAACATTTTGAATAAATAAATAAAAAAATACGCTATCAAGGCACCCGCTAAAAATACACCATTCACATTCAATTCAGCAAGCCGCCTGAAAAACACCACCTCGGATATGCATAACATATCAGTATAATTTAGAAACTTTCAACTAGCAATCCGCCAAGACATATCCTTCGCATTGAAAAAAGAACTTTAGTAGACGAGCGAATTGCCAAGCCGATAAAATAAGTTCATAACCTCCACGCGCGATCAATGAACTTCAGAGAAGACCGGCCGAGTCGCTAATGCGCTAATATCATGATTGTTTGTACTACAAATATATCGTTCGCGTTCGATAAACGCTAGTCAACGAGCCACTAAAAAGAAATAACAAAAACGCCTCTGCGTTCAATAAGCTTACAACTCAACTGGCGAACCACTGAGACGCTGTGCTACTGAAATGTATACCTTTCACGTTCAATAATCTAAATGATCAAAGTCCGTCTTCTTCATGTTCACTTCCTTCGCTCAGCGGCACAGTCGGTTCGTCCCGCTACGGCAAAACTACAGTGGACACGATCATTTCAGTTGATCAAGAGTGATCCGAAACTGATCCTCTTCACCTTCAGAGGACTGTAAAGAAACAAATTAGGCGCTGTCTGACATTTGTACAGCCAAAAACGTTGGCAAAATGACATCACGCTAAAGGATTCCAAGGGAATTATAGCGTAAACAAACCAATGTGTCATACTATTTACGTAATTTACGTCATCACGCACGCCCACTCGCCCCCAGGCTCTCCAAAAATTGGAACCACTTTTCAACCGAAGTGACGCATCTTCGAGGGGCTAAAAAACCGATTTTCTTTCTTTTCCTCGGGAAATGATTATTGTTTTCGTTCTTTGGACATAATAAACTAATGAAAAACGAAGAAAAAAAATTCATTTCATAGGCACTTTAAATGTCACGTTGAATTGTAAACACGTCACATCAAGCGCCAGTATTCCTAAGTTGTTAATTGACGCTTTTTGGGGCGGCGTCGTGAAAGATCGTTTAGCCCCATTCATTAACTACCTTCCATTCGCTTAAAACTTTTGCTACGCGAAGGAGAGTTATTTTATCAAATTTCAACGTGTTACATTAAATCTAATTACACAAATTTTCTATTTAATTGATCCCGAAAAAAAGAGTCTTTCAGGGGAAACTTGCTTTCAAAAGAAATCGAAGAATTCATGTAATCAGGCCAATTTTCAAGTCTCTGAATGTTACTGTGAGTTTTAAACAGTCCAGGAAAGTCTACAAGCAGAGGTCAACAAAATGTGTTCTTCTAAAAGAAGATTCTTCTGATGAAGTCAGTTCATCTGAGGAATCTGAAGAGACTCTTCAGAAGTGAAGAGGAAGATACAGAAACATTCTGATTCTCCATAAAACACAAACTTTCTTCATTTTAGTTAATATCATCGCAAGATGTAACAGACCCTTCTTTAAAATCAATTTAAAATCAATCTCATTGACATAGCAAGAAAGAGCTTGGATTAAAATAATTAATAGAAATGAGAAAAAAGTTCAAGGCAATATATGACAATTTCTTTGAGAAATCATGATTTCAAAATTCCTAAAATTTACAGGTGTTTGTGACTAGGCGTGTGGTGCCAATATGTTTTCCGCCAATAATACAAACATTTTTAAATTTGTCGGTTATCAACAGGTAAATAATACCTGATTTAATGTAAAGGTGCTCTTTCTGGTGCTAGTATTGATTTTTCACTCAGTTGACTTTAATTTTAAGCCGTTCGAATTTGCAACCAACATTCTGACGAAGGGTCACCATCTATATTGAAATACAGAACGGAAATGTCTCTAATGTCTCTTTTTTAATTTCTAATGACAAAGAAAATTTTTGTCCGACCAGACTGGCTTCTTGTCAGGTCAAAACGTGTCCTTGGCCTGACAAATGACCTGCTTATAGACAAAAATTATTTGCAGGTTTGGTTGGGTGTAATTGATTTTAAGTTCTAAGTCTGAGTTTGATGATCTGAAGACCTGACTTTGCGGATATGGAAAGCTATGTTGGCCTCACGGCTAGAAAGGGAGAGGCTGCGTGTCACCCATAAATGCACAGGGGAGGGGTGGGTAGCGTGCGTCAGATTAGCACCTAATGGCCCTTAGCCGTGGGTAAATTTCCTCAGGAATATGCTATATTGATTTACTCGACTAAACGCCTTCTACATAAACTTGGCAAAATTAATCACAATTGAAATTTGTGCATTTTAAGGTATGGTGGATTAAGTTATGGAATTTTCTACAGTTAGTATCGATACACTGGTTTTCAGACTTGTTACTGTTCTTGCATCTGTCACAGAAAAAAAAACTAGACTACGAGCACTAACTAAAAAAAACAGTCTAAAGTAAAACACTCTTTTCAATTCCGAATTTAGCACCTGAGAAAACAAACGTCCTGTCATAAATTAACGTCTCTCTTGAATTAACACTTCATCTAAGGAACTAAGGGTGCATTCCTTTGGGATGATCTGGATCCGGATCACTGATCCAAGATCACTCGGATCATGCTGCATCAAAAGAACCGATGAATCCTTGTCCAGAGTGGATTCATCGGTTCCTTTGATGCTTCATGATCCGAGTGATCTTGGATCAGTGATCCGGATCCGGATCATCCCAAAGGAACGCACCCTAAGTTAAGAATAAACGCGCCTGTCGTTTAGTCGCGTAAATACGGTACATTAGATACCACAAATATTTATTAATCACCTTCATAGTGGTAGAATATAGAGGAGTCCGTGAACATGCCACGTCCGTTTTGCTGTAAATAACAAAGAGCAAAATTGTTGCGGTTGAGGAGGTGCCATTAAACAAGGATACTAAAAAAGTGTTGATACTTTAACTTTCAAGACTCCCAAAGATAAAAATTCAAGAAAAATTCTGAATTTCATTTTGCAAATATAAAAAAAAAACGAATTGTACCATGCAAAAGTACTGCCGAAAAGGTTTCGTTTGAATGGTCACACCATGGGAATTCGTCGACAGACTCAAACATTAGAACTATAGCTTGTGTCTCCATAATTGACTCTGGGAGTGAAATGGTTAATGCCATACCGTAGAATTTCAAAAATAGAAGCTTCTTTTGGACTGCTAAAATACGCGAATACCCCATTTCAAGAAACTCGTCGAACAAGGTAAATTTGACCGCATAATTAGATGTTCTAATTGAAAATATCAGAGGAAGTAAAATAGTATACTTTGAAACGTACCGTACTACGGTAGGCAACACTAGAAGAGAGGGGGGGAGGGAGGGAGGGGGGGAGGGGGGAGAGGGGAGGGGGGAGGTGGGGAGGGGGGAGTGGGGAGATAATTTCGGAACTCCTCAATATTTCCTTAAACTCAAAACTAACTATGGCTTAATCCCTCTCTCATCATGATCCGGAATCGTTTCCAGAGTCGGGTCACCTCCTGCTCTCATAAAATGCCCCCATATACGCCCGATAGTTTTTTTTTTTTAAGAAGACGAGAAGGGATGAATTACCTTGTCTAGTTCCCAGTGCCCGTTGTAGCTGGCTCGGTTGGCATACGTTAACACTCCTTGGCCATGCCTCATTCCGTACATCCAGTCTCCTGAGGTGTGAAACAAAAATATATTTATGAGTGAATGATTCAATGTGATGAGCACTCACTCACATTATCTTTCATCCAACACATAATTATATTATCATCTTACGTATTACGGTCAGCGAGTTTAGAACAAGCTCCTGGCCATAATCATGAAAACACGATGTATCAGCAGGGACACTGTCCTTTTAACCCGATCTGCAGCATGAAGCGATTGAGAATATTACTAATACTCCCCCCCCCCCCCCTCCCCCGGATGGGATGCTAGTCCATCGCAGGGTTACCCCCAGCATTTTGTCACCGTACCCATTTATACACCTGACCAAAGTTTGTTGTCTACGGAATTAACATCACGTCAGAGATCAGGGGCCAATTCAATAAAACTTTTACACTTGTAATTTACAAGTGTAGCCATTGTTTCAGAGGTTGAAAACAATAGGTACACTTGTAAATTACACTTGTAAAAGTTTTATTGAATTCACCCCAGGTCTCGACGCACGGACATTCAGATCAAAGGGCAGATGCGCTACCAATTACCCTACCGCGCATGCGCACTCGCGCGCGGTTTCTGACCATTCTTTGCCAACCTGGTCATTCATAGTGATGATGACAGTTACAACAATTCATTCACTGAACAATGAACAGCCACTAAGGATTTATGAATCTATCTACAAGTAAGCATAAATTACTTTAAAATAAATACGATCAAGATCTAACCTTCAAACACGCTCTTTTTGTTGGCATACACCATCTTGCCTTTTCCATGGCGCTAGGGGGAAAATCATTAAGACAGTTAACGCGTAAGGATTGAGGATAAAAAAAATGCTGTAACGCAAAAGCTACAATATCGGTCTCATTTGTTAGAACGGTGTCCGCTTACTTCCTTTTTTTCCCCTTCAATGTTGATATTCAAGATGCTCGAGAGAGGAGCAACATTGTGGGAGAGAAGATCGTCCGCACGTGCTATACATTTATGAAATGACAAATCTGGACTTTTCGTGAAGTGTTTAAAGTGATTATGCCTAAGTCCTCAGCCTCTCATTTAGTGTCTAGTCGTCCCAGCGGAAAAGACAACAATGCAATGCAATTTTAAATAAAACTGAAAAACTGGGTTTCCATTGATGTAAATAATTAAGCCTTTTGGTTTTTCAAAGTGACAATGAAGTACTAGTTAGATTATTTATTTATTCTTGTTTTGTTTTAGAACTTAAATTGTATTTTTGTCGAGCGTTTTTTACATGAGCCTCTGGCTCGGGAGATTGGGTGACTATTCCCTACGTTATCAACCTTAAATAAATTATTTCTATTACTATTACTATTACTAACTGGTGACATAGCCCCTATCAATCTCTTGCTATCTTGTCAGACTGGTGACGGAGCCCCTATCAATCTCTTGCTATCTTGTCAGACTGGTGACGGAGCCCCTATCAATCTCTTGCTATCTTGTCAGACTGGTGACAGAGCCCCTATCAATCTCTTGCTATCTTGTCAGACTGGTGACATAGCCCCTATCAATCTCTTGCTATCTTGTCAGACTGGTGACATAGCCCCTATCAATCTCTTGCTATCTTGTCAGACTGGTGACATAGCCCCTATCAATCTCTTGCTATCTTGTCAGACTGGTGACGGAGCCCCTATCAATCTCTTGCTATCTTGTCAGACTGGTGACATAGCCCCTATCAATCTCTTGCTATCTTGTCAGACTGGTGACGGAGCCCCTATCAATCTCTTGCTATCTTGTCAGACTGGTGACATAGCCCCTATCAATCTCTTGCTATCTTGTCAGACTGGTGACAGAGCCCCTATCAATCTCTTGCTATCTTATCAGACTGGCGACATAGCCCATATCAATCTCTTGCTATCTTGTCAGACTGGTGACAGAGCCCCTATCAATCTCTTGCTATCTTGTCAGACTGGTGACGGAGCCCCTATCAATCTCTTGCTATCTTGTCAGACCGGTGACATAGCCCCTATCAATCTCTTGCTATCTTGTCAGACTGGTGACAGAGCCCCTATCAATCTCTTGCTATCTTGTCAGACTGGTGACATAGCCCCTATCAATCTCTTGCTATCTTGTCAGACTGGTGACATAGCCCCTATCAATCTCATGCTATCTTGTCAGACTGGTGACATAGCCCCTATCAATCTCTTGCTATCTTGTCAGACTGGTGACATAGCCCCTATCAATCTCTTGCTATCTTGTCAGACTGGTGACAGAGCCCCTATCAATCTCTTGCTATCTTGTCAGACTGGTGACAGAGCCCCTATCAATCTCTTGCTATTTTGTCAGACTGGTGACAGAGCCCCTATCGATCTCTTGCTATCTTGTCAGACTGGTAACAGAGCCCCTATCAATCTCTTGCTATCTTGTCAGACTGGTGACGGAGCTCCTTTAAAGTGCGACGCGCCTGACCTTTTTTACAAGTTTCCACGATATCACCAGCTAATTCTTATAATTATTTTTGTCGCTGCGGATACGTGTAAAGCAATAAAGTGAAACAAGTTTTTGTATTTTGCATCTAACATTCAATCCTGTGATAAACACGAAGCGAAAAGATAACATTTGACCGTGCTCAACTTTGCGAGTAGGCGTGCCCCAATAGCTCTTATCGTAAATCGTAGATGAGTACGCCACGCCAACATATCAGCGGTTTCTCGCTTTCTTGACCCTATAGTCTCGTTTTGATGTTTACGCTCATCGTCGTCAGAGGTTCTCGTAAACATCAAAACGAGACTATAGGGTCAGAAAGCGAGAAACCGCTGATATGTTGGCGTGGCGCGCTCTGATTGGCTAACTTGAAAAACGTTTGTTGGATGCTTACGGTAAGGTGCGTTGCACTGTAAGCACCAAATGGATGAAAATTAACTTAAAACTGACAAATCAATGTTTTCATCCTGGGTGGTTAACCACTAAACCGTCATCTGGGATTGTAAATTCGTTGACAGTGTAAGAAAATATTCTTACCAGGCCATTTATCCAGTTTCCTTCGTACACTGATCCATCCTTGTAAGTCATTCGTCCAAATTTACTGCACAAGTCATATTCAAACACTCCTTCATAAACATCACCATTGCTGTACTTCATAACACCTTGGCCAAACCGCTGCAAAACAATCATAAACCTGGTTGAGATGAATCTTTTAGAGCGGGTTTCAATGGATTGCTTTGGCTTTGCATTGCAACATTTTGTGATTGGCTAAAAATATATCGACCCACTTTCTAAACCAATCAAAACCAAAACCATTTGTAACTTGCTCGCACGCGTTTTCCCGCGCTTGGCGCCGGTTACATGTATTTGTTTCCAGTTCTAATTGGTTCATTGGATTGTCTGCATCTGTTGTGATTGGCCAAAGTAATGGCCTTGGTTATGGCTCTGACACAGGTACCAAATACAACAAGAGAAAACTTTCCATTTAAAATCGTCCAATTTTCAAGGTGGCCCTCAACTGGAGAGATCGGTTCGAAATTTGCCATTCCATTTTCTAAAACTGGTCTGCAGTTTTCCACAGAATGCGAAATGTAAAGAGTTATACCACTTGGTTGACATGTTGGATCGAAAAATGTTTTGTTTTATAACAGTTGGTGTAACGGCATGGATGAAAGGGTGACTTCCTAAAGAAACAACAGAGCTGCACAGGTGGGGAAGTTTTACATAATTACTGTCTAGGGATTGTGGGTAGCGTCAACCTCGTTTCAAAGAGGGAGACTGGGAACTAGGATGTGGTTGTGTTTGGTTGATATAACGCATGAAGGAGCTTGCCATTGGTGGACATAGACGTTATTCATAAATGGCAGCCGATTTATTATTCTTTTATATTCATGCCAATTAGCCTACCTAGCCTCGTTAGCATGTGCAAAATTCAAAATAACTTTTGCTCTAAAATGAGGCTTGGTAGGCATAAAAGAACAGTAAATTGGCCGCCATTTGTGAATAAGGTCTATATGGTTTCGTAAAATACATGAATGAATTAGTTACCCTGATAATTTACCTACTGTGACTTTTTTCATGCTAACAGTAATCAATGATAACGATGGTTTGAGAACAACAAAATAGAGAAAATGCTGCAATCCAATAGGCCATTTCCGAGTTACGTTACGCCTCGTTGTCAAAGCGAGGCTAGGTGCACATCCTTTCATATGAAAATGAGTTTTCATTCACATGCAAATGAAAACTCATTTTCATATGAAAGGTTTCGCACCTAGCCTCGCTTTGATAGAGAGGCTAAAGGCAACTCGGAAATGGCCTATTCATCTGCGCTAATAAATCAAGTAAAATGAATGACTGTACTAACGGTGTTTTTGAACCAATTGCCATCATAACAGTCGCCATTGGAGTACTTCATACATCCGCTTCCGTTGATGTGATCCTTACTCCACCCGCCAAGGTAATGAGTTCCATCAGGACTGCTGAATTCACCATGGCCACCCCGCTAGATAAAAACAATATTCAAATGAATAACACGTTTTTCAAGCGGCAAGATTTGTCAGAAATTAGAACACAGTGACATAAAATCTTGCCACACAGAAAAAAAAACAAAGTTCGAAAACTGCGTGACACTAGTCCGATGTAGTAGACAAAAAGGAACAAATGATAAAAGTGCCCAAACTTTGCTGACAAAAAAAAAAAACACAAAAAAACATGCGTTTCAGGCGTCGTCCTTCATCAGTGAAATTTTAAAAAATGCCAAAAGAAATTTTGGCCAGTGCAATAACCAAGAACAGTGTACAGTTGAGTGATGGTAGGAAGGAGTGAAAATTTGCATATTTGTCCCAGTAAGCTATAACTCGTTTAACGTTTCGCGTATTCACAAGTTAAAAGGAACCTCTGAGAAACAGACGCTGAAAATCACACACCTGATTGGCCATCCATTGTCCTTTATAGATGGACCCATCAGCATACTGCATTTCACCTTGGCCACTGACTCTGTCATTAGCAAATTCACCACTAGAAACAGACAGCAATAACACCAATCAACATATCAGGGAAATCTCAAGCATACTCTTTTAAAGGGATGCTGTCCCGGCTGAAATATCGTGTTTTCATGATTATGGCCAGGAGCTCAGGTTGCTTTATGCTTGTTTTATTATCTTAAAATGGGAAGAAAAATCGCCAAAAGTGATGGAAGAAGAGAAATTTCCACAAGAATGGTAATTTTGATTTCTTGACCGCCTGTCCAAAAAAATCAAATTTGATGAACTGTAACCACTTCAATCCTTGCACTCTGCACCTTATCTCCAAACTACTGATTCCGTTTTGCTCTATGGAATCTTTTTATCCAACTAAGTTGTATATTTGGTGGCATTTGGCGATATAACGTGGAAATAAGATAAGCGAAATTTTGTTATTTCGGTGAGACAGGATCCCTTTAAAGCCAAACCCGCGATATAAAAGGCGGCTGGACTGACTAACTCATGCAAATGAGCAACAGCTATTGTTCTTGCTCATTTGCATTAGATTCGGCGTGGGGCTTTGCCCTTTTAGAGCAGTTTTCAATTGAGTGTCAAAAGTAATTACACAATTGCTTTGGTTTTTCATTGCTACGCTTTGTGATTGGCTAAAAAATCTCGCGCCACTTTCTCGACCAATCAGAAGTAAAACCAAAACCAATCGTGACTTGCTCGCACGCGTTTTCCCGCGCTTGGCGCCGCCGACATGTAATTGCTTCGAGCTCTGATTGGTTCATTGGATTGTTTACGACTGCTGTGATTGGTCAGAGTAATTACTTTGGTTTTGGTTTTACGACACTCAATTGAAAACTGCTCTTTAGCGCAGGTTCGCCTTTAACGAAACCGATGATGAGAAAGATGTCATGTTCATCATGCCACGAGCATGGGACAAAGAAAAAAAAATCTGAGTCCTCGACAGGATTTATTGCATGTTTCTAATTTCATTGTCGAGCTTAAAATTAACCATCTTTCTTTATTTAAGCCGATGATATTATCATAAGTTTGTGTCGCTTGTAAGATTCACTGCATTTTGGAGTAAACAGAACCTGTTAACAGTCAACATCAATGTTACGTCAAGCGCATTCTGCCACAAGGGACATAACAGGTAATGGGAAAAGAAGAACATTATATCCCTTTGCTTTAAAAGTGTCTCAGAATTTTTTTAATCCTAAAGAAGACCATGTACGTGCTGCTTTTTTATTCTCTCTCCTGAATAAACATCATTCAATAATACCTACCTGTACACATCGCCATTAGGAAAATGCATCTTTCCTTTGCCATGTTTCTACGAAAAAAAACACAAGTTGAAGAATTTATTGTACACAATCTGTACTCAACAAAGCCAACATTTTGTTTAATTTTTGTGTTATTGCAACACCCCTCACCTCTTGCAGATGTGGAAATCCTTACTAGTAGCAATACCTAAGTAAGGGTTATTTTTAGGCAACGAGGGGATACGTGATTTATTCACCGAGGGCGAAGCCCGAGGTGAATAAATCATGTATCCACGAGGTGCCTAAAAATAACCGGCTTATATTCCACATGAGCGAGGTTGACTGCCCAATGACAAACAAACGCTTTTGTGCAATGTATACAGCTATTGAATTAACGTTGTCGGATGAAAGGCCTCAAAGCTACAAGCCAAGATAAGTGGTGGCGGCGCAAAATAAACGTTTTTCCCGCTCGTTGCATCGCTCATTCGCGCCGTTTGTTTTCGTTTCGCCGCTCCCAACTATCTGCATGCATGCCTGGAACAGGCGCTCGGTATACTCCTTCGGTCTTGACTTGTAGGCTTTGAGCTTTCATCCGACAACGTTAATTGAAATAGCTGTATATCGGAATGCCTTTGTATGTGTGGAGAACAATAGAATAAAAATGCTGAACGTCCGCACTGGGATTTCGACGTGGTAAATTCGTACAGAACAAACATTTTTGCGTCATGTCGAGCTTTATTTACTCCAAAATCAGAAGACATGAGTGACTCAGCAGACGACTTGTTTCTTACTCAGAACAGTTTCAGTGGTTTGTTAAATGTAAACAGTAAGCTAGACGAGGAGCTCGCGACTGAACAGCCTCGAGGCCGGGCCTCAAGGTGCTCATGATAACGCGCAGTTTAGCGTTGCAGAAGTGACTGAGGGGTTGTTCGAAGATGCCGAGCAATGTCAAGATATCGCAGCAGTAAGTAGAATCCAGTAATCCAGTATTTCGGAACGATCATCGTCTGTGTTCAATTTAACAAATTGCTCGGTTGTGTTCAAAATGTAAGAATTGTTAAAGTTGGTGGCAAATTTTTCTTGCTTTGCTGTTATTTTTGTTTGCAACTTTGGGTGTTGAGAGGGGAATATGTCAGGGGAATATGTCGGGGGAATATGTTGAGGTGAATATATTCCATTGTTTTGCTATTGTTTCAGCCCCGCACTCCCCTGTAACAATCAAAAGCCGCCACCAGCTTTTCAGACAGTTGATAATTAGCGGGGATTACTCAATATAATCCCCTACGAG
>JAJLRJ010000001.1:44080182-44115182 GCA_024195265.1 Dendrophyllia cribrosa | reverse complement strand
GGAAAAAGCCATGTCTTGACACATGTGAAGACATATTTCATCTTCACTGTGCGAAGAGTGAAAATATCAATATCTTCACATTAGATACCATGTTTGCCCTTAATAAATGTCAAACCAGCTATTAAAAGGATGTATTGAAACATTTTTCGGATCTGCCAACGAAATATTCAAGCATCTAAGAAAAATTTGGGAAATTATCGGAACTGCGCTCACTCATGAGCATTGAACATGAATTGAACACGAGAAGAGAAATGTCTCTCCGCTCACCCATGTAATATCCTCTATTTATCTTTTGGGGAGGGTCACTTTTTTCTTGCACTTAAAAGGAAGTAACATACACCATAAATAACAAAAATGAAAGAAACGAACGTTGTTTGTCATCCAGCCACTGTCCTTTGTACTTATCACCACCGTTGTACATCAATTCGCCCCAGCCACAGCGATCATCGTCTTCCCAGTCACCCTGAACACGAAGGCCGTGGCATTAGCAATATATCTCACAACACCATCCCCTGTAATAACACACCAAACCACCCACCCCCTCCCCCCAATGACAATACAGTGTTCCAGATAAGAGAGGGGTCTCAGGTCAAAAACCTGACAAGGCTGGCTTCCTGACCTGACAAATCATTTGGCTAACTTGAGAAGATTTAGAGAGACCCACAACCTGTTGACCCCTTAAAATTATTCATTGACACCCTGCCTTTGAAAGTTAACTGGAACACTGACAATATATCTCACAACACCGACCCCTGTAATAACACACCTAGCTGCCCACCCCCGCCCCCACCCCCAATGACAATACATCTCACAACACTGACCCCTGTAATAACACACCTAACTGCCCACCCCCTCCCCCCAATGACAATACATCTGACAACACCATCCCCTGTAATAACACACATAACCGCCCACCCCCTCATCCCAATGACAATACATCTTACTACACCATCCCCTTTAATAACACACCTAACCACCCACCCCCTCCCCCCAATGACAATACATCTTACAACACCATCCCCAGTATTAACACACCTAACCACCCACCCCCTCCCCCCAATGACAATACATCTTACAACACCATCCCCTGTATTAACACACCTAACCACCCACCCCCTCCCCCCAATGACAATACATCTCACAACACCGACCCCTGTAATAACACACCTAACTGCCCACCCCCTCCCCCCAATGACAATACATCTTACAACAACACCATCCCTTCTAATAACATACCTAACCGCCCACCCCCTCCCCCCAATGACAATACATCTTACAACAACACCATCCCCTTTAATAACATACCTAACCGCCCGCCCCCTCCCCCCAATGACAATACATCTTACAACAACACCATCCCCTCTAATAACATATCTAACCGCCCACCCCCTCCCTCCCTCCCCCCAATGACAATACATCTCTTAACACAGGCCCCTGAAAGAATACACCTTACTAAAGCAGAGGGGTCAGTTTTAATCATCATACTTAAATCAATTTTCAACAGACCAGCATTGAGACTGTTAAAAAAGGGAGAATGGAAGGAGATCCAATTTAAGGATGTGGTAGTGAATAAAAAAAGACCTTTCATGAGTAGACCTCATAGTTTAATGTCAGCATGCCCATGTACAGCTTTCCTGAATAAGGTAAAACAGGACATTGCTCTACACTCCTCCAAGCTTAACAATCCAATGTTTTAATAATTATTCAGTTATTACTGAAAAAAATAATGCTCCATCTGCCACATACATGATTTTTTTGCATCTGTATTTAAAAACAAGACATTACAGTGTACCTGATATCTTGCTTGATTTGGCCAGCAAAGTGTACCTTCGCCATGTCTCTGAAAGAGGTAAGTGAAACAAAAGATAATTATTACTTATTACATTAATTTTAAACAAAAGTAAAATCGCACACGAGACAAAGGTGGCCCACACAGCCACCTGCATAAATTTTATCTGCCAAGTTTTTGATTTTCAAGAATTCTAAACCCCATGAAAACAAAAGGCATTGAGAAAAGCTTTCTTTTATTATTGACTGAACATCAACTGAGCTTATTTACTATTTTGATCCCAATAATCATTTGCTGCTAGACTCTATCAGTGCTCAACAACTTGAAAGAGGAGGATTGATGGCCCTTCCACCGAGGTCAAACGTCCGAGGCGTTTTTCATTTTATTTAGTGGGATTTTATTTAATAATAAATGGAAATTTGGGCAAGGATGTATAAAAAAATTAGTTGATGTTACTATCTTTTAATTTTTCTCAAAATGATATGCTTTTTTCCGTTGAAAACTGACCAAATCTCTTTGCGCCTGATCAAAATTATGCTGGCAAATGGCGCTGACAATTCTGCAGTTCACAGTTTTTAAACGCTAAGAACATTTTTTGGTAAACTTTCAAAACGTTCAGTAAATTGACAGTGTATTGTCATTATATTGAACTTTTAACAGTGAAAATGGCAACCTTAACTTTTAAGTACTTTGCTTAACTTTTGCAAATTTCTCGTTTGACCACGGTTGAGATAGCCCTATTTTCCACAGAGATAGGGTAGATGATGATGATGACACTATGAGCTGAAACAAGCAATACATGGACTTGACCTGGACACTTCTGGTAGACAATCAACTTGAGAGTGGAGTAAAAATGTACACAACTTATAATAATCTTCTATCACATATTATGCGTAAAATATTATAAAAAATAAAAAGAACTGCTAAGTACCTTCCCAGACACAAAATTCCCACAAAAATTGCGCCCATCTCTGTAAGTGAATTTTGCTTTGCGGCTCTCTGAAACAAACCAAAAACACTAAATTATGGTCTTTTCAACAATAAATAATACAAACCAGGCTGAAATAAATAAACACTACAAGCTGTTATTACCAATCTCATCCTTCTCTGTTGCCTCCACTCCATGTAACACCATGGCAATTGTTGTCCTTAGTTTCTGTAGCCAGACTTTCTTTTCATTTTTTGTTCCAGCATACATGATGTATGAACCCTCTGGAGTGTAGATCTCTAATGAATCTTCTTTAACTGAAAAAAAGTTGAACTTTTATTGCCACCAAAATAATAACTGCCTATTAAAAAAATGATCAGTATAAGTACATACAGTCATGTGTATTCAACATGTAAAACCATTATGTATCAGGAAATTCATTCATTCAGTCATTCAGTTAGACAGTCAGTAAATTGGTTGGCAAGTTGGTAAGACAGCCACAGACCCTATTCATAAATGGCGGCCGGTTTATTATTCTTTTATATTCATGCTAATCAGCCCAACTAGCCTCGTTAGCATGTGCAAAATTCAAAAAAAAATTTTGCTCTAAAATGAGGCTAGTTGGGCTGATTAGCATGAATATAAAAGAATAAATAAATCGCCCGCCATTTATGAATAGGGTCTATACAGTTATTCAGTAGTCATTCAGTAGTCAGACAGTCATTCAGACAGTCATTCAGTAGTCAGACAGCCAGTCAGACAGTCAGTCAGTCAGATAGCCAGTGAGTAGTCAAATAGTCGCTCAGTCAGACAGTCATTCAGACAGTCGCTCAGTTAGATAGGGATTCACATGGCTGATTTCCCCTGACTACCACACTTTTGAGCCTACTTACAGAACTGCCTTTTTTGCCTACTTCAAAAATTAGTTACAATACTGCCATTAGACAGTCAGTCACTCAGTCAGTCAGACAGTCAGTTTGTTAGCTGAATAGATGTCTTAAGCATTAACTCTTTGTTAGAATGATGTCAGGAGTTCTAGCCCAGTAGCTAGAGCTCAAAACCAAATTACTGTATGAATGGGGTTAGTTTCTAGAGAAACTGTGGTGCTGCGTCGGTGGGGGTGAAGCACAAGAATTTGGTTTTATCGACTGAGTTGATAAGGTAAATTAGCCACCGTAAAAAGATTCGAGATTCAAATTACCGTAGTCTGTTAGTCAGTCAGACAGTCCTCAGCCAGTCAATCAGTCAGTCAGACAGATTCAGTCATTCATTATTCATTCATTCAGTCAGTCAGTCAATATCATTCATTCATTCATTATTCATTCAGTCAAACATGAAGGAAATGAAAGTAACATTATATGCTAAACCTGATTGTGGATTGTTGCCTTCCAGATCCATACACCACAAGGTCACCAGATCCAGAATCTGGAACTCACTGGTCCTGGACACACCTTTTATCCCAAACACCAGGATATCATTGAACAGTAAGCACTAAATTAACAACAACAAAACTGATTAACATGAAGGACCAGTTAACAACTTGATGACGTTCGCATAATACTATTTTTGTTTCAAGTAAAACAATTGTCACCAACAAAATTGTACACCCCCCAAAATATCTTTGCAATGTTGAATGTAACCAATGTCAAGAAAGCCATTCTAGTGGAATAAAACTGAAGGGTATTAAATGGGATTCCATCAATCAGAAGCAGCGGGAACTGTTATCTGATTGGTTGCAAAATTAACATTTAAGAAATACTTCGAATGTTTAAAATGTTATTGGCTGCATAGTGAATAATTTTAAAAAATATTAAAATCAGACTGGCAAAGACAAAGAGTCAATAATATTTGCATGTCATTCAAGAGTCTTTGAAAAGTTTCTCTATTTGTGTTGACATCATTGCATGGCCAGTCAGAGGTGTTGAAACAAGAGCGTCCTTTATAATATCTGTGTTGAGAAACAAAAATGGGCCTTGAGATAATTCAACCCCCAAAAGGTTGGGAAGGAATGGGGTGAAGGAATTTTGGGGTTTGACATTTGTGATTTTGGGAATTTATTGTATTGACTTTTAAATTCTGCCTAATATTTTTTTTTGACTTGTGAGAATATGGCAGGGACTTGTTGGAAACATTTAAGTTAAAGGTTAAAGGCTGATTTTGCTTCTTTTTCCAAAAAAAAAATTTAAACATGTTACTGTCTACGGCATACCTTGTACGTTTTCTTGTTGCCATTGACTACCACATCAGCTTCTTTGATTAGTGCCCTTCCTGGCACTTCAAATGCCTGTTTAGAAATTAAAAAAAAACACCAATTGGTAAATACCAAGCATTTTTACAAGGTTGAGGTGCAATGGTCTGTTGGTTGATGGGTCAGACTTTTGTACTGTCAGCCTGGTCTCTACTGTCATGCTGTTTCCATAGTAATAAAACAAGATGTACAAGAGGGGGCATCTTGTTTATTGATCATGCATCACGGCCTTAACATACATGTAGCTTACTACAATATTAACATACTAAACCTGGATCAGACATAATACAAATTTTACAAAAGTAAATTTTCAAGATTGAAGTGGACCAAAAACGGAGATGCTGTTGAATGACAACCTAACTGACAAACTTCTTAAATATTTATTTCGTAACTTACATGATTACATAATCTACATACCAACAATTCTACATGCCAATGAACAGCTATCTCACAACAACAAACTGAAAAATTATATTATCTTAGTTTATACCACAAATATATAACTATTAATATTCAGAGTGATACTAATCCTGCAGCTTTCCTGCCAAATGAAAATCAGTCAACTGTAAGTAAAAGGGACACTGTCACCTATTTTTAGTATCACTTTGAAAAGCCAAAAAACATATTTGTTTCAATGGAAACCTTATTAATAATGGTCCAGTTTTGTTAACAAATACTCTACCAGTGCAAAGAAACTAGTGTTCCTTATCTTTGGCTGCGGATGGCCAGGATGGAAATAGATTGCAACTTGAAAAAATTGGCCAATTTTTTCAAGTTCCTCCCAAGAGTCGTGGAAAAATCGCAGGAAAACTTATTATGGTTTGTTCTTCCTTGAAGAAATCACTTGATATTACCTTCTTGGTGTTTTAAAAGCAATTAAATTATGTTTGAGCAAAGGTACTTTGTCATATATTTAGTGTATTTTGACCAAAACACAGCAAAATCTGCGTGACAATGCCCCTTTAAATCACAGGAAAAATACTTTGCCAAATTTGGCAAAGTGATACAAGTCACAACCAAGTTCTGTTGTTGGGACTTGTCTCATTTTGTCAAATTTGAGATTTTTGTGGGTCTTCTATAGATAAAGTAGCGGGCCCCCGAAAGTAACAGCTACTTGAAAGTAACTTTAATTTTCAGACTTTTCTATTGTTTATCGAAAGTAACAGCCTACCCGAAAGTAACAGGCTTCCCGAAAATAACAGGCTACCCCAAAGTAACATTCCAATCGATACTACAGTGAGATCTCCATGTAGATGGAATAGCTTATTAAGTGTTTCACTGTACAAGAATTATGCCAAAGAATACTGAAGAATCAATGTGACTTTATGCTTATTCCACATTTGTGTTTACCATTATCTTTTTTCCTTCAGTTACTCACTTATTTTAGCTGCAGAAAGTAAGAAACAGTAGTTTCCACAAGTAATGGAGGCTGTTACTTTGTTACTCTACGGTACCCTAAAGTCTGGTATTTTTTTCCTGTAAGTGAACAGCAGTGTTGGTACATTTACCTTCAGACCCATGACCCGTGACCTTAGCTCCTCCATTGCTTTTAGACCAACCACAGTTTGAAGCTGATTGTTGATGTACACAGCCAGATTGTCCTATGGAAAGATAGGCATAGCCAGCTTATTCAAAAAGACATACAATTGGGAAGTAAACCACTCAGTCTACAGTGAATAACAGCAATGGCAGATCCAGGGAAGGGGCTCCAGGCCTTTCCCCTCCAAGGGGCAGCGTTTGTAGCATGCTAATTTAAATTTTAATGGAAAAATGCATTCTTCAAATTCCTTTGAGTCGGCTAATCTTGCAGATCATGGAGAGATCACCAAAATAAATAAACAGAAAGACAAAGTTAAACAACATGGCAATGATTTCATTTTTATCATTTCATCAGTTTTAATAGCCCTTTAGTGAGGCTAGTTTTATAAAATAATGGATATGGCCATTGCAGATGCACAGTACACCACACAAACAGAGGATGGTAAGCCTGTGGTATAGTGTATAAACTATAATTACCATCTTTGTCAAAGCTTTACCCAAGTTGCCATGATCTGGGTGGTTTTCCGGTGTTCTTTTCAGCAGATTCTGAAAAAGAAAACAGTTACAGTATATGTTTACGTGATTCTTAAACTCCCAAGAGTGCAAAAAATTTCATTTGTAATTTATTGAAAAACAAATGGTACCATGCAAAAGTACTGCTAAAGTGGTTTCATTTGAAAGGTCACACCATATAGGATTTTGTCCACAGACTGAAAAGTAAGAACAAATGGTACCATGCAAAAGTACTGCTGAAGAGGTTTCATTTGAATGGTCACACCATAGGATTTCATCAACAGACTCAAGTATTTGAATGGTCACACCATAGGATTTCATCAACAGACTCAAAAGTTAGAATAAATGGTACCATGCATAAGTACTGCTGAAGAGGTTTCTTTTGAATGGTCACACCATAGGCCTTTGTCCACAGACCCAAAAGTTAGAACAAATGATACCATGCAAAAGTACTGCTAAAGAGGTTTCATTTGAATGGTCACACCACAGGATTTCATCAATAGACTCAAAAGTTAGAGAACAAATGGTACCATGCAAAAGTACTGCTAAAGAGGTTTCATTTGAATGGTCACACCATACATGTAGGATTCTGTTGACAGACTCAAAAGTTAGAGCTACACTACATGTCTGAATAATTAACTCTGAGAGTGAAAGAGGTAAAAATTAAAACTGCTGTCCAGCAGGCATTGTATCTTAATACACTGCAAACTGAGTACCACCAAGATGTCAGACATTCATTCAACAAGTAACAAATGAGCTTAAGCATCTATACCTCTAGAAGAAGTAGGTATCGTGGAATTCTCTGCACAACTTTAATAAGATATGCTGGCAGATTTAATCCTGGTTGGCAAACTGCATGTTCATAGCAGCTCTAGTAAGAATAAACAGTAATAAACATTTTGTCAGTCACTTTACAAAACTGCAAATCCTGGATCTTTTATAACATTAACTTTTTCACTTTTAAACTTGGCAGAGACCAAAACACTTGATAATGAATGAAATAAAATTACTAACATTAACAAAAGCTTCAAACTCCTTCTTTTTGATCTTCTGTTTGTAAAGTGTCTCAGCCGAGTCATAGTTGTTACAGTACTTGGCATAAATCTTCATTCTCTCAATGATCTTGAATGACTGGAGGTATAAGCAAAATAACAAAAAAACACTTTATTCAGACAATCATTAAACAGTGTACTATTCAATTTAAAAAAAATAAACACTGTATTGCTCCAAAAGACCTTGACAAACAGTTTTTCATCCTTAAGAAGTGCAAGAATAAGTTCCATTGTTTAGTGCATGCAATGCTGCTAACTAGAGAATTGACACCATCTCTTAATGCCCAATCAGACTCAATTTGAGCCAAACTATTTGCGTGATATTACATAATTACTTCTTATGTTAATCTTCAGCGAACTTTTTCTGACAGTTTATTCTAATCATTTTGAACTTGAAAATGGCATCATGGGGACACCGAACGAAACGTCGTTCAATTTTATCTTTTATTTTTACACGCTTTTGTATTGCCAAACCTTTGCTTACTCTTCAATTAACATCTTTACTTGGCTAGATGTTTTCTCTCAAATAAACAGCACTTTTACAACTTATGGCCTAACAAATATTTTAATAACTCTCCATTTTGTGAATTGAACTTAAATCAAAATGAGAAGACATCATCAATTACTCCCTTGATAAATCAGTGATGAAATGACTGGAAACGAATGATTGAATTAAAGAGAGTTGACTGTAGTCATCTGAGCAACATGTTCAAATAATGACCATTGTAAATAATACTCTAAGAAGCCCCCCCCCCCCCACTCAAATGAGGCCCCTCTTTTTTGAAGCAAGAATTTATTAAGCCCCCTCTTTTTTAACACCTCCCCCCCCCCCCCCCCCCCTCTCCCTGTCCCCCTCCCCCTCCCTTTTCTTCACAACCAAAACAATAAACGACAGACTGTATTACCGGTAAATTTTTACTATACAAATCTGGGCACAAATTCACATAAAAAGTACACTTGTGAGCTTTGGAAGAAATATTACCGTACCAGTGCTGTCATTAAGGGCCAGTAGTTGGCCAAAACAGCCGGCTACTGGCCCATCCTTGGCTGTCTACTTTCGTTTCATTTCACTGTTACTGTTGAATAGAAATCTTACAGTAATAAAAAAAGTCCATCGAAATTACTTGTAAGACATTCTTTTCTAATTTTTTAGTCAAAGTAAAGATTGTATTAATTTGTATTACACAGGGATTCTGACAGGGTTCGGGAAAAATATTAAAATTGTGCGGGAGTTTTGGGGCTAATTGTGCGGGAAATAACTCCGATTGTGCGGGAAATTGTGCGGGATTGCGCAATCCTGTGACCAACCAAATATTAAATCACCAGTGTTCTAGCCAGGCCAAAAAAATATGACAGGGAGGAAAATCTGCATAAATGAAAAATATAAATAGACCTTTTACTTTGGGGATTAAAATGTACCCAACAATCACCAATTTTCGGCTGTTTTTTTTTTCACCAAAGTTATTTGTCTCAACAAAATCACATTGCGTGACACGATAAACTTGATCGGGTAAAACCGAAATACCACCTCAAAATAAAATGTTTCTGATCTGAGCGAGTTCCTTTATACAAAAATCCGTACATTTATGTAGTGTGAATAATTTTCAGTAAAGGTCCACACAATTTCTTCGAAAGTTTGCCGCAAAAACACAACCCCAAGATGTATGCAAATTTATTGCGTGCTAAATGTAATTTGATAGCATGTTTGTTTTTCTCACAAAACTTAAATCGTAGAGTATTTTCCTGAATGAAAACGTCTTTCACTTGATGAAAAAAATCAAATCCAGTATTCTAATCAGAACTTAATAATTTTCTCCTATCGGCCCGAAGTTCCAGCGCTTTAATAGTTTGTTTGTCGATTCGCAAACTTGATCAGTTCTTTGCGAAAATAATTCAGACACAGTGACGGTACATTTCTTCGGTGTTTCTTCTTCGGTCCCCGACATGGGAGGAAGCGAAAGCGCTCTAAAAAATATCAACAGGCTGCTAAGAAAAACAACATAATGTCTGGAAAATAACAACTAAAAAGCTACACAAAAAATTCGGTAGAAAGTCAGAAAGAAGTAAAACTGAGACTAGTTCCCAGGACGGCGAAGAGAACACCTTGTTGTTTTTTATATCTGCTCGAGCGGTTCGAGGAAGTGAGGGATTTCTCAATTGTTTGAAAGGAAAATAAGCTAAAAATAGCCTAAAATGTTTCTCAAAATCTTGGTTATCAATAAAAATACCTGATTTAATTAAAACTTTAAGCAAATATTTCAGTATTGTGCGGGATTGTGCGGATTTTTAGGAATTGTGTGGGTTTGACCAAATTGTGCGGTCCCGCACCCGCACACCCTGTCAGAATCCCTGATTACAACAGTTTTAAACGTCAGCAGCTGATGTTATCAGCTACTTGATCTCTTTTGAAGTTATCGAAGGTCTGTGGGTAGCGCCTGGAACATTTTCACAGGTGGTTCCAGGTTTGAGCGTAATCTATGGGGAAAAAAACACGGCGTCTGCGCCGAAGAAGCCTTGGGCGCCCTGCCGTAGTTGTTGCGTCGACGAAGGAGACGCTTCCTAATCTTGTCCGCTAGGTGGAACGAATCGAGAAAAGTGTCAGTACCAAATCTGCGCCATCTCGAAACGTCACAATAGTATCCAGCATGCTTAGCGCGTCGTCTAGGCGGAACGAATCGAGAAAAGTGTCGGTACCAAATCTGCACCATCTTGATTAAACATATGCTGAATGCAACTTCCAGACATTGAGATATCTACATTTATTTAGTCGGTAAAATCCTTGCGGATATCACACCAAGTACTGAGGCGTATCATTTCAGAATCGGAGAAATAAAAACCCAAATGAAATCAAGATAAATATACTATTTATGTCGGAAAAATCTGAGACCTTTCGGAGTACACAGCACGGCAAAGGAGGCCCTTCAGCACGGCAGAATTGAAGGATTTTGCCCAATTCCACGGCGATAGCGTGAATTTGTTTGACGTCGGCCCGACGTTTTTGCCTGCGTGACATATCTCATGACATAGCCCCTTTTAACAGTGGCTGAAACTGAGGTACTACGTAGGCCAATACGAGGTGCCACGGTTTAAGGAGACGCACTATAATCTATGATTACTACTAGTACTAAAAATATTTTATTACGGAAATTATGCATAACACTTTATTGATCAATTCAAGTATGGTTTATGGAGATTCTCCACGTGTAGGAAGCTCACATCACATGATTCTCTAAAAAAAATTATAGTAAGCCTCCGTCTCTATTAAGCACCCCTCTCCATGGCCATTAAGCCCCCTCTCAAACATGCTTGAAATAAAAAAGCCCCAGATGGGCTAATATTAGAGGATTCATGGTAAGTTGTATTATTATATTTTCCCACTCACTTGGTCTAGAAAAATGTCTCCCATACACTGTTGATCATGCCAGTGGTTGATTCGCTCAAGAAGCATAAACAGTAGATCTTTGTTTGTGTTGTAAATGCTGAAATTAGATGCTTAAATTAGATGCTGCAATGAAACAAAATACCCAAAAATGCTTGGCGAGGTGTTCAGAGCTACCGTAAATTTTCGAAAAATTAGGGTGGCTCTGAACCTTTCCCCAAGAATTTCTTTAAACTTTCTAAAAAGTTATAATTATCTTAACATGCTAATTAAAATTCAATAACAAAAAAATGGGGGTCACTGAGCTTGTTTAATAGTTAAAAGCACTTAAAGCTGAAATTAGGGGTGTTTTTAACAGTTTTCACTGTTACTATGGTAACTTATTATTTCATGACAATGACCATAACTTGTTCACCAATGACTGGGCATTTATTTGATACCATTATTGTAGCATCAACTGATAGAGAATTGTTTTATCGATCCACAAAGTGTAAGTGCTGGAAATTACAAGAAACTGTCGTGAACCACCTTAACCTAAATCAAGGGAATTTGATTTGTTTAATCATCAGTACGATTATAGAAAGAATTGGAAGACACCAAGTCAATGATGTCACCAGTAAAATCATCACCTCTGTTGCAAAAAATAATATTTAACAGCAATGGGAGCCCGCTACATTTGATCGAATTGGAGATTTAGTGAAAGCTTTAAAAGGTACATGTATCCGGATTCATTGAAAAACCAGTTTACACAATAAAACATTCCACATTCAAGATTCAAAGGATATTACAAAGTACACAAGTATCTGAATTTGAGGTGCAATCAGAGTACCTTACATCAAAAATTCACATTCAGGTGCCAAAAGTAACCAGATTCATGACAAATCTGGATGAATCACAATTCTTAGACTTACTCTTGAATGTTGAGAAACATGGTAGTAATCTCTTTCTTTTCCAGCAACTTGCTCTCTTCAATGGGTTTCTTGAACAGCTACAAATAACAAAAAGAAAGGTAACGCCGTACACAAACCACAGGTGACCTACTCGGCCACAGCATAACCTGGTTTTCTCAGCATAAAGTAACTAGGCTGAGACTAGGCCTCGAACCATGCAGCTAGCTCTTTCCCCACTTAAGAATTTAGACGTATAACCTGTACAGCACTACACACATCCCCACAAATTAAAAGGTGGATGACCAATCACAATCGAGAATTTTGTTATTGATACAATGATTACAAAGATTATAAGAGCGTTTTGCTGACCAGGACCAGTAGAAGTGTCCCCTTGATAGAGGTATCCCTTTACAGAGGTGATATTTACATAGATTATATGAGCGTTTTGCTGACCAGGACCAGTAGAAATGTCCCCTTAATGGAGCTGTCCCTTTACAGAGGTGATAATTACAAATATTATATGAGCGTTTTGCTGACCAGGACCAGTAAAAGTGTCCCCCCCCCCCCCCCCTCTAATAGAGTGATAATTACGATTATATGAGCATTTTGCTGACCAGGACCAGTAGAAGTGTCCCCTTGATAGAGGTGTCCCTTTATAGAGGTGATAATTACAAAGATTATATGAGCATTTTGCTGACCGGGACCAGGAAGTGTCCCCTTAACAGAGGTGTCCCTCTAATGAAGGAGATAATTACAAAGATTATATGAACGTTTTGCTGACCAGGACCAGTAGAAATGGCCCTTAATAGAGGAGTCCCTTTATAGAGGTGATAATTACAAAGATTATACAAGCATTTTGCTGACCAGAACCGGAAGAAGTGTCCCCTTAATAGAGGAGTCCCTTTATGGAGGTGATAATTACAAAGATTATACAAGCGTTTTGCTGACCAGGACCAGAAGAAGTGTCCCCTTAATAGAGGTGTCCCTCTAATAGAGTGATAATTACAAAGATTATATGAGTGTTTGCTGACCAGGACCAGAAGAAGTGTCCCCTTGATAGAGGTGTTTAACAACAACAACAACAACAACAAAATACTTGGTGTCTGTAAAGGTGTCCCTTTACAGAGGTGATAATTACAAAGATTCATTATAATTTCATGAGCGTTTTGCTGACCAAGACCAGGTGGTGTCCCCTTCAAGGAGGCGTCCCTCTAATAGAGGTGATAATTATTACAAAGATTGGATGAGCATTTTGCTAAAAAGGAACCAGAAGAAGTGTCCCTAAACCCTTTCACGGCCAAGTTTCGTCAAATTTCATTCTCTCCATGCCAAATATTTTATTTCCCAAATAACATAAGGCGACTTTGGCCACTTATGGGTAGGTGACTATAGTCTCCTGTGACCGCAAAATGGTTAGCCCTTTCACGCCCAGAGTCAATTATGGAGACATGTAATGTAGTTCTAACTTTTGAGTCTGTGGATGAAATCCTATGGTGTGACCATTTAAATGAAACCTCTTCAGCATTACTTTTGCATGGTACCATTTGTTTTTCAATATTTTACAAAATGAAATTTGGGATTTTTCTTGAATTTTGATTTTTGGCGCTCCTGGGAGTTAAAGGGTTAATGGAGGTGTCCCAAAGTAGAGGATCCACTGTTATAACTATTACCTGAAGGATGGTTTCCAGTCCCCTGACATAGCTCCTCTCAGTTGTGTACAATTCCAAGGCAACCTGTGCTCTGCGGTCGATTGGGAACCCTGGGAAGGTAGCTGGAAGATTATCTGTGATCAGTGTGATGGGACCCTGATGCTTAAAACACAAAACAAGCAAACAATAATTTAATTTACTTTTTTAATTAAAAAAAATACATCAGAACTCAACCAAAGTCAACTTGTGGATACAGAATGCTCTACATGCCAACTTCATCAAATTTCCATTTAAAAAGAAAAGAAAGGGAAAAAAGAAGGAGCTTAAACTCGTGAGCACCTGTTCAGCAGTACAATACCCTATAGCACTGGACCACCACTTCCACAAGTACAGTGTACATGTATTATTAGTAAGGTTAAATTTTTATATTCAACCCATGTCTATGTAAAAAAACAATTCATTTGAAGTCCAATGTCATTTGAAGTTCTAATGTTGTCAGACTGTTCATTTAGCTTCCAAGGTGCACACTTGTCTGGGATTTCATGCAATGACCTTGGAATACAGTGGAAACTATCACTGTCCCAAAGAAAATGCTCAAACTTATTATACATGTAAACTTACTATAAGTTCAGGTGATGAACTGGATGGTTTGAATATATCAAATACATTGTTTGGCAGTGTCTTTGATCTCCTCTCTGATCGTGGACGTTTGGATAATGGCTTACCATGAGGACGATGAATTACTGCTCTAGTAGCACCTGAAAAAAAAAAACAATATTAAACATTTTTAAGGATACAAAATGACACAATTTGCACTGAAGTAGAGAAAAAAGCAAGGAAAATACAGTACTGGTCAAATGTAAGTTGGCAGTCTCGACTCAAAACTCAAGGAATCCTCAATGTCTTTGAGAATTGAGGAATTGGTTGAGAGTTTTGAGGCTACATGTAATGTTTCGAGTATTGAGTTTTGAAACACTGGAACAGTTTTTCGAGAACAATAATATAAAGAACAGCTGCGATTTTATGCTGGTTTTGTATCTATTGCATCACACTGCCATGGGCCACAAAAATCTGCTTTTGATCTCTTCACATTTCATTGTACAATGTATGTGCATCACATGATATCAATCAGCCAATTGTTTTTTGTTTTGCTTTTTAATAAAGGCAAGCAAAAAAAATAAAAAAGCTAATTTAAAGTAAAAGTTAACTCATACATTAAAAAATTAGAGAAATTTACATTGTACAAAAAAATATATACTAAGTACTAACTAAACATAAATAAAGTGGAGGGTTTTATAATCATCTGAAGAGCTAGGGGTCAATTTCTATTTTCCATTGCACTTGAATTTTATTTCGTAATTCTATGATGTTAGGGATAATAGAAGCTGTCTCACAAGCGTGTACGTACTGCTTTGAACATAACAAATTAAAAGAAGGTCAAGTCTGCATTCTTGAATTTCGGTCAAGCTGGCTTTCGGGTTTGTGAGGTGAAATAAAATCTGTTCCACTGTTGGATTGAGCCAATTAGAATTTTCCATTTGTCAGATGAATGGTGGAAGAGTTAGAACAATAGTGTTTCTACAGCTGCATTTCTTTCTCCCCACCCTTGCATGACTTGCTCTCCACTTTCAATGCTCACCCTTCACACTCATGCATGCAAAAGTGTCTATTGAGCAGGCTAATGACAAAGCCACTTTTCATCTTACCTGGTGAGAATGACCCTGAATACTTCAACTGCCCGGCATTGGTTCTGGGTGGGGGCAAAGGTGTGGCAATCTCCTCTTCTTGTCCATCTGTTGCTTCTGTGGTGCTTGTCTGAGCTTGAGTTGAAACAGGTGAAGGGCGAATTTTAAATGAGCCACTGTCTCCAAAGTTTCTTAACTCTACAATATTGTCCTCAGGGCTAAGCAAGGCTGATTCTGTACCCAATGAGTATCGTTTGCCAAGTAATATTTTGGTTGGCTGCTTTTTCTTGTTACTTGATGACGAATTGTCTAAATCATCTACGCCTTCTTCAATTACATCCTCCATAGCCCTATCCCCTACTTCATCACTTGCTGACTCATTTGTTGTCACACCTTCTAAATTCAAAATAGGTACATTCTGTTTTGAAGAAGCTGAACTGTCTATGCTGATTAGAACAGCACCTGAATCCACACTGTCTTCACCCAGATCATCTACATTTGCTTCATTTTCAGAATCAACTGATTTTTCTTTTCCACTGCTCATTTTCTCTAAAGTCGCAATATCAGCACAGACATTTTTGAATTCTTCATTGAATGATCTTGCTTCAGACATTGCATTTTGAAGGACTTCTCTTGCATCAGCACTATCAGAAACTAGTTCACCACTTTTGCTATTTTGTCCACCCTTCAAGCTTTGTGTTTTTAAAAGTCTTGCTTTTTTTACATCTTCTTTTGTAACTGGTGCTTTACTAGTATCAACAATTTTGAGCGAACCATTGTTTTTAATCAATCGAAAAGATCCAGTTCTCTTTTTGACTAAGATATTGTTCTCTTCATCTGAAGGTAAATTGTCAACATAAGAAGATTCTAAAGATGAGATTCCGTTTGTAGTATCCAATACACCAGATGTATCTTTTTCACCAACATCTAAATCTCCATGTGTGACGTCACATGTAGAAGATTCCAATGTAGTTGCAGTTGTATCATTGTAAAACTTATCATCATTTTTTTCAGACTGACTCAAACTGTTCGCGGTAGCTTTCTCGGGTTCACTCGTAGTGTCGTCCATTACAACTGGACACTCTGCCTCGGGAGAAAAACAAGCTAACATTTTTATCCCTGCATCAGAATTGTCACTGTCTATCAGAGATGAGTCCAAGACTGGCTCTTGTTTTTTGAAGTTTCTTGGAGTATCTCCTCTGTTGCTATCGTCCTCTGAGTCTGTCGTTACACTAACAAGCTCTGTTCCACTTGGGAAAGCTGACAAAATTTCTTTTAAGCCATCCTTGGAATCATTTTGAGAATTTTCCTCCTGCAGATAAGGAATGATGTTTTGTAAAGAGTTTAGTTCTGCACTCCTTTCAGCGACCACTCTCACAAAACCAGGTTAACCAAAATTGTCATAAAACTCTGTAACTGAAAGCTCTCTTAAGCACCTATGAGGAGTGCTCAATAAAATATTGCATTATCCTATGGGAAGTGCTCAATAAAATATTGTATTGTATTGTTTTGTATAATTTGTAGTTACGGCCATGATTTCCAAATCCCTAAAGTGATGTCTTAAATGAGACCTTTGACTGTTATTTCCTTCTGAGCTACAATTATAGTGACTACACATGTACATATTTGTGTTAAGTGTGTTATGCAGTTTTTATCATTCACTGATTTCACTGCTGTGTCCTTTTGAATCAAAACTTCACTAAGTTGTATTCCGCATTATTGGTTAGTTACATTTTTATATGCATTCCACTGGTCCAAATTTTCCCATCTAGATGTCCCAACATATGTGTTGTAGTTTAATTTTATCCTTGGTTCAATACGTATTTTCTGTTGTTCTTTTCTATGCTAATATATGATAATGAATATAAAACAAAGAAAAATAAAAAATTGAACCAAGGATAAAATTGAACCACAAGATATGTACTGCTGATAGCTGAGGCAAGTTCAATTTCATTTTCACATGGTTGGTGAAAAGGGATTTTGTTTTGGGGCAATAAAAAAATAATCTAGCAAGCACATTCCTAAAGGCCAGTCGCCCACATGGTGAGTGCATTCAAAATAATTTATTAAGTTTCAACCATGTACAAAAAAGTAGGTACCTTATTACATGAAATTTTCGCGACACGTAAATTTCGCGAATTTCGCGATTTAAAAAAACATCGTGAAATTTAAGTGACGCAAACAATAAGTGTCGCGAACATAACATGACGCGAAAATTAAGTGACTCGCATTATGTCAATAATCAATTTTGCAAGAACAAGTTCGCAACGTGGTATTCGGCAGAAGTCCAAAAGCAAGTGATAGTGGAATTGACTTTGAAGATGTGTATGTCGACCTTAAGCTATCGGTTTTGAAACCAATTCATGCAACTTGGTTGGTGGAAATATATAACTTTTTTATCAGCCCACATGGAAAGGTTCCTGTCTTGAAAGGATGGGAGAAAGCGGGAATAAAGGGTGTAGTAACTGGAAGAGAAGTGTTACCGCCTGGTATTACATGTTTCTAAACGGCATCATTTTTTCTTCGGAGTCCGTAGGAAGGAATTTTCAATGTAAATGGATATTGTGATCAATTGACTCAAGACCAATAATTCACGTACAAGCATAAACTGCTTGTGGACATTGTGAGAACTGCTTTGTTGTTACTGTTGACATATACAGGGATTCTGACAGGGTGCGGGAAAAAAACTAAAATTGTGCGGGAGTTTTGGGGCAAATTGTGCGGTAAATTTCTTCGATTGTGCGGCAAATTGTGCGGTAAATTTCTTCGATTGTGCGGGAAATTGTGCGGGATTGCGCAATCCTGTGACCAACCAAATATTCAATCACCAGTGTTTTAGCCAGGCCAGAAAAATATGACAGGGAGGAAATTCTGCATAAATGAAAAATACAAATAGATGTTTTACTTTGGGGATCAAAATGTACCAGCAATCGCCAATTTGCGGCTGTTTTTCTTCACCAAAGTTTATTTGTCTCAACAAAACCACATTGCGTGACACGATAAACTCGATCGGGTAAAACCAAAATACCACTCAAAATAAAATGTTTCCGATCTGAGCGAGTTCCTTTATCCGTACATTTTATGTAGTGTGAATAATTTCCATTAAAGGTTCACACAATTTCTTCGAAAGTTTGCCGCAAAAACAGAACCTCGAGATGTATGCAAATCGCGTGCTAAATGTAATTTGATAGCATGTTTGTTTTGCATTTTCCTGAATGAAAACGTCTTTCACTTGATTGAAAAAATAAAATCCAGTATTCTGATCATTCAGAACTTAATCATTTTCTCCTATCAATCCGAAGTTCCAGCGCTTTAATAGTTTGTTTGTCGATTCGCAAACTTGATCAGTTCTTTGCGAAATTAATTCAGACAGAGTGACATTTCATTTCGGCGCGACGGTACATTTCTTCGGTGTTTCTTCTTCGGTCCCCAACATATTAAACTGAAAGAGGAAGCGAAAGCGCTCGATAAAATATCGACAGGCTGCTTAGAAAAACGACATAATGTCTGGAAAACGACAACTAAAAAGCTACGCAAAAAATTCGGTAGGAAGTCGGATAGAAGTAAAACTGAGACTAGTTCCCAGGACGGCGAAGAGAACGCCTTGTTGTTTTTATATCGATCGCTCGAGCTGTTCAAGGAAAGCGAGGGATTTCTCGATTGTTTGGAAGGAAAATGGACTGAAAATAGCCTAAAACGTTTCTCGAAATCTTGGTAATCAATAGAAATACCTGATTTAATTAAAATTTTAAGCAAATATTTCAGTATTGTGCGGGATTGTGCGGATTTTTAGGAATTGTGCGGGTTTGACCGAATTGTGCGGTCCCGCACCCGCGCACCCTGTCAGAATCCCTGCATATAGTCCCGCCGTTGCATTTTTGTTAATTTTGACGTTGCACCTTTGATAAAGTCGTTTTATTTAATTCAAGGACATGTTAAATAACATTGCCAAGGAAATAAATTGTGTCTAACTCAAAAACATGAAATTAAAGTGATTCAAAATATAAAATTTTTGCAAAATTGCGAAATTTAAGTGTCACGAAATATGCGCACCTCAAAATCACAAAATAAATGTGTCGCAAAAATTTCATGTAATAAGGTAGTCATAAACTCAAGATAGTGGAATTGCCAGTCACCTTCACAGCAGTTGCTAGCCATTACAGTGTATAACTAAATGCTAGCTACAAATCAGGGCTTCTGATATTTGGTTGAAAGAGCAAATGATGATCTCTGTTAAAAAGAACCTTGTGGTTAAACGGATAGCAAACCACCTCTTGGCAAGTACAATATTGTCCAAATGAGTTGCAAAATCGCCGGTTTTAGAGAGGCGACATTGTTGCTGTTGTTATTGCATAGGCTAACACTCGTCATTTACCCAAAAAAATTGGAAAAATTGTAGTCTTTTTTCATTAAAAATGTTCGTTGAATCAGCACAAAACCGATTGCTTTCCAGCAAAATTAACCTAGAAAATTCCTGTGCAATTGGCCATTTTTTACCGATCGTTTTTTGGCGAAATTTGTCCTGAAAATTTTCGCGAAATCGGCCATTTTTTTAAGCGAATTTGTCTCTGAAAATCCCGCGAAATTTGACTTTTTTTTCTGCGACCTATCAGAAGCCCTGACAAATGGCAGTCCTGATCCTACACTGTGATGGGTATAGTAATATGTACTTATTGAATGAGTGGGAGGGCCAGTTGGGAAAATGTTTGGCTCAAGGTCATGGCCATGACTGAGAGCCAAATATTTTTTGTTGCCAGCCCAATCCAACTCAGTCAATAAAGATTTTTAACATATGACCACTACAGCAATTGTTTATGAATCAAAGAAAGAAAACGAGAAGAAAAGTGAAACAATGGCGATCATGCAATTGAACAAATAAGGCGTAAAATGTTCACGTTGTGCCACAATATTTCTTGGCAAAGCTGAATGAAAGCTAGTTCAAAGTGTAAAATTTTAACCGCTCACCACAAAGTGAATGAAGAAGCAAAATTTGTAGTATTAATTGGCTCTGGAAATGATATGGACTTGATGCCTTGTAAAAATGTTTCTTATCTTTGTTTTAAGTGGATTGGAGCTGAAAGATTTCACCAGTACATGGCTTTAGGAGTTAAATGAGAAAGTTTGTAAACAACAATATTATTGAACAGCTATCAATTCAGCTTGTACTTTTATAAAGCTTACTTGTTTTGAAAGTTTTTTTGCTGATGGAGTGGACTAAAAAGCTGCATCAGCTACAGGTAATGCCTTTTTAAATGTTTATTTGTGACCTAATGGTGTAAAGTTATCTAAAAACCACTGTCCTAGCTGTGTGTTTGTTCAGTTTGTTTTGATACAGAATTGAACGCTTTAAAAAGACACAAAACACTTGTCAATTTAGGGATTCTCTAGGAGGAGGAGGAGGAGGAGGAGGAGGAGTAGTAGATCCTTTATTTAAACATGATCAGTAATTAAAGCAATTAACATGCTTGAGGGGTCGTGAACTAGACTGTAATAAAACAAGAAAAATACAATACCTTCTTAATATTAACTAAGATTACGTAAAAATATAACATGATTTGAAGAGGTAATAAACACTGAATTGTACAAGAATTTTGAAAATTTAAATATAAAATGTAAAATCGGACATCTTCTTAGGCACCAACTGAACTGATAACCTGTTAAAATTACGTTCCTGAAATGAGGGATCTACATGTAATTGCTGAGTTTTATAACATGTACATGTATTCTGTCTTTCCATGTAAAACTCTCAAATATATGTTGTGGTTCAATTTTATCCTTGGTTCAAATTTTATTTTCCTTTGTTTTTGGTTATAGTAATGTATGATAATGAGTTTTAAAGGAAAATAAAATTTGAACCAAGGATAAATTTGAACCACAACATATATACTGATTTGATTTTTGTGGCAAATTTCTATTCGCTGCTAAGAAATAGTGTGAGGTTATTTAATGTTGAAGCAAGGGTTTGTATTGAATAAAACTTTATATATCTGGGTGATTTTCTTCTTGAAACTGTGATTTGTTATCAATGTGTACGTTGAATCGTTTGGCACTGAGTTAGCGGGATCATACGCGATTCTTGGTGGGCCGGACGACATTTTCCAGCCCACTCACATCATCATGTATGGCCCTCATACAGGACTTTCATCAATGATTTTACAAAGAAAAGGCTTGCAGGGCCGTACAGGTCACATGATAACTGACTTTAATTACATGAAGCTAAATTAAGGAATGCTAATCTGTCACTTACATGTATAATATAATTAAACTGACCTGAATGCCGCGGTATACTTCAAAATAGCCTACATCATATTCTCCCTCAGAACTTGTATCTGAACTTGACGACCATTCTTCACTGTCAGTCTCCAAGGCTCCCCCCACAGCACCAAGTTCGTCCCCTAACAATTCTCCGTTGGGTGAATCAATTTGGACAGTCGCAGAGGTGTCACTGCTTTCAGCAGTACTACTGTCAATCAAAGATATTTCAACACTAGATGAATTCTTATCACTAATTTTATTTAAAATGTGACTATTCTCGCAGGTTTCTTCTATATTTTCGGATTTCAATATCTGTAGTGACTCATTTAAGCATCCACTTGAAATAGAATCTTGGTCTTTAGAAAGGTCTTGACCGTCTTGTTCCAAATTAGCAACGGCTTCCTCGCTGGTGTTTCTATTTTCAGCATTTACAGAGAAAACAACTCCACGGTTTTCTAATTCCGCGGATTTCTCATTCACAACTTCCGTAAGATTGGGCAGAGTCGATGAAATAAATTCTGAAGCGCTAGTTTCCGCCTCTTCGGCTGAGAAGAAAGATTCCTCATCTTGGCTGTAGCCACTTGTGATATCAGGGCTGATGCAAGTTTCTAAACGCTCCTCTGTCTCTTCTTTAATGTCGCTGAGAACGTTTAAAGTTGCTGCTACCTCATCGTTTTCCTTACAGCTCGAAGTCGAGTTCGATTCATTTGCAAGAGCAACTGACTCGGTCGCTTTCACGCAGGAATTTTCAAGATTATTCCCGAAGGAACGTCCATTGCCGTCGCTGCTTTCCTCGGTACAGCTGTTTTCTAGCATTCCATTCTTTGTTTTATGCGATTCGGCACTTTTCATAGCGTCAACTTGCGATAATAATTCAGGTTTAGATAATTGTACATAACTTTCATCCACTTTCGCTGCCGTCAATGAACTACCGTCGGTTGCGTCTACGTCTCTTGCACTCGTGCCGTTGTTTTCGTCGGCGCAGGCCAGCTGAGGCAAGTTTCCACTTGATTTATTTTTCATTCTTTCAGCTTTCTTACGTCGTGCAGGAGGTGTGACCTTCACCTCTTCTTCTGCTTCCATAATAGCTTTAGTCGTTAATTTCTCTTTTTCTTCCAAAGCCATTTCCTGTAGCAAAATGGTGCAGTAATCAACCAATAAATTCTATTGCGTCAATGTTGTCATGTTTTCAATCAATTCCTTCTTCTACGGTACGCTTTTCCCGGAACGCTCACTCTTAGAAAATGCTTAGATTAGAAACGGCTACATAACAAATCCGAAATTCTTGTATTGTCAACAAAAACAAATTTTCCATGATCTAAGGTCGTCTAAGCTTTACTGTGTCAATTCCCAATTCCCGACTTTTCGATCATCTCCGATCCACCAGCTATAGTCACGTGGGATAACCGGAAGTTGTTTGGGGGGAACGGAAGTATGAATATCGAAATGTGATTGGTCGAAACGGTCGAAATTCACATGCAGTCTTCCCTGGGTAAAAGAGCCTGAAAAATCACTTGTCGTTCGCGTCTCCGCGCTGTTTGTACTTAACTCAGAGTGTCTGGGTAGAAACTGCGACATTTTACGCTTTAATCGTGACTTGAGAAGGTAAGGTTGTTTTTTAAATTCAACTACAAAATACTTTGACACTAGTTTACATTTTCTTGTCTTGAAAACAACTCCGCAACAATAGCTCGCCCAATTTGCGACAGCCTCGTTCTTCAAGGCGTTGCGATACATTGAAATGAGATGCAAGATTATTGTGCTATTTTGTTGTAGTTAATTCAATTATTATAGGATTGTCTTTTGTTGCTGTCTTTCAATCTTCTTCTGGGTAAAATACAACATTACTTGCAGTTGTTCTTGTGCAACATCCCATTTGAACGGGATGGAGTTCATATCTTGGTAAGCTTTCAATTAAGCTTATTTTAACTGAGTCTTTGTGTGTGTAATTTTTCGTTTCGATAAACGCCAAGAATTCTAATCGCTTGTAACTTAAATATCATTTTTGAGAGCAGAACTTTATTCTGCCATAAAAATTCAGTCGGTGCATCAATGTTTAAATAGCTCATTTAGAATTTGCCAAGCAATATGAATTTAATTTTCACCTTTTTGGCTTAGCTTCCATATTTTTAACTGTTTTTCACCCCGTACTCGGATGATATCCGTCTCAATTCATTTCCAACGACGATGCACGATACATGAACATCTATTAAAACACTGTTATAGTTAATTTGTCTTGTTGCTATGAATGCAGAATGTATTTTTAAGCAGGCGTTACTTCGATTCGTTTCCTGTATTAATTTGAAGTTGTTTAGTTGTCAGCTGTACTGTGTTGTATGACGCAAATGATTACCATCCAGCGAGCCATGTATTCGATCAATATATGCCTCTGTCACTCTAAAATTATATCCCATGCCAATATTAATTATATATGTATAGATATTTATACAATGAACTGAATACTATGCACTCTGTGATTGGTCATTGCCTATGATCGCCATCAGAGTACAGATGCACGGCTGATGTCATAGAAAAATTGTTTGCTTTGTTTAGTCCAACATGGCACACAGTTTTGAAAATGGTTTGCGAGATTATTCTGGATTGAGCAAGGAAAAGCCTTGAAAAATGTTTAGCAGAAGCTGATTACGAACAAAAAAAAAAGAAACCAAGACGACAAGTGTTCATGGTGACTTTAATAAAAAATTCCTAAACTGGAACAAATCTTCGAACAGTCGAGCGCTCCAAGGCAAGTTCGTAATTTTACTCAAAATGTGGTAAGAACATCAGTGACACACTCGCCTGTGGCTAGTGTGCCACTTTTTTGTTCTTACCACATTTTGATGTCATCTGTGATCTATAACTGAACAGATGCACAGCCAAATGGAATCTATTTGTTAAATATATAAATTCATCACAATTAAAGATGAAAAATTTTCTCCTTTTGATGACACCTATATTTCGACCATATTTAGCAGAGCTCTCAAGCCTCACGCATTGAACGTGAGACTCACGCATACGAATCCAGTCTCGCACTAAAACTAATATTTCTCACGCATTTAAGGTTTCTGATTAAAACAGTTGATTTTGAGGTAGAAAATTGCTGCTTTAAGTAAGTACCTGCATGAATTAACTATATTTCTTGATATAATTAGTCCCTGTTTCCATTGTACTGGCTTCGAACCTTTTCCAACAGTGTAAAATTCTCATGCAGAGCCAGCGTTACACCAGTCAGTGGGTTTTATGAATATTGCATATACCGTACTGACCGCCGGTAACGTGACAATGGCAGATAGTCACTTTTAAAGGGTCACATTTCCGCTCAGAATGAAGGAAAATGCGTCTTAGCTACTTAAATTTTTCAAAATTTTCTGGGGGGGGCATGCTCCCAGACATCCCTAGTGTAGTGACACCTGCAGCATCACAATCGACCGCTATGCCGTCGAAAAACACACTCTTTCCCAGCAAATTAACTTGAGAGCTCTGATTCAGTGATCTTACTCATGCTTGTGAAAAGTTTATGTACGTATATATATTATATGTGGCAGGATAAAATAGTTTATATGAATGAAAGACTCCCATTAAAAGGATCCACGGGGATACAGTGTTTCCACGTGAAATTGTAGATGATTGTAAGTTTAAATGAGTGAAAGAGACAAACTTTTAACTGGTCCAGTGATGTATAGACTGGACCAGTTAAAAGTTTGTCTCTTTCGCTCATAATTAATTTTAACTTACGCTCATCTATATAATTATATAGAGAACCATTTTCAATATTTATTGAGTATTGAAAGTATTTTTGCGATTGCTTTGCTGTTGCATTCCTACTCTTTGTGATTGGCTTAAAAATCTCGCGCCATTTTGTCAGTCAATCAGAAGTAAAACCAAAACCAGTTGTGACTTGCTTGCATGCGTTTTCTTGCCCTTAACTTGGTGCCGGCTACATGTATTTTCTTTGAGTTTTGATTGGTTTCACTGGAAGCACCCTTAAATTAGCAAACCTTGTACATCTGGTCAGCATTTGTTGTGATTGACCAGAGCAATTACTTTGGGTGTGGTTTTACAGCACTCACTGAATTGAAAACAGTTGGTCGATGCAGAAGAAATGAAATTTTGAATCTATTGTCAAACTAAGGAAATATAAATATTAATATAAATTATTGTAAATTTACTTATGAGTAAATAAGTCAGAAGAATAATAAATTAATTACTTAGTTTGAACATTAGAAATTTAGAATAAGCAACATTTGAACGAATTTTTTATATAACGTAATTATCTTATATTTTTGCTTTTTTATTAACTCTGTACAGTTTATATTTTTAGGCTAAATATTTTACTTTTTATTTTTATTGTAACAGAACCCCATTAGATAACAGTGCTTTTTTTGCACTGATGGGTTATCCTGACAAAATATTCGTATTATTATTATTATTATTATTATTATTATTATAGCAGCTGAACCATGTCTGCGAGAGGCGCGCGTTTGGAGTATGTTGGAGAGTTGGATCTCCGTCAGGAACAATGGGCGGCGACACAGGCGACCAATTATCTGGACTTCATGGCAGACATGGATATTTACCGTGATCCTCATACCATTCGTAACTCTGGTCTTATTTGTACTCTAGGTAAATAATTCAGAATTATTGTTAGTAATTATTAATGCTAGCAAAATCCTATTTGGTGAAGAACACAATATGTGGCTTTTTTTACTCATACTGACCTTGTAAATCATAATGTTACTTTATTGGGGGAAGGTATATTTTAAAACCACACTTGTAAGCATAGACTTTCAAGTAAAAAATACTTTGAAATTGTAGTTAGAATTATGGTCTCACAAACATAAGCAAACCGTTACTATCCTTGAAATTTAACTTCATGATTTTGTTTCCAATAATGCTTTTCTTTTCTTTTTTGTGGAATGAACACTTCTTACACGTATCACAAGATTGGTCATGTCAAGATATACATGTATCTTAATGTGACACAAATTGAACCAGAAAAATAAACATGTTCATGACCTAAAATTCTCAAGCTCAGAAAGACTCATTCTGGTTAGGTGGATGAGTTTAGAAACCTAATGAAACATTTTTCTAAAGCCACAAATTTTAAACACATGAAGCTTCCTTAAATTTAATTTTTTCCATGGCCAAATATTTTATTTTCCAAATATAAGCACAGGGGACTGTAGTCACCTTTAGCTGCTGGGTAAGGTGACATAGTTGCCTGTGGCGGCGAAAGGGTTAATCTGCATATTTGTCAACTGACACAACAAAAAAGAACAGGCCTGAACTAAACATTTTTACATTTAAAAATAATATATATGTCCACAGCTTTTAATAGAGGCAAGTCAAGCAAAAACTGTACAAGGAGCAAGATATTCATGTTTGGCATTCTGCATTTCTTGTCCCGCATTATCACAGCACATGCTATATGCCAAACTAGACTGTCTTTAGCTTGTCCCTTGATGTTTTAATTGGCTTGCCCATTTTAATAGCTGTCGAACACCTCACCTTCACTGCTTTCCTATTTTTGTTTCCTTTTCCTGGTCTGCTAAAGGTTTTAATTTGTTCTTGAAGCAATAAACCATCCAGAATAACAGCTTCCCCAACACACGACTGACTATTTTAATTTATATAAAGAAGGCCATCACAAGGAAACCAGCAATTCAAATAAATATCCAGCTTGACTAATAACATAACATAGCCTAATATCATAATCTAGCCTGTGCAATATACAGCCTCCTCACATCACTCCCAGTCACTGATGCAAATGAACCTGGCAGCCAGGAGAGATGAGAGACATCTATATTCACAGGCTATTGCCAACCCTGCAATAATTTGTAACCACAAATGAAAGCCTCAGTTCTAAGAATTTTGTCTTGCATAACCTGCGATCAGGGCCAATATTAGCAGCAATCATATTTACTCACACTTACATGTACATGTTCACTTACTCTTGAGAATGGTTTACTAGTCAAAATAAAATTATAGCCCTGGTCACAGGTGATGTATTTTATCTCACTTTTACTGTTTTTCAGGGCCTGCCTCAAGAGATCCAAAGATTATTTCCCAGTTGATCGAAAATGGAATGAACATTGCAAGGTTGAATTTCTCCCATGGAACGCATGAGGTATGTTATAAACCATTTATAAGAGGAATACATGTATGTGATAGATAAAATATAAGTGGCAGATATAAGTATTTTTGTGGCTCCCAATTGTAAATATTCTTACAGACCTGGCATGAATATTGTGTTCCAGAAAATATCCATACCCCTCGCATGGAAGGTTTTTTGGTTTTGACCTGGCCCTCCCCTCTGGAAATTCCAATTTAGCTTCATTTGTACTTTCCTTTAAAAATTTTAGCTTTTGAGATCCCCCTCCCCCTCGGATTTTCCAATGACCTCTCGTGGGGTGGGTGTGGATACTTCCTGGAACCGCACATTGTAATATTTAATTTACTTACAGCTGTATAATAACTGAACACAGGATACTGATTGAACCACAAGGTGGGTGGGCGGGGGCAAACAGGGAGCAAACACACCCGCAATATAACTCCAGGCAAATCATGAGGGTAAGACTTCATGGCAACAACCCTAACTGTGCATACGTCAAGCAATCACCTGCTGGTCAACAGATGATCTCCCAGTTAACTGTGATTATTGGTAATCTCATAAAAACAATAGCCATTCATAACATTTGATACAGCATACTAACAAGGCCTATTTGTAGGATTGGAAACTTAAATTTCACAGCACACATCATTTGGGCAAGTGACTTTCAGAACTGCACCAAAAAATGGACAATTTGTACTTGCCCAAGAAGATCCAGTTAACACTCGCCTGTGTGGGCAAGGGCCAATTTCCATCCCTGAAATCGTATTCCATATCAACAAAACACAAAGCTGTATTAAGTGTAGTGACCATTTTGTTTCCTTTACTTGTCCTTTTTAAGTATCATGCAGAGACCATTGACTTAGTGAAGAAATGTAGAGTTGAAGAATGGCCTCATGCTGTGGCCATTGCACTTGATACTAAAGGGCCCGAGATCCGAACTGGACTGTTGAAGTCGGTGAGTGTATAATCAAAGGGCTCGAGTCTATACAGTATTAAAGCGGAGCTCCTTGCTCTGCCCATGTGGTGTATTATACTGATAGGATTTTTTTTTTACATGCACCAACAAGACTTGAGTCTTGTTGGTGCATGTCTACATTATACATATGGCATACCATAAAAGGCATGCCACTTATAAGCCCCCTCCTCCCAGGTATAAACCTACCCGGTTATAAACCCACCAGTTTGGTAACAATACATTATTCCGGCTATACTTCCTCCTATATAAATTATAAGCACACCACAGCTCCTTAATGGCAATTCTTACACCAAATTAACTGAAACAACTTAGTTCTTTTTTTTTCTTTCTGGCATACATATCATCATTTTGAACAGTGAGTACTTCAAGCTTTACTTTTTTTTTAGTTGCCTTTTGGCAACCTGCACTGGTAAAAAGACCATCAAATATAAAATTTTGGTTGTCACTGACAATAAATTTTATTTATTTCTACTTCCTAAATTGCAACCAAAATGGTTACTGCTTGGAGGGTTCCATTTGTTTGTCATCTCTTAATAAATTAATTAATTAATTAATATTCATTTGTAGGGAGGCAGTGGAGAGATTTCTCTTTCTAAGGATGATTTACTGAAACTTAGCACAGACAAAGCATATTATGACCAAGGAGACAAAGAGATTATCTATATCGACTATCAAAATATCACAAAGGTGATGAAGAAGGGACAGATCATATTTGTGGATGATGGTTTGATTTCACTGAAAGTGGTGGAGATAGGCACAACCTATTTATTGACCAAGGTGCTAAATGACGCTAATCTGGGCAGCAAGAAAGGTGTCAACTTGCCGCAGGTTGAGGTGGACTTGCCAGCGCTGTCAGAGCAGGACATAAAGGACATTCAGTTTGGTGTTGAACAGGAAGTAAGAATTTCCGTGATCAGTAAAACATAGAATGTAATTTTCAAATTAATCCTTTTACTCATAAGAGTTCCTAGTGTTGCAAAAATTGCCACTATTTTTGAATGGTTACACATTAAGATTTCAAGTTAGCTCCACCTTGTATAGCATAATAAACAGCACCACAGCAAAGTACTGCTCAATAACTTCATTTTGATTGCTCATACTTGTATTAGATTTAATATTTCATTCACAAACCTAAAGAAATATATCATTTTGTTGTTGGGGTAAACTTCTTAATTTGACTTTTCAGTTTAAAGCTTCTGGGCAGTACAATGTACTTTCCTGTGTTGCTGTTTATTATGCTGTACAAGGTGGTTTTAACTTTTGAATCCATGAATGTGTTTGAGTGTTGTTTTTTATGCTGTACAAAGTGGTTCAACTTTGAGAATGTGGATTAATTAATGACACATGACAGTTAAAATGAAAGCCAATGTACAGTTCTTTGTATTGTTATTGAACTTCGAGTCTGTGGATGAAACCCTCTGGTGGGCCATTCCATTTTTTATCCCCCCATGGATGAGATTTTCTAAGGGGGTCTTGAAGTGTATTCGCGGGAGGAGCGATGCGACGAACAAAGCAAACAACTACTCAAAGGCGGCCATGTGCTCAACTCAACTATATTTATCCCATAATATGCAGTTCACTTACATGCGTGACGCGACGTCACGCAATACACTACATCTTTTCCCCCCCTAGTTCAAAAAACACAGTCCCAATAAGGTCAACTGATTGTTCCATAGTGTCTGAATGTATTTAGCAATCACAGAATGATCAATAAACTCAACCGTAATCAAATGCTCAAACAGTCACATAGTCCTTTAAGTACTCTGGGGTTCTCCTTGTGCGCTGAGACCTCCTTGCCTGAGGTCCTGTGTTTGACTCCCCTGTATTAGTGGAAACTTCCTCAGTGGCCATGTTCTCTTGTTCCTTTTCTGCCGTGGACTGTCCCAGGTTTTGCTCGGCGTGCACAGATGAGTCAGGCAGAACGTCATCCTCCATCGAGGGCACGTCATGGCGTTTAAGGAGATGATCCACATGCCTACGGGTTACCACCCCATCTTCATACTTGACCGTATATGACAGTGGGCCAGTTCTACTTTCAATGTGTGCCTTCTTCCATTTGGGCCCCGGACTAAAATTCTTCACAAGGACCTTGTCTCTCTCTGCAAATTGTCGCGCTGTCCTTGTGTTGTCATGCTGCTCCTTCTGTGACAATAACAATTATTGTTGGGTTTCCACTCGATGCCTTACGTCTGGTCGAATGAGATCCAGTCGGGTTCGTAGACGGCGGTTGAACAGCAACTCTGCCGGTGTAACTCCAGTTGTTGTTTGGGGCGTTGATCTATAGGCCAACAAGAATCTGCTTAGTTTGGTGTGCACTGTACCTCCAGATCCTTCCAGCTTCTTCATCCCGTCTTTGAAAATACGAACTGATCTTTCCACCAGGCCATTAGACGAAGGGTGCCTAGGGGCCGTTTTCACGTGTAAAATTCCATTTTTGGTCATGAAGTTTTCAAATTCTTCACTTACGAATCCAGTGCCATTGTCTGAGACTACCATTTCAGGTAATCCATGGGTGGCAAAAGCTCTTCTTAGAATCTCTATAGTAGCTGTCGCACTGGTACTGGATGTTGGATATACCTCAATCCACTTGCTATATGCATCGATCACAATAAAAAATAACTGTCCCATAAATGGCCCTGCATGGTCTATGTGAATGCGGGACCACGGTTTCTCAGGCCATTCCCAAGGATGAAGGGGTGCAGCAGCCGGTGCTGCCCTATGTAGCTGACATACTTCACATGACTTGACCTTTTCTTCAATGTCGGCATCCAGCCCAGGCCACCAAAGGTAGCTACGCGCAAGATTTTTCATTCTAACTATTCCTGGGTGGGCGGTGTGCAGGTCCTCCAGAAGCTGTCGCTGGCCCCGAGCTAGTATGACCACGCGGTTCCCCCACAATATACATCCATTGTGTGTGCTTAATTCGTCTCTCCTCACGTAGAAAGGCTCCAGGCTTTTATCAGGGCATTTATCACCCCAGCCCTGCTGGACTCTTCTTAGGACCTGCTGTAGCACAGGGTCTGAGGCTGTCCAATCCGCAATTTGATCGGCACCCACTGGCAGAACTTCCAACTGGCTCATCAAGAGTATGGTTTCACCAGGTATGGGGACCTTTGCCACCGTATCTGGCAAAGGTAACCGACTGAGGCCATCAGCGTTGCCGTGTTTACATCCCTCTCGGTAAACAAGTTCATAGTCATAGGCTGCCAGAAGTAAAGCCCACCTTTGAATTCTCGGTGATGCCATTGTTGGAACAGCTTTGTCTGCCTTAAACAGGCCCAAAAGTGGCTTGTGATCTGTAAAAATCGTAAATTTCTGTCCGTACAGATACTGGTGGAACTTCTTCAGTCCGAATATCACCGCAGCTCCCTCCTTATCCAATTGGGCATAGTTTCGTTCTGCAGGTGATAGAGTCCTCGAGGCGTACGAGATAGGCCTTTCTTTTCCATCGACAATGTGCGAGAGGACCGCTCCCAATCCATAGGGTGAGGCGTCACAAGACAATACAAGTTCCTTACTAGGGTCATAATGAACTAAGAGATCTGAGGAATTCAACATGCCCTTAGCTCGGTTAAAGGCTTCCACCTGTCTTTTACCCCATGTCCATTTGCAGTCCTTGGCAAGCAGTTCATGTAAAGGGGCTAAGACAGTGGACAAATTTGGCAAGTAGCAAGCATAATAATTCAACATCCCCAAAAAGGCTTGAAGTTCCTTGACATTAGTGGGTGCAGGTGCCTCTTGGATGGCTCTTACTTTGCCTTCTATGGGTTGTATGCCGTCTTTGTTGATGCGATGTCCCAAGTAAATCACCTGATTTTGTAGGAAAACACACTTCCTTAGCTTTAGGCGGATGCCCGCCTTGTCTAATCGTGCCAACACTTCCTTTAGATGCTCCAAATGCTTGTTTCTTGTCTTGCCTGTCACAAGAATGTCATCAATTCGGACTACAACTTGCGGGATTCCTTGGAGGAGACTTTCAATCGTGCGCTGGAAAATGCCTGGAGCCGATGAAATGCCATATGGAAGTCGGTTGTATCTGAATAGACCTTTGTGGGTGTTGATGACTGTATAATCCTTGGATTCTTCGTCCAGCTCCAACTGCTGGTAAGCCTGGCTTAAATCCAGCTTTGTGAATTCCATACCCTCCCCCAAGGTTGCATACAAATCTTCGATCTTGGGAATGGGGTAGTTGTCCAACTGGGCTACTTGATTAATCGTTTGCTTGTAATCCCCACAAATTCTGATAGTGCCATCCTCTTTGACAATGGGGACGATGGGTGTGGCCCATTCTGAGAATTCAACCGGTTCTATAGTTCCTTCTTTGACTAGTTGATCCAATTCTGTTTCAATTTTTTCACGCAGGGCATAGGCTACAGGCCTGGCCTTGAAGAATCGTGGCCTCTTGGTGGGATCGACATAAATTTTCGCCTTCACTCCTTCTACTTTACCCAGACCCTCTTGGAAGACCAAGGAGTGTGTCTCCAACATCTCATTCAAGTGCTTATCCACGGTAGCTAAATGAAAAATCTCACTCCAATTTAAAGAAATGCGCTGGAGCCAGTTACGACCCATTAAGCATGGACCCTCTCCACTGATTACCACAGCTGGTAAACTGCCTTTAAAACCATTGTACTCTACTTCCAACTCACATTCCCCCACCACAGGAATAACCTCCCCTGTATAGGTACGCAAAACAGTATTCACAGCATTCAATTTCAACCCTCTACCTGGCTGGGACAAAGTGTGGAAAGTTTTCTCATCAACAACGGTTGTGGATGCCCCAGTATCAATTTCCATGGTGACATTCACTCCATTCACTAGCACTGTCACTTTGTAAGGGTTGTGGCCTCTACTTGAATTCACACAAAACAGTTGGCCATACACATCTCCCTCCTCCCCAGCATCCTCATCAAAAATATTAACAACATCCTCTAACTGGTGTAAACTACCTGACCTTTGCTGACCTGGAGATCTCCTCTGGTCACTTCTTTTCGGCTGAAAATCTTGCCTCTCACCTTTCGGCTGACTTAAGTTGCGATTTGGACATCTATCGGCAACGTGACCTTTTTGCTTGCAATAAAAACAGTTTAGTTCCTTAAACCTGCAAGTTTGTGCACTATGATTCCCTCCACACCGAAAACAAGGAGAGTTGCGCGGTATGCGTCGTCCGTCCGCCCCTTTCGCTTGTACAGTTACCTGGTTCACCGCCTCCGACTCCTTCGATTCCTGAAGCACTGCCATATTTTGCATAGTGATTTCCATCGTGGTTGCAATTTCATATGCCTTCTGGAAGGTCAATTTCTTTTCCACAAGAAGACGACGTTGTATCTTCTCATCCCGAATTCCACACACAATCCTGTCCCTTAGCATAGTCTCAAGGGTATCCCCGTACTCACAATGTTCGGCCAAATTCCTCAGCGACGCCACAAAATCTGCCACTGATTCTCCTTCGTTACGAAAACGGTTATTGAACTTAAACCTTTGTACAATTTCTGACGGTTTTGGGGTCAGATGATCCTGAATAAGCTTAACCAGCTCCTGGTACGACTTTACTCCTGGTTTTTCTGGGGCTAGGAGATCACACATCAACTTGTAAATCTTGCTTCCACACACACTCAACAGGATCGCCCGCCGTTTCGCTTTGTCCCCCGTGGACTCATCGCCGATTCCATTCGCATCAAAATAATGTCCTAAACGCTCCGTGTAATGCTCCCAGGTTTCAGTCTTCTCGTCAAATGCATCTACTCTACCAAATAAGCTCGCCATGTTAGATCCTCGTCGCCAAATGAAGTGTATTCGCGGGAGGAGCGATGCGACGAACAAAACAAACAACTACTCAAAGGCGGCCATGTGCTCAACTCAACTATATTTATCCCATAATATGCAGTTCACTTACATGCGTGACGCGACGTCACGCAATACACTACAGGTCTTTAAAAAGTCATTTCTGAGGGGGTGGCTGTGTCGGTGCGTTTGATCTTTTGA
>JAJLRJ010000001.1:44055182-44075182 GCA_024195265.1 Dendrophyllia cribrosa | reverse complement strand
AACCGGCCGTTAATGACTGGTACCGAGGGAAACAGTGAATTTTGCTTTCCGAGAATCTCACATCGAGATTCAAGGGAAACAAAATTTCCCGAAGGATCAGTCATTAAGCGATTTGTTATATAGCAACACAAAAAAAACACAACACAACAAAGTTTGAAAAACGCGCCGAGCACTCGAGGTAAACATCAATCGCATCATAATCATGCCACCTTTTGTCACGTTCTGATCACGTGCGCTAGCGGGCAACAGTGCACTGTTACCCTCTGACGTCAAAAATCTTGCCCGCCTTCGCAAATGTCGCCCGCTCATGGCCGTTTGGCGGGAAACAGTTTGTTTGTTAGATGTCATGTGGCCATGAATCAACCATTGAACGCGCGCGTTGTATTGAGAAAAACTCCAGCTATATAACAATGCAAAATACGGACCTCTCAGGGAACCAATGATGAATCAGAATGCTCCCTTACACCATGGTCCAGTGCACACGGTTGAAAGCTGTTTTCACTCTTTGCTTTATTAAGCCATCTATTCAGCCTCCCAAGGCATCGACATTTCAAGCCTTCTAGACGGAAGCTCAAAATGTGAATTCTCCTAACTGACCGCCTCTTATTTCTTTAAATGTTTGTGCTGTGTATTTGGTGGTGTATCAAGACAGTATACTCCTCCTGATGATTTTATTTGTTCTTACAATTAATGGCTTGGTTTCACTACAGCGCTCAGTCGTGAAGAAGTGATAGCGTTATTAGCGTTTTATTTGTTTTATTAAGGCAACGACCCGCCGCTTTGAATTTGAAAACCGGAGAAGGCCCTGATGACAAGGATGTATCGATTTCTCCTGATATGCGATTGGCTTGTACGAGAAAAAAAATTGAAGAATAACAAAAGACCCCCCCCCCCCCCCCCCCCCCCCTCTATTTTGCAAAAAAAAATTTCTTTGAAACATTTTTTCTTCTGAACCGTTTTCATCGCCATCAAGATGGGGGACATTCGATTAATATGACGTCATCATGTCACCTAACCGACCTTGGACAGTTTTGCACATGCTGTAAACCCTCCGCGTTTCATGGACATTTGATGTAACGGTTAGCTAGGCTTACGGCAAAGCAAAACATTTTGCCATTTTAATAAGTAGAACCACAACATAGTATACTATACCATAAAATTTCTCCCTGTGCAACTAGCAAAGGTCTGTAAAAATAAGCAACTAATATAAGTTTGATATGAATGGGGTTAGTTTCTAGAGAAACTGTGGTGCTGCGTCGGTGGGGGGATGAAACACGAGAATTTAGTTTTATCGACTGAGTCGATAAGGTAAATTGACCACCGTAAAAAGATTCAAATAGCTGACGTTTCGAGCGCTAGCCCTTCGTCGGAGCGAATCAAGGAATTGTGGGTAGTGTGTGGTTTTATATAGTAAGCGGTGGAGCTACGCTATTGGTGGAAATTTGGTGACGTGAAAAACAAATGTAGATTAGTTGAATGAAAAGCGTTCGTTGATTCCGTGGGGTTTGAGAGTGCCGATTTGAAAGATGATTTTTTTGTTCTAGGTTTTTACGGCTTTCTGTGTTACCCTGGTGTAGGGAAAGGCCGCAGATTGTCATGTGTTGTTTAGAATGGTTAGTAAGATTAAAATGGCGCGCCGACCCATTGTTTCCGCTTGTAGCTGTCCTACCGAACTAATTTCTAGCTAAAATGGCGGCCGACCCATTGTTTCCGCTTGTAGCTGTCCTACCGAACTAATTTCTAGCTATTTAGACAAAATCATGGCCCCCATTGTCAAATCACTACCCTCGTACATTAAGGACACCAATCACGCACTCGAAATTTTCCGGGATTTCAGTTTTGCCAGCGAAAACAAATTAATTTTCACTATGGACATTACCTCTTTATATACCGTCATCCCCAATGACGAAGGACTTCAAGCACTAAAATATTTTTTCGACCAGCGCTCCATTCAAAACCCAAGCTCAGAAACACTGCTCCGCTTAGCCGAATTAGTTTTGACACTTAACTGTTTTTCATTTTCCCAAAACTACTACAAACAAGTAAATGGAGTCGCCATGGCACCAAAATGGGACCAAGCTACGCTAACCTTTTTGTAGGCCACATCGAAGACAAATTTTTTAATCAGTACCACGGAACCAAACCCGAACTCTACGGCCGTTACATCGATGATTGCATTGGCGCTACCTCTTCCAGTAAAGAGGAACTTAATCAATTCATAACTTCTGTCAATACTTTTCATCCAGCTCTAAAATATACCTGGGAAATTTCCGAAACCTCAGTCGCTTTCTTGACATTAATATTTCAATCAACGGTAACAGTTTATCCACAAGTGTGCACTACAAACCTACAGGTTCCCACAGTTATCTGTTACATTCATCCTCACATCCATCGCACGTTAAAAACGCCATTCCGTATTCTCAATTTCTCAGACTTCGACGTCTATGTAGTGATGACTCTGATTTTTCCAACAAATCAGAAGAAATGTGCCAGTTTTTCAAGAAACGTGGGTACCCTGACTCTGTTGTTAATACGGGCCAACAACGTGCACAACAGATCGACAGACAGTCAGCACTACAAACGCCACAGAAGGAAGAGAACGAGAGAATTCCATTCACCCTCACTTTCCACCCACACAACAACACAGTCAAAAGCATCATTTTAAAAAATTTCAAATTACTCCACAAAACGACCCCGAAACTGGCAGAATTTTTTCACAACCCCCACTAATTTCATTCAAACGTGACAAAAACATAGGCAACTTTCTAGTTCGAGCGCACTGAAATCTGACGATGTACCGGAACTTTCAAATGCACACGCACACGATGTAACACTTGTCCTTTCATTCACAACGCGGACAAAATAACAGGACCCAAACGATCTATTAAAATCACTGATCGTTTTACATGCACCTCCGTAAATGTTATCTACTGCATTACATGTACTTTTTTGCAAAAAGATATACATTGGCGAAACAGGGAGGAGACTGGGCGACCGTTTTCGTGAACATCTCCGAGACGTTGAAAAAAATGACAAAGACGCATCCAAACCAGTCGCGCGCCATTTTAATCTTACTAACCATTCTAAACAACACATGACAATCTGCGGCCTTTCCCTACACCAGGGTAACACAGAAAGCCGTAAAAACCTAGAACAAAAAATCATCTTTCAAATCGGCACTCTCAAACCCCACGGAATCAACGAACGCTTTTCATTCAACTAATCTACATTTGTTTTTCACGTCACCAAATTTCCACCAATAGCGTAGCTCCACCGCTTACTATATAAAACCACACACTACCCACAATTCCTTGATTCGCTCCGACGAAGGGCTAGCGCTCGAAACGTCAGCTATTTGAATCTTTTTACGGTGGTCAATTTACCTTATCGACTCAGTCGATAAAACTAAATTCTTAAGTTTGATATGATCCGGCGTTACGTACAATTGAAACAATTGAGTATTTATCTATTCTGATTTCGTTATTTTTTTTGTAGCCAAAAAGATCCATGAGATCACCGCATACATCTTCTACAGCTCTTATAAAGGGCTCCGGAGCTTTTCTCCAATTATCCAAAGCAGCTGAAGGATTTCTATACAAGGAGTAAGCGTCTCTGCTTTTGTGTATTATTCGCCAGAATACTTATCCACTTATCAATGTTATCGGACCAATCAAATCCCGCGAATTTGTAAAGTTCCCGTGTTGCATTTACCGTATTCGCCACGAGGTCTTCGTAACGAATAACTTTAAAGCGATTCTTAAGCCAAGGTGGGGGAGAAAACAGGCCAAGGCGTATATTCTGCAGTAGTGGATCACAAACCATGCTTCGAACAATTTCACGAAAGCTGGGATCCAAGTGACCTTTCATCCATCTTAGTTTTACTCTGGAATTGATCACCGCTCTTGGGTCGCGAACCAAGTGGACCAGTTTGACATCATATTGGTTTTGCTGTTGGAATAGGTCTTTTAACGCTTCTATTGTTTTGAAGGGAATACGTGTAGACAAAATCTTCATGACAGTGTGGCTGTAGTTGTTACAAGCTTTGTTAAGCAATATTTTTGAAAATTGGGGAAAATGCATTGTAGAAATCGTATTGCTGTTTGTGTCAAGCATTCTCCTGACAAACTCCGATAAAGTGGTATCACTGATATTGCCAAAATCACATTGTAGGAACGCATCGATTACTTTGATGCAAGTTTCTTTGTATTTTTTTGGCTCCTTTTCTTTGGAGACTAGACGCATAATGATACGCAACGGCTCATACCAATACATGACTTTGGATTGTTGTAAAAAAAATGAACCAAGGAAACTAGATCCTCCACGGCCTAGACTCAATATGATCAGATTTTTCCTTTTAGCAAATTCTTGTTGTGGCTGGCCTCTTTCCTCGTTCTCATTGGTTTTGCTGGTTTGCATGTTCCTGCTGTTAAATTCATTAGATGAAAGTTTTGTGAATTTAATATTGACCTGATTTGCTTGTCCATTCTCGGTTGCCTTTGGAGTTTCCTCCGTTTGTAGGGATTCTGTTCTCCATTGTTGTCGCTGTTCTTCTCCGTCATCACTTAAACTCGTGTTATCGCCCATGCTTTTCGAACGTATCGTTGTAAAGAAATGCAGTGAAGTCCATGTCATCGAAGTGTGGTTATAGAAAAACACCAAAACCACCGCAAACAAAGTACAAAATATGAAGATCGACAACTTAGTTGTCCACATGACCAGACTGATAAGCACGCGGCCCAGTGTTGAATTATTTTGATATTCACTGTTAACTTCGTGATGTATCTATCTGCAAAATTGAGGAGAAAAAATAAATGGTTTACTTCAGTTTCACGTTATTCAGTTAATTACAAAATTACAGAACTATAAAATAAAATAAAAAACTGTAGAAAGTGACCAGAAAGCCAAAACAAACCAGGGGAAGTATCACGGGAATTTTGATGTTTTTTGGTCAAAGCCATTTTATAGTACCTTTACTTATTTACAAAATAATACTAAAACACCGTCAAGAGAGTGAAATAAACCAATTCTTTAAAGAGGAACAAATCATGCTCTGTTCTAACCCATTTTGGAGACGAAAATGTGGAAACTTGAAAAAAATTGGGCTAACTTTTTTCAAGTTGCAATTCATTGAGACCCAGTCCGTCAATGACTAGAAACACTCATTGCAATTTTGATATATTTTGTGATAATTTGTCACACCACTGGAGCTTTTTTTTCGGTTTCTGATTATACAATATCATTTTTTTTGCTTTTCAAATGACACCAAATCCCCGTGATACTTCCCCTTGTTGCCATTTCAAAATGACACCAAATCCCCGTGATACTTCCCTTGTTGCCAAAGAAAATTCAAAAAAATAGATGTGGTACATATCCGGCTTTCTGGACGATAAAATTAGTCCCGGGTTCCTTTGATAAGATAGATTTTAATTGCTGAATTTTCGAAAATGTGGAGAAATTGCTAGATGAATACGAATGATGATGAATTGAAAACGGACTTCAATTTTGTTTTCTTTTTGCTAGTCTTTAACGAAACAGACAGCATTATTCCGTTTTATATCATGACTGTTCTATTCATTAATCCGGATGTTTCATATTCGTTATCAGTCGCTATGGAGCGTCGCTTCAAGGTTTCTTTGAAGAATAAATTTCAATTCTATTGATGTATATGATCTTGACATATATTCCGCTGTGTTTAATAAATTTATGACTGCTGCTATGTATACGATCCTTAGCCGAGTAAATCGAAATATATAAATGAACAAAATCGTTCATGGAACATGTGATTTTGTTGGTATTGGTGTCAGAAGCGTCGCTCCTTCGCTTTCATATCTCCTTCAATAAACGCGAGATTCATCATACTCAGTGACACACCACATATCGGCCTGACACGAACATTTTCGATGAAGACCTCTACAGATTTTAATTCCGTGAAGAGAATTGGACTCTACACATTGACGTACGTCTTAGAATTCAGCACTATGCCGCTGGGATTCTCAGACCCTTAACCTATGCTAGACCATTTTAGCTGCATTTTGCAACCCTATTCTAGACTAAACACCGAAAAACCCTACCCTATCCTAGACCTATTCCAAACTCACTATTTTCCAGAAACTCGTTCACTATCACAGTTATTAGTTAACAGGGGTCAGTAAAAATGCCGTACTGCCCACCGTACCGATTTTTAAATGCCATTTGCCAGTAAACCTTGTCTAGAATAAATTCTTCACGCAACTGATCAGTTTCGCGGAAAATGATACCCTATGCTACCCCCCCCCCCCCGGATCATAGGTAATCAAGGCAAACATGCCTTAAAATACGCTGTTAAATGGGAATTATCCACTGTCAAATAATTTCGGTAAAATATGTGAAGTTTCTAATATTTATAAATTAATAATGAGGACTGATGCAGCAGCTGTATTAAAAAGCGTGCAACTGATATTTCTCTGACTTTTTTCGTGGACTTCGACTGGTTTCTATTAAAAATATCGTACAACCGAAAGCGGCATCATCTAATACCAGTTATCTTAAATTTATGTCATCGCTACTGTCCTTTGGATCAATGTCCTTTTATTTCGCGTCTGAATAAATTTATTTCCTCCAATGCGCGGCAAAACCCGGAGGTTTATCTCGTTGCCTTATCGCCCCGATACCATCTTTCCAGTTTATAACTAATCTACTCACTCGTTTCAAGATTAATAATTTCAACTTTTTCAAGTCAAGTTCCGATTCTCTGTTCTCGGCAGGGCCGTTAAGAAATAGTCTAATTTCCATTGGAGAACTACATGATATATTCTTCACAGATTAGTCCAAAAACTCGTGTGTTGCAATTCAACATAGCTCTCGACTTAGGGTAGGACTTAGTTAATTTGCTTTGATAAGCTTAAACATTGTGTAAAATAAATGGTTTTAAAGAACCTACCCTTCGATAATACAATACAATGCGGAAAACGCTTGTATTCTTTCGCATGCACTGTGGATGTTTGTACGTGGCGCACTGAGTTATTATGTAAAAACGTTTTTTTGGAATACATGTATGTACCAAATTTATTTGACAGCTGACTGTTAAAAGAAGAAGCTAAAAGCTTTTATGTACTACTCTACTATGACAAAGTGTCTCAAATAGTGTCGTGAAAAACGACATTTAATAATGAAAATTAAATGCAAAAATGTACTAACTTAAAAAGCAAAATTGCGAAAGGTTTTACGCAGCCAAAAATTAAATGAAACATTTGATATATCAGTTTGGAGAGTATGTGTTTAGGATGGGAATATAACACCCACCAAAAGTGTTTTTGTGTGCCTATGCTGCCTTCAATATTTTGCGCCGTTTCAAGGCGTTCCAGAGAATTTTGCCAAAAAAGGTTTAGTCATGTGCTTGACGACTTTTGGAATGCAAAAGACTTTACAGCCGTCATTGAAAAGAAATCTATCAATCATCTGAGCATTGTTTCCTGGCCGAAAAAGTTTCTGTTATTTAGAAATGGTCAAATGTTTTTAAAAAGTTCCGTCAAAGAAAAAATGTCATGAATATTTTCGTAAAAATCTACATCTGAGATCAAAACCCTGAGTAATTTAGCCTAATTTGGATTTTTTTGTTCCAAAGGAAAAAAATGACCATAACCCTAAAAAGTCGCTACAAAAGTCGCTAAGAATTGGCTAAAAAAGTCGTTTAAAAGGGTAAAAAATGTGACACTTTCTGTGTGTCACTTATGAGCCACTGTAGAATACACCTTATAGAGGTTTTGCACGGCAGCCATGTTGCATGGCAGGAACAATGAAAATGTTTTGCATTAGAAAGAACATTCAATCCCATAGGGAAAAGAATCTATTGTTCCTGCCATGCTCCATGGCTGCCGTGCAAAACCTCTATTGAAGAAAATTTGTTCGGATAAAACACAAACCATAAACGATGCGACACAATTCTGGCAACATGGCAAATAAAGCTTGTGAACATTTCATTTATTGTTATTTAAAACATTACTTCCTAATAGATTCTCAAAGGATAAATTTGGCCATACTTTGTTATAATGTGCAATTTATATGAGAATTCCGCTTCCAAGAAAACCATTCGGTCGTATCGTTCATTGTTTGTCTTTTTTACCCGACAAGACCCGACAACGTTTCGGCAGAGGAGACCCACTGAATATACAAAAAAATGTTGAGCCCCGTAGCACTGGTGATACAAACAAGGAATCAGAGAATTAACTCTGTGTGTAAATTATAATGCTAAGGTCAATCCATAAATTTCCCTGTACTTAGCAGTTATTCATCGAGGACGAGCCGAATATGAGCTGATATATAACCAACGAGTAAATTTTCAAACACTCAAATAACCGGAAATTGGAAAAAAAAATTATTTCCGCTCCAAAAAAATACATGACTGTCACTTCAGTGAACAAGTGTCACATGACCGCTTCGCAAACCGAAAGCGAGTAAATGCTAACAAGCGGCGAGATCGAGAAGAATGTTTCTTTCAAAAGTAGTTTCCTTCAAACTGATAAGATCGAGAAGAATGTCAAAGTTTCCTTCAAAAATAAGTCTTAATCGGACTGGCCGAAATGGTTATGGATTTGAACATAACAATTGTGGAAATTATACTGCGGACGAGGAAAGATTTGCCCGCCACGTGCGATAAACGCCGTGTTGTTGGAACTCGACTTATGAATTCCTAACTGATTGTGCTGGACCAGAACAACAATTATTACAATTATTACCGGTCTTGCTATCTCCGAGGCAGCTTCACTTGGACTTTCAGACTGAGTGTTCTCCTTCTCCACTGAGTGAAAGTGAAACCGGTCAATGGCGGCTCGAATGGATTTAATTGAAGAGGTCTTGTAGTACGAACCATCTTGCTTTCTCGCTGAGGTGTAAAAAGACTTCAGACAGTCATTTAGTTCTTGTTTTGACATTTCCTCTATGGTTTTAACCGTAAACTTTTGCCCACCAGGACTGGCAAGCCACTCTGAAATAAGGAAAACATTCAGTTCAATTACGCATAATTAATTGCCATTTACGAAAGTTGCGAATGTTGTTATGATTTTTGTGTATATTTTGAGCGTCTAAAAATGAATTATACACAAATGAATGGGGTTAGTTTCTAGAGAAACTGTGGTGCTGCGTCGCATCGGTGGGGGTGAAGCACAAGAATTTGGTTTTATCAACTGAGTCGATAAGGTAAATTAGCCACCGTAAAAAGATTCGAGAAAGCTGACGTTTCGAGCGCTAGCCCTTCGTCGGAGCGAATCAAGGGATTGTGGGTAGTGTGTGGTTTAATATAGTAGGTAAAGCTACGCTATTGGTGGAAATTTGGTGACGTGAAAAACAAAATAATGTAAATTAGTTGAATGAAAAGCGTTCTTTGATTCCGTGGGGTTTGAGAGTGCCGATTTGAAAGATGATTTTCTGTTTTAAGTTTTTACGGCTTCAGTGTGTTACCCTGGTGTAGGGAAAGGCCGCAGATTGTCATGTGTTGTTTAGAATGGTTAGTAAGATTGAAATGACGCGCGACTGGTTTTAAAAAATTTCAAATTACTCCAAAACGACCCCGAAACTGACAGAATTTTTTCACAACCTCCACTAATTTCATTCAAACGTGACAAAAACATAGGCAACTTTCTAGTGACGAGCACACTGAAATCTGACGATGAACCGGGAACTTTTAAATGCGCACGCACACGATGCAACACTTGTCCTTTCATTCATAACGCGGACAAAATAACGGGACCCAAACGATCTATTAAAATCACTGATCGTTTCACATGCACCTCCGTAAATGTTATCTACTGCATAACATGTACTTTTTGCAAAAAGATATACATTGGCGAAACAGGGAGGAGACTGGGCGACCGTTTTCGTGAACATCTCCGAGACGTTGAAAAAAATGACAAAGACGCAACTAAACCAGTCGCGCGTCATTTCAATCTTACTAGCCATTCTAAACAACACATGACAATCTGCGGCCTTTCCCTACACCAGGGTAACACAGAAAGCCGTAAAAACTTAGAACAAAAAAATCATCTTTCAAATCGGCACTCTCAAACCCCATGGAATCAACGAACGCTTTTCATTCAACTAATTTACATTATTTTGTTTTTCACGTCACCAAATTTCCACCAATAGCGTAGCTTCACCTACTATATTAAACCACACACTACCCACAATCCCTTGATTCGCTCCGACGAAGGGCTAGCGCTCGAAACGTCAGCTTTCTCAAAACTTTTTACGGTGGCTAATTTACCTTATCGACTCAGTCGATAAAACCAAATTCTTGTGAATTATACACACACTTACCAATAAAAATCTTCATTCCAAACTGCGTGGCTCTTTTGGTGTTGGCCGGCGTCGCATTTTCAACCATTTGTTGAATTTCTAGGGGTGAAAGCTCCCCGAATGTCGCTATTTTTCCTTCGTAATTCGTCATCATTTTTCCATATTTGGGCAAATTAACCAATAACGACTCAGATCGGTAGCGGTTGGACCAATCAGAAATCTAGAAAATCATTATCGAGAGGCAAAAATTTACTAATGGGCGTTAGCCCTAGTAAGGAAATGAGGGACCACACGAGGGAAAGAAAAAAATCTTTGACCTCGGTGGGATTCGACCCCACGATCTCCAAATCCCACTGAGGTCAAAGATTTTTTTCTTTCCCTCGTGTGGTCCCTCATTTCCTTACTAGGGCTTACGCCCATTAGTAAATTTTTACCTCTCGATAATGAGTTTCTAGATTTCTGATTGGTCCTCGTGGCTCAAGCGGTAGAGCGACGGAAGATCTAATCCGGAGGTCGTGGGTTCTAATCCCACTGAGGTCAAAGATTTTTTTTTCCCTGTACTAGGGCTAACGCCCAGTACAGGGAATTTATGGGTTGACCTTAGCACTATAATTTACACACAGAGTTAATTCTCTGATCCACTGAATATACGTTCAATAAACGCTAGTCACTGAGCCACTAAAATCCAAAATAAAGCCTCTGCGTTGAATGTGCTTTCAGCTCGACTGGCGAACCACTGAGATGCTGTGTTACTGAAATATATACTTCTTTACGTTCAATAAATTTAAATTTTACAGCTTCCTCAGCTTCTGAAAATACAAATGATATTAATCTTAATTTTACGTAAAATGCTGTAATTCATATATAAAGTTCCTTTCATACGTATCATCCGATTTCATTCTTTTTTTTTTTTATAACAAAATCTACGGCGAAACATGCGAGCGCTCCGTTTGTAAATTTTCTTCAAAATCCCGCCAAACCAATCGCGAGTGAGAAATTTTGATGCTCGACCAATCAGGAGCGAGTAATTTTGCCCTTATTGTCAGCCAATCACGGCATTCAGTAATTTTGCCAGCGGTCGAGATTCCTTTGACGCCACACTAAATGACGTCAATTGGGGCTTTGTCGCGATTTTGTTGCTAGGCAACTGCAGTACACCAACGCGATATAAATATATAAACTCAACCCGAGATTCCATCGCCCTACAGCGATCCACGCGCAATCCCCACGCGCGACAAATTTATAAACCTCGCTTCGCGAGGAACAATTACAAGAAAACATCGCGCTGAAAAAGAAAGAAGACAAGCTTTACGTGCTGCTGTTATTTAGAAGAAAGATTGCCTTTGTATTTTGCCTACTGGCTTTAGAAAATCCTCGATAAGTCAACCGATTTCTTTCGTTTGGGAGCTGTGTATCTTTGTATCGTGTCGCCACTGAACGCTATCATATCCGACCAAATCAGTTGATGGGACAGCTAAGTTTGTTGATAGACACGCCGTGGTCATTAATTAGGCTTATTTCATCGAACAGTGCTAAGAAATATCGAGGATTTTTTGTTTGGCATTCGTTTCATGTTATTTTAATTGGGCTTCAAGTGACCTTCGTTTCCCTTGATTTGCCTGGCCGGTTATTTCAAGTTGTAGCAATTAGTACTACCTAATTAAGAAAATATAACTTGCTTACGAGAGTGCTGATAGCGTTGTTGTGTTGTTGTCATTTAAAATGTGTAACCTAGTGGTAATATTTCTTTTCACCCTTGGGCTTTCTTCAGGATTTCTGCCTCTCTTTACTCGTCCCAGTAGCAAGAAACATACTTCTTTAATATTCGTGGCCGCTTATAACTTCGTCTTCCAAGACACATATTGATTATTTTCGAAAACGAATCGCTCATATTTAGCGACAATCAGATCCCGTTATACTTTGACATTTAGCAGCCGTATCTTTACCTGCTAAACCAAACAAAACTGGGTGACATTAGTCGTTGAATGCGTTGTTGATGTAGTCGTCATAGTCTACATTTGAAATTCAACCGGAAGTAAAACCTTATGCGTAGAAGGGTAATTTTTTTTACCTTGTTGCGCATTCATTTTTGAACGGCCAATCAAAAAATTCAAATTTTTGTCCGTTACCAGAGCTACACGAGACGCAATTTAAAAAAACCGTTGAGCTCTGGGGACGAGAATGAAATCCTTCCAGTCAAAGGTTTTATTCAGTGTTGACTTTAATTGTCGGTATTATTCGTTGAAATTTTCTGTAAATTTTAATTATTCTTCGCTTTGTTTGGACTAATTATAGTGCGTAATTATGGAAGTAAATGTGAGTGGTTTTTTAACCGATAAAATTGGTAAGGGGTCGGTAAGAAAGCGAATAAAGCATTATAATCCGTGCACATGCGCCGAGAACCGTGAAACCATCCCTTTAAAATCGTGTTAAGATGCTGTTATGCGTAGGTCACACGGTAGACTGTTCCACAACCCGGCTCCGCTAAAGGAAAAACTTCTCTTTAGATAATCGTTGCGGGGCTGTGGAAGAGCCAGCTTATTTTCAGAATTTCTTAATTGATAACAAGTTACTTCGTCACGAAAGACAAAACTAGATCTTAGATGACCTTAGATATTCTGCAGTCAACTCATGTAAGGTCTAATGTGATAAGTCGGACCTTGTGGATGTAAAACAAGTGATACCATCCTACTGAAAATGAAACGTCAAACTGCGAATATTCCATTCTGCGTCCACTTAGCAGACCGTACTGCCCGAGTTCGACAAAACTTGCACACAACAGCCCGTGATGCGAAAAAAATGCAAACTTGCTCGTTTTAGTTCCTAGAGCCGCGTAGTGAGATTTTTTCGGTTCCAATCCGCTTCAAACAATGTTTAGGAACATTTTCAAAGAAGCATAAAGCATATGTACCTTATTTCAAAGCCAATTATTAGAAGGCATTTCCAATGATCCGCGAAAATTTAGTCCTGTATATTTAGATTAATGAATTTCAACTAGTATTAGTTTTTAACGGCCCAGATAGCATTCGAAATTATACCTTACCATAGCCGTTGAATTGTAATCGAAGACTGCAGGGCTGTGGAAGAGCCAGCTTATTTTCATCATTTTCAGAATTTCTTAATTGATAACAAGTCACTTCGTCACGACAGACAAAACTAGATCTCATGTAAGGTATGTATGTGATAAGTCGGACCCGCCCGTGTGGATGCAAAATAGGTGATACCATCCTACTGAAAATAAAACATCTGACCGCGAATATTCCATTCTGCGTCTTCTCTTGGTATATTCTCGTTGCCAGAGCTTTCTGACGATCCAGTCTCTTATGCAAAATTGAAGCTCCAAATCTGCCACACATTGTAAATACAAAACTCTCCCACTCAAACAGTTAGCCTCCAAATCTAAATATCTTCAACTTTTAAATACTTTTTTCTTAATTTGAATATGACACAAGTCTTGAAACAACATGCGTACGTTTTCTAACTTAGAGTTCTCTGTGAAACCTTAAATTAGCCGTGTTTGTCCCCGGAAAACCCATAGATCAGAGCGGTTTTCAGTCGAGCGTCATAAAACCAAAACCAATTGAAAGTAATTGCTCTGACCAATCACAACAGACACAGACAATCCAATGATCCAATCAGAACTCCAAGCAAATGCATGTAGCTAGCGCCATGCGCGGGAAAACGTGTGAGAACAAGTCACGATCGCGATTGGTTTTCATTGCACTTCTGATTGGTTAATAAAGTTGCGCGACATTTAATAACCAATCACAAAGCGTGGCAATGCAAAACCAAAGCAATCACTATTTCGATATTCAATTGAAAACCGCTTTAATGCCTTATTAAAACCTTACGCCGCATTTACTCGATTAACGCGGTTTTCATATGGGTGTCGTAAAACCAAAGTAATTACTCTGGCTAATCGCGACAGAAGCAGACAATCCAATGAACCAATCAGAACTCGAAGCAAATGCATGCAGCCAGCGCCAAGCGCGGGAAAACGCGTGCAAGCGTGGTTGAGATGGTGGGAGATTTTTTAGCAAAGCACTATAGCGTAGCAATGCAAAACCAAAGCAATTGCGAAATTACTATCGATACTAGTTTAAAACCGCTTCAAATCTGATATAACCACCAATCCATCTTGAATGAAGAGTTGAATTTTCTCCACGATTACTCAGTGCCAAGGACAAAAAAGTGTACAAAATTTAAGGACAGTGTCATATATACATTTATAATAAAGTTTCGATATAACGCGCGCTCTGATTTGTTGGAAGAGCGTGCTTTATCAGAGTACAGATGCACGGAGTAATTGTGTCACGCCATCAACCAAAAAATGGCCGACCAGTTCCCGGACTTCTCTCTCGGGGATTTGTTTGACCCGGACATCTTGTATGACCTGGAAAACGAATATGAAAACGAGCTCTTAGCTTCAATTGATATAGACCATCCTGTTCGTAACACAGCAGTCACAGCAGTCACAGCAGCCGAGTTTCCCTGACGCTGTCATCTCGAGCAATCTTCTTCCCATGAATCCGACTGTTGTTCATTCACGAAACACAGCACAGCAGTTTGTTAAGTACCAGCCACAAGCCTCGAGCAGCTTGTTTTCTAATTGTCATGCATTCTCGTCCCCAGAGCCTTCGTTTCGTTTGGTCAGCGGAAGAAACGAAGGGCTCTGGTAACAGTGCCTTCCGGATGTCGTAAAATCCACGACATCCGTTAGCGCATGCCTAATGCATTAATGTTCTATTGCGCTTGCTCAATGCCAGAAACCGGAAATAAAAAAACCTTTCGTGTGCGCATTCTCGTCCCCAGAGCCCTCATTTCATTTGGTTGAGCTCTGGAGACGAGAATGTTGTGTGTGTGGAATGGCGTTCGAAACGACTGTACAAGACTTAACAATTACAGGAAAACATCGCGCTAAAAAGGAAAGAAGAAAAGCTTTACGTGCTGCTGTTATTTAGGAGAAGAATGTCTTTGTATTTTGCCTACTGGTTTTAGAAATTCCTCGATAAGTCAACCGATTTCTTTCGTTTGGGAGCTGTGTATTTATCGTTTCGGCACTGAACGCTATCATATCCGACCAAATCAGTTGGTGGGACAGCTACGTTTGTTGATGGACACGCTGTGGTCATTGATTAGGCTTATTTCATCGAACAGTGGTAAGATATATCCAGGAATTTTTGTTTTGGATTCGTTTCATGTTATTTTAATTGGGCTTCGAGTGACCTTCGTTTCCCTAGATTTGTATTTCAAGTTGTAGCAAAGAGTACTACCTAATAAAGAAAATATAACTTGCTTACGAGAGTGCTGATAGCGTTGTTGTTGTTGTAACCTAGTGGTAATATTTCTTTTCACCCTTGGGCTTTCTTCAGGATTTCTTCAGGATTTCTGCCTCTCCTGTTATTAATACTCGTCCTTGTTGCAAGCAACATACTTCTTTAATATTCGTGGCCGCTTATAGCTTCGTCTTCCAAGACACATACTGATTATTTTCGGAAACGAATCGCTCATATTTGATGACAATCAGACCCCGTTATACTTTGAAATTTAGCAGCCGTATCTTTACCTGCTAAACCAAACAAAACTGGGTGACATTGGTCGTTGAATGCGTTGAAATTAAAACGTTGGTTTTGTTGATGTAGTCATTGGACTTCAACATTTGAAATTCAACCGGAAGTAAAACCTTATGCGTAGAAGCGTAAAATTTTTTACCTTGTTGCGCATTCATTTTTGAACGGCCAATCAAAAAATTCAAATTTTTGTCCGTTACCAGAGCTACACGAGACGCAATTTAAAAAAAACCGTGGAGCTCTGGGGACGAGAATGATTGTCATGTTGATAACGTACAGGTTTTCATGAGCCACAATTCGGCCGGATTTCATTGAATATTTTACTGTTCGATCCTGTTTTTGGACTGAAAAACTACAAGCACTCGTGTTAAATTCGATTCTGTTTGTGAACTTTGATGGTTTGACATTTTGACAGCTTTGGTTTTATTCAACCAATCAAATTGTTTGAACCATTCTAACAAGGATTGTGATTGGCTAATTTTAGCGTGCTTTATGAGAGTACAGATTCACGCTCACGCCACCTCTGTTCGTTTGGAAATTAAAGTTTGTTTTGAAAATTACGTGAATGCGTGTGGAAATTAATGGCTTCTTTATCATAAAACAAATAAAGAAGCCCCGACTGTGCTCTGTTTTGTTGTAAAGCACGCAGGAAGCGGCTAGAGCACTCAAGAAGTAGGGAGAAACACTCGCCTGCGGCTCGTGTTTCCCCCTACTTCTTTCGTGCTCTAGCCGCTTCCTGCGTGCTTTACAACAGAACAGAGCACAGTCGGGGCTTCTTTATTTGTTAAATTAACTCTCGCGATCTTTTTAGATAAAAACACCACTCAGGAAAATAATTTCACCCTTCCATACTCCGTGACTTTTTCTGAAATTTAACTGGGAACATTTCGAGGTAACAGATTTTTGTATTTTGTTCCCTTGGCAACCATATTCTCACAAACATGTTTACTATGTTTACCAAAATTTTGAATTCTGTTTAAATCAATGTTTAACGGTAGTATTTAAACTTTCTTGTAGCAACTTTTACAATTAAATATCATTTTAGCTTTTCTCTTTTGATTTTTTGGTGGCGCCTTCCAAACATGAAGGAAATGTAAGATAGCGGCCATTCGGAATCAAGACACAATTCTGCGTCATGACGTTATCACGTCACCTAACTATCGCTACCTTAGACAGTTTTGCACGTACTATAATGTTTCTGGTCATAGCTTTACTCCATAGCAGACTCCTTCCCCCACTCGGGTTCCAGAAGACCATCCCCCAAAAGCCCTCTCTGAATAGGGTTGAATTATATAACTTCTTCTTTACCAAAACTTTAACAGGCAAGGCTGATCAGACAGCTAAATTTGTTCGGTTTCTTTTATTATTGCCCAATATTTCGGTTAGACAAAACTAACCCTCATCAGGTAGGGGCTAAGAAAGCTAAGCGAAGATGGAAACAAACCGTTACAATATTTAAAAAGGGCTAAGATAATAAAATACTGACACATGATAGGCTAATAAACAAGTTACGGTTGAAAACTAAAAACGACTAGTAATGATATTTACAATAAATATGAGGAAGATTAAATTCGTTGCGTCCGGTTCATGCCATTGGGTTCAAGTATATTGGCTAAAGTGATTAAATAAGATTCTCTCGCTTTACGGATCATATGTCTGTATTAGAATTTATGAGTTCTAATGGGACGATACCACAAGAAACTTAATTCCACTGGGCCGTGATAGGCTTACAGCAAAGCGAAACATTTTCCACTTTAACTAGTAGAACCACAACAAAGAAATTTCGATGTGATCTGTTATGTACGATTGAAATGAAAAAAGCATTAACCTATCCTGATTTCGTTATTTTTTTGTAACCAAGAAGATCCATGAGTTCACTGCATACATCTTCTACAGCTCTTATGAAGGGCTCCGGAGCTTTTCTCCAATTATCCAAAGCAGCCGAAGGATTTCTATACAGGGAAAAAACGTCTCTGCTTTGTGTATTATTCGCCAGAATACTTATCCACTTATCAATGTTATCGGACCAATCAATGCCCGCGAATCTGTAAAGTTCCCGTGTTGCATTTACCGTATTCGCCACAACGTCTTCGTAACGAATGACTTTAAAGCGATTCTTAAGCCAAGGTGGGGGAGAAAACAGGCCAAGGCGTATATTCTGCAGTAGTGGACCACAAACATCGCTTTGAACACTTTTACGAAAGCTGGGATGGAAGTGACGTTTCGTCCATCCTATTTTTACTCTGGAATTGATCACCGCTCTTGGGTCGCGAACCAAGTGGACCAGTTTGATATCATATTGGTTTTGCTGTTGGAAAAAGTCCTTAAACACTTCTATTGTGTTGTAGGGAACACGTTCAGACAAAATCTTCATGACAGTATGGTTGTAGTTGTTACAAGCTTTGCTAAGCAATGTTTTTGAAAATTGGGGCGTTCTAAAAATGTTATAAATCGTATTAAAGTCTTGGCGATGCAATTTCCTGAAATACTCCGAGAAAGTGTTTTCACTGATATTGCTAAAATCACATCGTAGGAACGCATCGATTACTTTCATGCAAGTTTCTTTGTATTTTATTGGCTCCCCCTTTATGCTGGACACTAGCCGTTTTTCAATTGCATACAACGGCTCATACCAATACATGACGTGCGGATTTTCGTTAAAAAATGAACCAAAGAAACTAGATCCTCCTCGGGCTGGACTCACTATGATGAGATTTTTCCTTTTAGCTGGCTGGTCTCTTTCCTGGTTCTCATTGGTTTTGCTGCTGTTGAATTGATTGGATGAAAGCTTTTTAAATTGCAGTGAAGTCCATGTCATCGAATACGAATAGAAAAACACCAAACCCACCGAAAGCCAAGTACAAAATATGAAGATCGTCAACTGAGTTGTCTTCATGACCAGACTGATCAGCATGCGGCCCAGTGCTGACTTATTTTGCTATTCACTGTCAACTTTGTAACGAATCTATCTGCGAAGTAAAGAATTAAAATAATATAAATGGTTTACTTCAGTTTCGTATTATTTATTTAAGTACTCCCCAAAATTGCAGAATTACGAAAGAAGAAAAAACTGATACATGTAGAAAGTGACGACAAAGTCCATATTATACAGCTTATTCATAAATGGCGGCGGATTTATTATTCTTTTTTTTTTTTTAATCAGCCTCACAGGCCTCGTTAGCACGTGCAAAATTCAAAAGAAGTTATACTCTAAAATGAGGCCAGTGAGACAAATTAACATAGATATAAAAGAATCATGAATCGGTCACCATTTATGAATAAGGTGTAAAAGGCTGATAAAATTGGGTGTTATCCTGGTTTTATCTTTTTTCTTCGCTCAACAATGTTTCACGTTGACTGGTATAAATCAAATTAAAGCTTTTTTTTTCCATGCTTAACACACCATGCACACCGAAATGAAATCTTTTTTGTTTTTTAATTTGCTTTAAGAATATACGATGATTAACTCCGGCTTTAATTCTTCTTTCCTTGAAATCAAAAGTGGTTAACGAGTCGTAAACCTGCATGTGTGGTTTATCAATAAAGCAAACAGTCATGAGTTATGAATGGCAGCCATAAGGCCATGAATAGCTATGAATTAAAGTCAACATCGATAAAAATCAATATTAAAAGAACAATACTCGCAATACATGTTCTTTCAATTGTTATCTTCCAATCGTTATTTAAACAGATTAAACAGAGTTACTTAACCTGACAGACATCTGTTTTAAATAACTGTGTAGAATGATAATAATACGCTCGGGTTTTTAGGGTCCATATTTGGTACGACAGTTTGAACTGTTCAGAATTAATAGAGAGATTTGCTGTAGATCTTTGTCATGAAAGGAAAATTTTCTGCATTTTACAAAGGTCAGACAAAGGTCTAATTCAGACTCGTACCCAGTCATCGCGTTCGAAGAACGCAATTCTAATTTCGTGTTGGTTTCCCTGTGCCTTACATGCCTTGAGATTTTTTGGTGTCCAGTCCTCCAAATGGCCGCCCCTATTGCTTTTTTCAGGGGCTAATTTCCGCCGGAAATTCTTTCGAACGCGTCTCCATAATCTCCGATTACTGCTAGTTATTTTAAAAATTTGTTTTCGGCGAGAGAAGATTGGATACTTGGGTGAATTGAAGCCCGCGGGGTGTAATGGGAAGGGTTG